>JAYKKI010000003.1:28807500-29407500 GCA_039881145.1 Druceiella hillmani | reverse complement strand
TAATTGGCTTATTATTAATTTTAATGATCTGCTTACTTTTTTTATAAAAAGGAGGATTGATGTCACATCTAGTTAGTTTATGAATTCTAGATTAAACATTTCAAAATTGACATGAATTTTTGTTATATCTATATATATCTTTTATTAATGTTAGAGCCTAAAAACATCCAGGTACGTGACAAATTAGTCTTTAGATGTTCGATATTTATTAGCATTACTATCAGGATATCACAATTGATATTTTCAACGATAATGTTGGCTTCATAGTTAACACTTTATACATGTTGGATGATTTTTGTGTTGAGTTCTTCTTTCTTTTCACAACAGATAAATCTTCAACAATTTTAGTAATGATTGTGTTCTCATAAATTGCAAAAGAGTGACAATGTTTAAAATTTAAATAAATTATTTTATTGAGAATAACTTGTACCAGTTCACTGTTTGCCTAGTGTGTGACAAGAAAATTAACATTTTGGAATTACGACATTTAATATTTCTTCATTATTTTATAAAATCCGTAGGCCTCACTGGATTATATCATAATACCTTTACTGATCTACTTGCTGTATTATATCATAATACCTTTTCTAGTTCTATATTTATAGATGCATGCCCATAATAGTATTATTGTAGCACTATATAGCATATCTATAGTATTTATCATGTGGCCTATTCTATTTTAAAATTAATTGATTGTCTAGAAAGATAACATAAGTCGTATAAATTTTATTTCATAGTTTTAATATGTTGCTTCACTCGCACGTAGTATTAACTTACTGTTTTTTAACATTTTGCAAATTGAAAAAATTGAGTTTATAGCCATACACCTCTTGAAGTAATGAGAGACTTGCCCAAGAAAGATTCATGCTTAAGACAAAAAAGGTTTAGTTTTTTGAAAAAATTCATTAATATCATATATACTTCAAAAAATAAAAATGGTTTAGTTCCTTAGAAAAAACCTGTGTTCGATTTGACACATAGCTCTATTATCACTTCTAAGGTTCTAACCCTGAAGGGCAAAAGCTAACATATTTTAAAAAAATTAGATTTCAGTATGTGTATTCACACTTCAAGCTAATTGGTAGAATATCAGAAAATATTTAAATATTCTTAAATCCAAGCATAAGAGGGACAAAAAAAGGTGTGTTGCGGCAAGTACACACAGCATTAGATTACTTATATGGATTTTTGTATTTCAAATAGGTTGAAAACTTATTTCAATAAAAACTGCTTCATGACCTTTTTTAATGTGTAAAAATCACCACTCATTAATTAATATAAAACAACTCTGAATGTGAAAAGATGGGAACAACAAAAACACAAAAAACTAAATGTTTGCGGCAAAGGATGGTGAACTGTGAAATTAATTTCATAAGTTAACAGTGTATTATAGTTTAGCTCTTAGAAATAACATTAACCAATAAGATATAAAGACAAAGAAAAAAGTTCAAGTAATAATGCAGAAGATATAAAGAAAAAGAAAATAGTAGCGTCACGATTTGTTATAAAATTTCAACAGATAAGAACTTTCAGCATTTTTATTATATTTGAAGAAGTGATAGTGCTAAAGTGACTGATAAAAATCAAAAGCCAAAGGGCCTCTAAACTGGTATCGATATCAATCTGCTTTACCTGACATTATATAAATGGTTATAAAATTTATCTACGAAGAATTTGATTGTTTGATGATTGTTTATTATAAAGATGATGGGTGGATCGGGGATGGATTTATTAAAAAATATTAATGAAAATTGTAGTGCAGTCATTTGGAATATTGAGCCAAAAGTGACACCATGAATTGATAAAATCTTGGAAATTGTCACAGATATAAACAGAGTTATGTTCAGTGGTAGTGTTCGTGAATATTTTTAAATTTTACTTTTACTGGCCACAACAATTGGATGAGAAGGATATAACTATTGTGAAAAGAAGCCGAGCATTTTAAACATGCTCAAACTCTATTCTCCAAGTAACCAAAGGAGCTTCAATAGTAAAAGACTGCAGAAAGACTAAAAGGCATACAAATTTCGGAGGAAAACGTATATATTATGGAGCTGGATTGGCACACTAAGTGTAAGTTTACTTTTATTTAACTTTAAAGTGTCATAAATCCTTCTTTTATATAAAAGAATCTTCCTCTACACGCCGTGATGATAAGATTACTATATTTCAACTTTTATGCAGTTTTCAAAAATGTTAACTTCCTGATGAAAAATTCCTGAGTGTGAAAACATCTTGACTGGGAAGCTCTATTTTTCATAAGGTTTTTTTATATATAATGTTAAAAGATTAAAATAAAATGGTTACTTTTTTTGTACCTTAAAAAACAATATACATCTTTTGTTTTTTTTTTTCATATTTAAAAAGTATCTATTAAAGAGCTTTTTGTTCTTGCCTGGAGGGTAGTAAACCATTAACGAGAGCATTGTATAAGTATTAGAAAAATATACATGCATAAAAATCACTGCAATAGATTGCGATCTTTATGTAAAAAGATTATATAAAGAATAGATGTGATAGAAACCAAAAATACCAAGAAAAAATAAATTATTCCTAAAATTACAGAATTAATAAATTCTTTTGATATGGAAGAAATAGAATTAGTGCTTTGTAAAAAATATAAATAATTATGCGATATGCAGCAAGTTATATCATAGGTAGACACCAAAATTTATTTGTTAACATCTGTATCAATATACTATACAAGAAATTATTATTATAAAAATTGCAGCAGTAGGCAAAATACATTCATTTTATGAATTTCCATAAAAATTTATTTCTGTAAATTGTTGAGGCTAAAACTTTTCTAAATCAAAATTACAGTGTAAAATTTGTTTCTGAAATGTTTTGTTTTTTCGAAGAAAAGTTCATAAACCTTAATAAATTTGTAATTAATTGTGCTTAAACCAAATATTAAAGATTAACTTACGGAGTAAAGTGAACATTGACCATGTAATGCAATAAATGGTATAAGCAATGACTTCTCGACATTCATGAGTTTTTATGGGAAAATTGATAATCAATTATTTAATCAGCATGTCCTGAAGACATGCCGATTAATACTGAGCATGTGCTGAAGACATGTTAATTAATGCTTGACAGTGAGACTAATGAAGCGTAAAAAAATTCATAACACCTTTATAAATTATTGTATATTATCAAATCAATTCGATTTGAAATTTCTGCTACTGATTATCTGATATTGGAACTGAAAATGAAGATTATATCATTTTAATTTTGTATTTATTTGATGTTGCAAAATTGAACATAATGATGTCTAACATCATTCACATTGAATGTGTTAAAATATTTAAAAAACTTATTAGATATTTCGAATTTCCAAAATTCTTAAAGAAATTTAAAGAGTAAAAATGTTTGAAAAAATTTTATGCCTGTGATAATATTGGTATTTAGGGTCATAAGTTCCAGTGTTGATTATCACTTTAGGCATTTGTCAAGGACTATATCTATATTTTTATAATTAACAAAACTTGCATATAACATATATGTTAATTACACTGAAATTGATTATTTATATTTATATAAAGGAATTGAATGCATCCTTTTTTATTAATATTGATCTTTGGTTTTCTTTGTTGTTCTTATAAGATTCATGATTGTTATTGAGAGTGACACGTAAAATAAATATATGAATTGTATACAAAGTTTATTTAAAAAAATATTAATACATGTATATGTCGGCGATGTCGTATGATTTTCGTATCATTCATTATGAAAGATAATAAACAGAAGCTACACTTTAATCACTCTATGATTAAAGTATAGCTCCAATAGTTATTTTAGCTTTAAGTTGCTATAATATGAAAAATAATGAAAGTACTGTAATCCCTCGTTCAAATTCTAGTATTGTTTGATAATGCAATCTGGCCACTTTCAATCATTGAAACTAAATTATCCAACCGAGAAACTTACGTATTTACAGTTAAACACTACCTCACTTTTACAGCCACTGGACAGACTGAACAGCCTTTATTATATACAAAGAACTTTTACATGTCTTTTAAGATTCATGGAAAAAGAGGAATCGACAGTGGCTCAATGCTTGAAAAACTTGTATATTGCCAATACTCTTGTTAATTTCATGGAGTCTATTGATGAAATTAGATCGTCAACAATAAATGCTTGTTGCCATAGATTGTTGCTGGAACTTATGGTTGATAGAAAAGCTTCTAGTTATAAAAACACTTATAGCTGAAACTGTAACTATCGCACGCAATGTGGAAGGAGGGGGTTTTGATACAATTAATGAATTTGAAAATGGTCTTTATTTATGATTGCTGGGAATTAATTTTACAAAGGCTTGAAAAGTTTGGTACTGTTTTGAATGATAAACTTCTTTGGGAAAACAATAAAGAAATAGTGAATGGACCAGATTTTATTTTTAAATTTTATTTAATTGTGACATTAATAAGATTAATTACTCTTTATCGGTTATTATTATTATTGTTGTAAAATTATTCCAAATTATATATTTAACCATACTGTACAGATATTTTCATTTAACTCCTTATTTTATATAAACGCCCAGTCTCGTTATCTGCAGATTCTTTCTCCACACTGTAGAAATAAAACTCCAGCGGGTAACAATGTATTACTGTACAAATAAAAACAAAAGTGAAACAACTGTTCCCATATCGCCCCCATACCTTATATCGCAATTTGATATGTATGTAATTAATAATTAAATAAATATTAAATTGCCAAGAGCTGATTGCAAGATGCATTAATTTAAATCTCAATTTCCATAAATGCATAGAGCACATCATAAAATTGAAATTTAATGTTAAATAGTTTTAATCTATGAAGATGTATGGGTATGTGATCTAGCACAAAATGTGCAACCTCCATCATTAATTTTATATATCTTATCGACATAGATAGTATGATGATTGTGTTGTATGTTCAATCATGCTTAATAAACTGGTTAAGCAATTTGTTAAACTAGTTAGTGTAATACAGAATATAAAAGTGGGTACATATTTAATCTGTCATTTCTATTATACATGTCACATAGGCAGATATATAATATAAGTCTATAACTTAGTAATATGCAATGGTAACCTTACCTTAGGTCCAGCTTCATAGTGCGCCAATAAATTTATGAGGATTTGCAGCAATTGTACGTCATTGAGGGCATCAAATTTTATAAGATCGTAATTCGTATGAAACATTGAATTAATTTCAGTAAGAATAAATTTTAATTGTTCTGACATGATTATTGTATTTAATTACAAGTTTCCTGTTTAAACAATAGCTTTTTAAAATAGCCAGCGAATATATTATTTTATTGAAATTTTTCTGTCAGTGAAATGGGTATTGCAAGAACGTGTAACCATGGAAACAGCGCCTACCAAACATAAACACCTCATTTGACGTTGCAGTACAATCTTTATTATTTTAATTTCCTGCAAGAGCGTACAGGATTGCGTACCTGTTCCTGTTAAGCTGATTTCAAACGGATATACCTCTAATTTTTTTTTCTATTGCAGTATTACTCTTGGTAGTCAATAATGTTATAACTACTAAATATGAGTAACTACTAAATATGAGTATGACACGTAATAATATGAGTATTACGTGTCATACTCATATGAAACGAACAAAAAATATGGCTCCAAATAGCGCAACGCGTAAACTACGACGAAAGAGAAAAGAGAACGTTAAAGAAATCGTCCATAAAAGAATGACGTATTGAAAACGAAGTAATTACATGTTATTTGAGGAGTTAATGATATGTCTGTTTAATAACGTCCTTTTAACTAAATAAGCTACCCTTACTTTAAAAAATAAATTTTTGATAGAATATGACGTTGCTGCAAGTTAAAAAAGGCATTTTGTGCAATAAAATTCATCAAATTTGTTAATTTTTTGAAAATAAGAACAATCTTTTACAGAAAGGGACATAAATTCGCAGAAAAATTATAGTTTTTAGATTCGATCGCGCAAAATCATTTCAAATAATTTAACAAATACAAACAATAACTGGGTCCATTCTTGCGGCGTGGCGTTAAGCGAGAAATCACTCATAAATCGGGTCATCATAAATCAGTCTGGACTCATAAATCAGTCTGGACTTTAAGGCAAAATTTTAGGGAATATTTGGTAGCAGTAAGACTTATATTTTAAAGTTGCTTATTAATCTAGCTCGCATATTGATACAGTTAATTAATATTTATCTACCTATTTATTCTTTGGAACGTAGTCATTGAAACCATATTTTAATTAATCCCTAATACTTATCGGTCATTTTATCGACTTAACAAAATAATGTTACTATTACTCAAAATGAATTTTAACAAAAAGTGTATTAGCCCAGAATTGCATTCAGGAACTAAATCAGTCCCTTGTCACTGATGGTTCGGATTAAGATGATAGTGCAAAGTTTATATAAAGAGGCAGCATTCTCTCGTAGGTACGAGCCCTATTGGCGTAGAAAGAATATTAAAACAAATGTTCTCATCAGCGTAGATTGTGGATAATGTTGCTCATCGTACTAAGCGTCAAATTTGTAACGTACTCGACCTTCGTCGTCCCTTTTTGTAATTGTTCAGATTTATTGTGATAAACGTGTAAAGATCATTATATTATATATATTTTATACACCGAAATGATGCAAAAATTAAATGCTAGGGTAAAATTAAAAAGTTCTGAGAATTGCTGTTAGAACGCAGAGAAATAAAGTAAAATATTTTACATTTTTGCATAATCTCTTCCTGATTATATTCTATAACATACTTATTTTTATAAATATACACTATAAATACATATCTAGCTTGATACCTTTACTATAACGATTTTCTAATTGTCTTACCTGAGAAATTAAGAATTTTCTTGGGTCTATGGTAGCCCTGATCGCGTTGTTAAAATCAAATTTTGTTACCCGGTTATATGTTTCTTTAATTTCGGGAGTAAGTAAAAATCACTAACTGTTACCTACGTCCTGTGAATATGGTGGGTGATAAACAATCTCGGAGGCAGATTTGTGGATTGCTGTCGGTGCAACTTCCAATCGACGAGTGAAGAGTTATTGTGATGAAACAACACGTCTGATGATCATAAAATGTATACGTATCATACCGAATGATTTAGAGATTCCACCTTGAAATTGTCAAACGTCCATTTAGGTGTTCTTTGCTTAACCTTCGTGGAATTTTGTCGATACTTTCTGCAACCCATCGATCGAAATATCCAGAAAAAACCTTAGTAGGCATTTATTTGTGTGAATCTTTTTTTTCATAATTGTTTTTTTCAACAACTAGTTACAAAAATATTTAATTATCAAACAGTAGGAGGACTGAATCAAGTTGTACTACAATAAATATTGTGCGATAGTGACATTTCAAAGAAGTTTTATTAATGTTTTTAAAAAATGTCTGATTCACCCTAGTATAAAAACTGTAAGTTATAAGAGTAAAAAAAAACGACGGTAAACTAAACGAACGCTGAATACTTTTATAAACGTGTTTCTTATCACTCTCATTCCGATTGTACCAGTAGTAGTAATAAATATACCTTACAAAAATATACAAATTAGGTAACATTGGATAGACTAAAGTAGTATTAAAAGAAACATTATTAACTACATACTGAGTATGCAGATAACAGCGAAAAAAGATTTTTTTATATTTTCAATTACGTTATTTTAAATGGACATACCACTAGCGTCCAGAAAGTGATCTTCAAAAGACAAGTTACCTTGTCTCTATTATAATTGTCTCGTTTATGTAAACGCTTTCTTCGACACGATCTCTTTTTGTAGTTCGAGTGTGAGCGCTACTTGATGCCATCTTTTTCTTCTTTGTATAACATATCTATTTAACATGATGTCATGACATATTTTCCATTATTTTATTTCCTTACACGGAACGCTCACTCATATGCTTGGCTTCATGTCAATCTACGATTTATTTTTTTACCACTAACCCTAGTGTTTTTGGCGTTATCTTATATTAAAACGCGATGATTATATTTTTGGCAGTTTCCGAATTGGCGATTTAATTAAAACATTGTATGTAGTAAAAAAATGGTTTATAAAGTCGAAAATGTAACTATCAATAGTTTAAAATTATTAAAGTACTGTATATTTAACATTTAGAACAATACTCTATTTCAGTAATTATTTAAAAAAAACAGCAAAACTAATTTCAGGCTTGTTTAAATACGATATTTTGAGACTGCCCAAATTTATACAAATGCGTCTCTATTTTTATGGTCATTTCATATATATTTTGGTGGTCATTTCATCGTGACCCACGTAGAACTCACAAAATTTAGGAGTCCGTAATTTGATGTAATGTACTTAAAGGCGTGGTAGTAACTGTAATTAATTGAGCACACTTGGCTAATTTACTTCTTACATTAAAATATTTTGGGACGTTCAGAAATCTATCTAAAAAAGTACTGATTTCGAACTTAAAAATTGACTAGCCAACACAATATGTTCAGAGTAGGAAGCTAGAACAGTTCCCGGTCAATAATTATCGTAGTTTAACATTTCGTAGTTAAGTACACGAAATTAAAAAAAAAGAAATTATATTTAACATTAAAAATCAAACTATTCAGTTCCGTTGGCACATAAATGCATGTTTATATTATTTAATCAGTCTGATTAGCCGGCCAAAATCACATATCTACTTATGTTAATTGTGAAAGAAACCAAATTCACGTATTTTAATTTACGTAAATAATTCCTTGTGCAATACAAGAAACTTTTAATCGCGAGGGCACACTGTTGAGTGGTCTCTGATTTGAATTAACATACAGTCAATGCTTTCCACTTTACAGACACGATCTTATCTATATATGTAGGTACGTTTAAATTTCAAAGTTAATTCGGCTATAATTTAAATTGCGGAAAACCTACCTAATCGGAAGAAAGGGTTGTCGCTATATCTATATCTATTGTTGTATATCTATTGAATACGTTTGATCCCTTTTCATTTCAAATGTGTTTGTTCGTTTCTTTAAATAATTTGAAATTGGCGTACGTTCATATGTGATACAATTTGGAGGAGGAGTGAGACTGTTCAGACATGACAGACGTCCTAGATCTTCTTTTGGAATTCATACTCGGTAAAATGATTTTTCTTGAGAAGGCAATTCATTGAAAATAAAAAAAAAATAAAATAGAACTCGGAAACAAGTAGAATGATAAATCATTATTGGAGATTAAATCATTGGTATAATAGGCAAGGCAGAAAAAAACCGTAGATTGTCTTTACACATGTTTGTATTTTGTGTCGGTTTTCGTATCTGTAAAATCGATAGCAAAACAGCCACGAGACACTCAACTTCTATTTTCCGTTCACTGGAATGTGGATGTTATTGTCGATTAAATTATCACTGTTATGGACAATATAAGAAAAAAACCTATATTTATATAATCGATAGAAGACTTTTGGTCTCTTCCGAAGCCAAATTCGAGAAAAAACTATAAAATTCCTTACACGTTTATATAGATCACCTGCAAAATTATTAAAATTTGTCGATTTATTCGAAAGCCCTAAAATAGTTTTTAAAATGAATGAGAACTTTCTGACCAAATTCTTATCTACTCCGCAATCAAAGCAGACGTTTCGATATCTGCAGGTAACCTACGGGCAGCATTTATTCTCTCGTCTCTTGTTTTAGCATGCCAATTAAAAAAATCATGGTCGTTAAACTGAAATTGCTTCTTTCTAGCTTTCATCTGTGTTTTATATTCTGGCTTTGTTGTCACATGAAGTTTGTAAGCAATGTGAAGTACAAATTCTATAACACGTATTTCATTTTGAAGTTAAGACATTGCTGATAAATGTACATTACTGATTTATCAGTTTTATCGTTTTTTTTTTAAATTCTGATTTTAAGTATATCTTGTTAAGCACATATTTATATACATACATATATCAAATATAACGCTGTGAAGAAGTTTCACTCATTACTTATGTTTTTTTTCTGTCTATCATGCGCAATAAAAATTGTGAAACAAATTTACCCCACAAATATTTTCTGTTATTTTAGTGTATTCCGACTCTATTGAATCCTCACTTACTTACGTTCAATGTGCTTTTTCGGAGCCCTTCCAATTTCGGACTTCATTCTCTCATAAAACTTGTTCCTTGGAAAATAATTTTATAGAAAACTAGCGGTCCGTCCCGGCTTCACACGGGAGGACATTTATTTTTTAAACATTTTGGGATAAACGTAGAGTAATTGCAGGATATACCTAAATAATATGTATTTAGTAATAGGGTCTCTCTGGCTACCTTTGGGTACGGGACTTCATGATTGAAAAAATTGATTCTAGGTTAACGAAAAGTAAGTGATTACCTAGGCAGACAGACAGAAGTGCAAAAGTGATCCTATAATGGTTCTGTTTTTCCTTTTGAGGTACAGAACCCTAACAATAAAGCCGCACTAAAAAATATATTATTTACAAAATAAAATTGGTAACCCGTTCTTCGAAGACTTTCCTTCCCGACCCGTCTTCTAGACGAAGGTTTTTGAAACAGAACAAAAGACATGAACGGGACATTTTTAAAACCATTTCACTTAAATATTTTTTGATAAAGATGTTTAGAATGAATTATATATTTTTTTGTTTTATGTATTTTATTTTTATTTGTATTACATTTCTTTATTTACATCTTTTATTTTAAGGCTTTTTAAATTTATAAGTTTTTTTAATTTTTAATTTTCCATTTTTTACCTTAATGCTTCACTATACACTATGTTAGCAGTGGTATTTATAGATGGCAATAAAATATATTGATATTCAGAAGATCCTACTCGAGAAAGTGCAACATATAATTGGCCATGAGGAAAGCACTCTTTTCTTTGATCGATGCCAACCATTGAAAAAGTTTGTCCCTGGGATTTATTTATTGTAAGGGCAAACGATATCTTTACAGGAAACTGTAACTTTTTGAAAGATATAGGCAAATCATCGTCGGTATCATCGGGATCCGCGGAATGTGACCGACTTGCCCGGCTGCGGGGCCCGTGATTAAAGTAATTGTATCAAAAGTCTTATCCCATTACACATATTGGGAGGGCTTAAATTTCTCAATATCATAATGGGAGTACCTTCTTTTAATTTCAGTTCGTGGGGTGGCAAGCCGGCAGGGTTGAGAGAATTTAAAAATTCTTGTGGATAGTGCACTGTATCTTCGATGTTGCACACGGTGTCAGCAGGTTTGTAACATTTAAAATCACCGGGTACTTTTTCCATAACTGTTTTATTTATTTCATTTACTGAGCCGTTTCTCGATGACACTATTGCCCTCGAACAGAGCCAATTGAAATTTCTTTCTATAAGATTTTCGATGTCGGGATAGATTGTTTATACCAGTATTTCTAGACTGTGAACAATTTGAGTCAATTCATTATCCAATAATACTTGGAGGCTATTTGAAATTGCCGTCGCCAAATTTAGGTATTTTGTGTTAAAAATTGCCATCGTGGTTATTACTTACATGTGCTCTCATATTCGTGCGCAAATTGAGTGTTTCAATACATAGCCACACGGCTACCTATTTTATAGATGTGCACGCTCCTCTCCCGCACTTCGGTGCCGACCCCTCCGTGCTATACCGGCGGCGGTGACATTTTAAATTCGTAATATATTTTGAATAGAATGTCCAATGTGAATAAACTAAAAGGTAATTTATAGGTATTGAAACAATCTTGCTTAAGAAATAATATACTTGCATAAAGATCAATGCAAAGGTATGGATAACTTGGTCTGATTTTGGTCGGAATTTCTATTAACTGTTAAAATGTTAAAAAGTAGTTATAGTGACATAATTACAATAGTTAGACATATATTATTTCAACATTTGTTGTAGATATTGATATGTTCTTTAATATTGTAAAACATTTTTTTGTTCTATCATCAATAGTTTTTGCAGCGAATGCGATGAAAGACATTTTATGGCAATTTTTTTTACACCTCGGGTTACAATATTGTAGTTTTAGTAAGGATCCTTATTTTTTTCCTGTAGATAATATAGCATATATTGATCAGTGATAATGTAGCATTCAAATGGTAGAAGAATTTTTGAAATTGGTCCAGTAGTTTTTGAGCCAATTCATTACATACATCCATACACACATACAAAAATACAAATCTTTCCTCTTTATAATATTAGTATAGATAAGCTACCCATAAATACGCTAGAATCATCAGCATCGACGCTGTTTCTACTATACTTAGTCTTTGCAAGTGGATAGATTGATTTTATGCATTATTAAAACACATTTATTCATTCATTTTAAATCTTTGTTAACATTTTGCTTATTAAATTTTTTTGGAAAAACCCTTTAATGGTGAGTCTAAATGAGCCAGCAATTTATTTTGTTATTTGTGTTAAGTTATAGGAAGGAAACATATTCGTACCTTCTTGCTGAACAGAGTTCCTTAAACTAACATACTGCCTGTTTACTTAATTTAAAAGACAGCATAATACCCGAAGTTGTCCCTTTCCAATTTAATTAGTTTCTCTTTTTGTTTTTAAATAAATGAAATCTCCGACTGTTTTAATCTCGGGTGGACGTTTTAGTAAATAATCAAATATTTTGGCAATATCATAATTTTTTCTTGCTTTTAATGAGGTTACATGTCCTCATAATTCATACAAACGATATTTCGTCAGAAAAATAAGTATCTGAGCAGCAGGTTTGCTTGTGATTTTCTTCTATTCACATCCAAATCGAAAAAAAAATTATGAAGTCATTTAATGTTGATCTATCAAGCGCATTTAAAACTGTTTCGCTTAAATCAATTTTAATCAAATCGAATTAGAAACACTTGAACCTATCCACTCACCGTTATTTCTATGAAGATTGTAAATCAAATTAAACATTTCAATTCAAAGTATCTCAATTAGTTCAGTATTTAATTTCAATTTTATGACGTTAGACAAAATATATAGTTGTCAGTACCCCGCTTTCTTTTAATTCTCGAGTAAACCGAGATTCGTTGTTAAATAGCAAATATTCCATATATGCAAATAAGTCGTGATATTATGGATTTAACGCTGTAACCTAATTGTTTTTTTTTCACTTAACGACTATTTATCAATAACGTAACCAGTAGTGCTATGATTAGACGATTAGGAGTCAAAATAGACGACGTCATTTATTTATGCATTTTTTCCTGGCATTACAATGTCTGCAATAATATATGTGCAATTATAAGAAAATAATGACAAATAATACGTCAGTGTTTCTGCATACCAGAAAAGGGTTCTTCGTATGAGTAAAACCTTTTGAAAATTTCCATTACAATCCCTTTAATGTACTAACACTATATTTCACATGGTTCGCTGATCAATTTTAAGAATCCTGAATATCTAGAAACCAAATAAATTTATGATGTGCACTAATTAAAAAGGAGAGGGAAATGCTTATGCATTTTCCAAAACTCCTAGTCCAATAAAGGTATAATTGCGATTTAGTACGAAAGAGGAGAAATATGATATTATGTGTCAGTGATCAATGGAGCGATGAAAATACTTGAAAAATCCAAGGAGTTAGAATAGAGCCAAAGTTCCAGAGTTCACTTTTAGTTGTGTCCTCGAGATGTGGAAAAGAAAAGAAAATTTCTTTACGTGTAAGTTAGTGTATGTAAAATTAGTTTCTCGAACAAGATTGAAAAGTTTCCGGTTTGTATTATTTATTCTTGAAAAAAAATCACCTGTAAAGAAACGGACGAACTACGACAGCGAATATATATCACCTTAAAAATATTAAGGACGAGGGATGATTATATAAAGGAATAAATAGTAAAGGCGTTAAGTGTAATTTATAGGTTGCTGTTCTGCACGTAGGGTAAAAGTAAAACATAGTTTGTAGTCCTGAAGTCTGAGTCACAAACACTTATTTTCATTTTCGAAGTTTGTATGTTATGACATGTACTGTAAATGAGGTGACAAAATAGGAACATATTTTGTTGCCTCATGCACAGATACATTTTTGGACATATAAGTTCTCTTTTTGTGTTTTTCTATTTGTATTTCTCCAAAACATCCTCAATTTGCTATAAATCTTTATCAAGTCGATGCTTCTCTTTCTCTCTTGCATATATAATCGCACAAACGGACAAATAAGTGTTACATTTTACTTGACACCGACTCCAAAAGTCTCTAGCAGTAGCAGAATTGGCAAATATACGTCCTCGTAAACGACATTATAGCGTAAAAGTTCAAATTATGTACTCGTATTTTCATTATTTTATACATTTCCAGTGAGCTTTTTATTCGCTGGATATTAAAGTGGGTTAACTTTTTTTGTAAAAAACGTTTTAATCCATTTTTTGGCAATATTTAAAAATCCTTACGTCCGATCAAACAATCTAATTCATAAAAGTAATGAAAGATTTGCGTTAATATCCGGGAAAAGGTCAATGAAAGTAAGGGAAAAAGAGTATTTCAAATGAAAAGTTATTCGATAAGCACGAATTACATTGGCGTCGGTATGTATGTATCTATATATGTATGCCCGTGTGCTTTCAACGGTTTATGACACCTGAATAGAGTATCTGATTGGCTGCGTAATTTGTTTATTTGATCATGCTTAATGGAACAAATAAAACTACAAGGTTCTATTCCGTCCTTTAAGTTTCCGTTTCGCCTTTTAGTTATGCCAAAGAAAAATTAAGCCTGTGTTCTACAAAAACCATGTGTTGCTCCATAGATGATACCTATTATTTTAATTGGAATAGTATTTCTAGAAGTATAGAAAAAAAGACATGATTTTTTTTACGTATTAGAAAGTTATCAGAAGGAGACGTGCGTACAGTAGAGATAGATGATTGTCGCGTTAATGTCATTGCTATAGATACCTTGTCTGAGAGCACAAATTTTAGAGGCTATTCTTGTCTGTTATAACTATGATAAGTCTGCTATTCTGAATATGAATTGTCCAACAATGTTGATGACATAATGCGAGGTTGGTTGATGTAGTATTTAATTTTGATTGTGTCATTTGAATGCACGTTTAACATATAACATATAAATTATCCGCATGCTAATTACTTCTGTTTTTATTATCAGTTTTGAGTTTTTTCTACCTATTTCATTCATATTATTTCAGTGTCAAATTATTTCACCTCTCATTTTAATAAATTACTTATAGCAATGAAAAAAATTGACATGCGATTATGACGTTCAGAACGTTGTGAATAAAAAGAATACCTATGCTTAAAATTTACAGAGAAAGAGTGGAAAGGTTATTAATAGGACGTATAAAGAAATATGCAAACTTAAGTTTAATAGAACGGAAAATACATAAGTTAAAAAAGACAAAGGAAGAATGAGGATAATATTGAAAATAATTAAAGATTCTAGATACTTTCAAGGTGAAATTAAAATAGTTTGAAGATATTAGTTACGAACACAGAGAGTGTTTGCAAGTTAGTTGAAGCGAAATGTATTCCTAAGAAATAGTGGATGTTGGCTAATACAAAAATTGGTAATGTAATATATTTTATAAGTAAAACGAATGAAATATAAAACTAAGAAGAAAATTTGCATCTTACATAATACAAATACTCTTAACGTGAAGAATATATTTTGTCGTGAGTACATTTGTTAAAATGATGTTGGTATTCGTGCAGCTCTTGGAAGCTATGTGGGCACGCCTGAACAGCTAGAGTATTCCTGACATTTAGCGTGACGCTCATTTGTCTCGCGCTGTATTTTCGTGTTCATCTTGTTACATTTTCCATGGTTTAACAAATGTTCATGTCTGCATTAATGCCAGAATCTAACTCACAAGTATTTTGCACATTTGTATTGTTTCTAGAAGATTTAATGCCCGTTTTTACTAAAGGCTCGCAAATATTATTCTGCTTTAAACTCGCTTAATCGGGTCATGTTAATGAGAGTTAATTTAGTGTTTAAATTTAACCATTGCATAGTACGTAAAGTCAAATAAAATATTAAATAAAACATTTCCATTAAAAAAAATTTCAGGAATAAAATTGAGGAATTATTAAATCTCTAGTTAAATATTTGATGGTCGACGATAATATTGTTTGAGTTTCGTAGTAGTGTAAAAGACCGGAAGCTAATTCTTATAGCGTCTCGCTCTTATAAAAGGCTTTTGCGCTCGTAATTTTTATGATCGTACATTAAACATGCTATTGCTGTTCTCGAAACTAAATATAGTTCGCATTGTTTCTTGTAGCCTAATTTAACTCTATTGTTTTATTTTATGAAGTTTTGTAATATAATATTTTTTGTTCGTATACTTCAATTTATGTCTCTTTTAATCAGGGCAGTGATGGTGTAGAGATGCCAGAAGCGATAAAAGTTATTACTATTAATTTTTTCCTACTAACTTACTTGTTATGTGTGTTTTTCGTTTACATCTAGCCTTATATAGATCAAATTAATTTCTCAGATGTTTTCCTTAAAAGTTGTTAAAGCGCAGTACATCAGGTGCCAATAAAAATACACAAAAATAAACCTTTCGTTACCATTGGTACCTGCTCTGGGTAGTGACAGAGGTACGTTATAATCCTGATTGATATTAAAGCCATTTATTTAGCTAGCTACGTTGTTTGCTATAAATTTTGTGATCGATATTTTCTCCCTCTTCCCGATTGGCTAGAAACTTGAAACTCTGCACGTATACTCGTTTCCGTTGAAAACATATAATAGAATCATTATAATGAAGATGATGACGTTATCAGAATCTGATACTGAAAATGGAAGGTGATCAGAGAATTTCTCTAACAGTGAATAGAAGACCCTTTGATTTTGGGTTCATTACGCTTGTCTTGATAATTATTTCCCACTTTTAGTAAAATTATTGTTTTAATTTTAAGTTCCTTTTTGTAAATTGTTTTCTCTCAAACTTTTTGGTAATACACTTGCTTGTGGAAAATTGTTTCACTATTAGTTTTATTTCATTATTATTGCTCGTTGTAATTACTGGTACAAATGAAACTTTTTTTAGAAAAAAATTCAAATAACCGTCAAATAAGAAGCGTACTGAAAATTCTTCTTCTTCTTTTTGAGTCGGTCCCTTACTGCTGAGGGAAAATCATCAAAGAGGAAGCTACGATCGTAGCTTCCTCTTTGATGACTTTCCACCGTAGGTCTCTATTCTTGCGTAAGCGCCCATCTAATATCTAAGGCTTTAACGTAAGGAAACCTTAAGGTCTCCGTCATTGCGGTCTTCGTCATACTATGCTGGTAATAACGAGTTTCTCAGTAATGTCAGCAATTTTCCGCGCCATGTGCCCGAAATATTTGAAACAATTCTGGGCGCAGATGGTGGAAAGTCTTGTTTTGATTCTAAGTTATTTCCCAATCGAGACATTGATTTTGTGTTCAGTCCATGAGAAGTTGAAGTATCTAGCACGACATTTTGAAGTCCATCATTTTAAGCGTTTATGACTCAGCGTCATATGTAAAGATGGATAAGATCAGAGTGTTTATTGAATGTTGCTTAGTATGTCTGTATATTTGCCTGTCCTTTCATACTTTGTCACGAATTTCTTGGATCGATTCACTATCATTAGTTTCATCTTAGATTTATTAATAGATAGTTCCAAGTCGGCCCTTATCTTTTCCATTCATCGCAGGAAAGATACAATTTCAGACTCGTTCGCCGCTAGTAAGGTCGTATGATCAGCATAAAGTAGGTTTCTTAGTTATAAGTCATACACGACGATATCCTTTACCCAACCCGCGAGTATTGCTCTCGTGATGTTTTCTCCGTAAGCATTAAAGAGGATCAATGATAGAATGAGTCCTTGTCGGACTTTTCTTGTAAATTCAAAAGGTATGGTCTTGTTTGCTTTCATCCTTCCAAAGCTGTCTACATATAAAAATTGCAGCAGGACAGCAAGATAGATAGGCTTAGTTCATACAGGATTACCCATAAATTGATCTGCCCAATACAGTCAAAGGCCTTAATATAATCCAACAAAACACGTCACAATAGGCAAATTGTATTCGTAGCATTTTTACTAGTTGTCCACTGTTTAGAGTACGCTCAAGAATATAAGTGAAAAAATATCACTTGTAAACAGTTTAATTGAAATACCTGCATTCTTAAATGTCTATAAGTGCGTAAATGTGCACAGAACTCTCATAGTTCGAGTTCTACTAGAGTTTGACAGGTTTTTGTTTACAAACAACAAGTGATTATTGTTAATGTTGCTTAATTTTTACATTCCCGGGAGTTTTTTATGGGTTGAGCGTCCTCTTCGTTACAGCGCTTCATGAGCGCCCTCTTCGTAACAGAGGTGTTGGGTGCGACGCTGATGGATATTTGTTATGGAAGTTTTGCCACCATGAGATATTATGTCAGAGCTGGAAAATATTAGTGAGCACACCTTAGTATATGTTTACTGCTGTAATAAATAAAAGTAAAACACTCTTTCGATGTATACTTTTATTATTGAAAGTGAGCAGTGAAAAGTGAGAGTTTATTAATAAATACGAGCAGAAGTCGTACCACGAGGGTTTTTGCGTACATTTAGGTATTACGGGTTCTATTAAACTATTTATAAATATTAATAAACATTAAAGGGTATGCGTTTCTAATAAACTATATACAAATATTACTTTTTCTTCTTCTTTAGGCTATTAGCAATCTTTGCTAATAGCCCACCTGAAGATATTGTAATACAATGAAACCTAGGTCGTGGTAAAGAACTTAAAGAAAGTAGAAATAATACTACATCACGTAGTTTCATTTAACTGTGTACATTTTTATATATTAATAAATAAAAATGCATGTTTGTGTACATTTTTATATATTAATAAATAAAAAAGCAATTTTGAAAAGTATTACAGATATAAACTTTAAATTTATGACAGGTTATAACCAATTACTCGTTTTTTCACTAATTGCTGCGATAAAGAGTTTTTCAAGTTATGCAAAGAAAAAATAACTGCAGCATTTGGTGGTGCGATTCAAACATCGTTCACGTGGATTCAAATAATTGTAATTAAAACTACTCTTAAAGAAATGTCATATTAAATAAATGAAAGCAATTGCAACGCAGCCATTATGCAGACTTCAATGCATGCTCATTTATATGTTTTACAAGGATAGTATTTCGAAAACTGATCAACGAATTATGAGACTTTTCCATATTTCCTATTATTCAAGTAATTGAAACACTGAAAAACTTACGATCTCTATAATTATTGTATCGGCGGTGCAAATAAATCTTTTTGCAATAAAGGGCTGTGTTGATAGTTAGAATTTAAAATTTTGAAATTGGATATAGTTAAATTTGTCGCTTTATATGGGAAACAATACAATAGAATAAAAACTGCCTCGTTCACTTAAATGTTTAATACTGACCTAGGTTTTACGTTAAGTGTACACCGATATTCTATAAAGTTTATTTATAGCTCAAGTAATGATACTATTACGACTACATTTAGTTATGCATTTTATATTTTAATTTAGTAATAGTCTTAATTAGTTATTTTGAGTAATTAGTCATATCATAATTAAGCGACGCACGAACGTAAAGTACTGGCTCTCGTAATTGTTTTCAACCGAATTTGTTAAATAAACAATTTTTTTTTCACATGTGTCTAACTAAAGTATTGATTTTTTTAGCGGTGATGGATTCAGATTTACTTTTACAAAAATTATCATAAACTTTTTTTAAGATCGATGGGTATGTATGCGCATTGTTTATGACTCGTCCCTATTTGACTATGAGTTCTAATGTATTTTAAATTTTAAATATCATTGTTTTATAATTATGACACGGCTTATTAAACTAGCAACACGCCGTGACTTGGCCCAGTTAATAGCCAACTGTAATAAAGTAGTTTACTATTAATTGTTTCTTACCGTAATAAAGTTGTTTTAATTTTTATAACATCTCATTGTATATTATGTTGAATGCTTGTTTCGGTACAAGCTGTTTATATAGTTCCCTAAGGAAAAGTAGTGAGGGTCCAAATTACTAATTACAGCTTAAGATTATTCAGAACGAAATGTTCCGTATCTATAATAAAAGTTTCTAGAACATTGGAATTGGAATCTCCATATTTCTCAAATTGAGATTGGAATCTCCATATTTCTCAAATTTTCAAGAATATTTCATACCCTGATATTGAGTTTTTTAGAATTTTATGGAGTTTTCTCGTACGTTCAAGGACTTTTCATGCTCCCATATTGACATTTCTAGCATTTTCTGTAGTTTTATTATACTTCGAGAACTTGTAATATCCTCATTTTAATTTTTCTAGAATTTTCTGGAGATTTACAGATATTACCACATTACCTTTCAAAATAAATCCCTTACACAATAATGAAAATAGCATCAAAATTAATTATTAGAACTCAAGTTATATAAACTAACTTCAAATAACCTCTGAATATGAAGCGCACTAAAAAGTATAAAATACAAAAAACATGATTGCTTACTTGGAGCTTTTATGGTATGATACCGTTTCCGAATATAAATTAATTTGCAAAATGATGTTACTGCTTGAAATTTTTATAGTCGATATATATATATATATATATATATATATATATATATATATACACATACACATATATATATATATATATATATATATATATATATATATATATATGTGTATATATATATATATATATATATATATTAAAGGTGGGGTAAATAAAAGCCTTAATTTTTTTTAATATTATATGTAATTATGGTATAATTTGCTTATGAGGCCTGCATAAATATTATTTTATAATTTTAAATTGCATTTTTAAAATGATATTCTAAAAGCATACGAAAATTTCGAATGCCCCCCCCTTGTTTCCCAATCTACTGAATATATTTACGTTATGACAAGTTAATATTTGGAAATTGTTTAATAGAAATACTATATATTATTAAATATTTACGACCTAAGTGTATGCGGAATCCTCGTAACGGTGGTTTAATAGTGCTTGACAGGTTTTCATGTATTTTATGTAAATGCATTTACATGTTTTAATTTAAAAATTTCTCTGTTATAGTCATCCTAGCGTTATATTCATAAATTTATTTTTAGTATCGATTTCATTCCATTTATTCAACTTTAATTCATTTCACTTATTCGTTCTAATTCATTATTTTAGTAAGAAGACTTTTTTTATTTAGTAAGAAGACTTTCTTCTGAAGTATTTCAATTATTTCGTCCATTCGTTTCTTAGGTTTGATTTCAATTTCGAATATATGTAAACGAATGAAAACTTTATTTTCGTGACTTATTGTTGTTTTCATTGTCATATGCAAATGATAATGAAAATAAAAATATTTTCCTCTAAATTAGAGATTAAAGAGAGTGATTCTATTGCTACATTATATTGGATTTGAAGCGTTTAAAAAACACGGTTATCCGTGACTCCGTTGCGATATTGCTTCCTTCTTTTCATTGTGTAGTTTTTGTTTCAATAATAATCTTTCGAAAGGAATATTTCCTGAAATAAAAAGTCTATATCATTTCCTGAAGACGCGCTTGGGAGCAAGGAAGCGCGTCTTCAGAAAATATTAGAGAACTCACTTTTTTTGTTCAAATTTTCATTCATGTAAAATATGACATTTAGTGGATTTATTTTTAAGCTGTGTTTTTAATTTACAGCAGAAATCAATTAGACCAACTAAAGTGCATATCAAAATATAAAATAATAGTAGACATTAATTAGTAAAGCCGCACATGGAAATTAAAATCATTGCATACAGCCATTCTAGTTAGCCGGCTTAGTCAATGGATAAAATCCTAATTAATACTGCATTAATACTGACATTTCTTCTTGTTGTATTGACGTAATGTTAATAATACAAAATAAGTAAAACTGGTTATCAAACAAATATTCAACACATATTTTCATTTTAATTATAATAGAAACGATCAAAATAATGCGAATAAGCTATAAATTTGTTGTACACCAAAAACGACGTCGCTACGCGTGCACTAGTGATTTTACGACAAGTAAATATCCGTTCTCGAGTGGCGAGATTTTCCAAATATGTCCTTAAAGAAAACTGAATTAAAGTTTATCCTCTCATTCATTTATTCCTTTATTTTGGAAGAAGTAAATAATAAATAGGTTTTTATATTACGTTTTTGGTACATATGTTATCGTATACCTTTGCTTAAGTCATATATAATACTTCACTCTGTTTATATATATACATATATATATATATATATATATATATATATATATATATATATATATATCTATTTAAAATCTGAATTGATTAATTTTTCATTGGGAAATGATGAATTTTTCGCTAGGAACTTTTTTTGAAAAATCTTACTGACATTTGAACTCACCGATAAGGAAGATAATGTATCAGCTCTCTTTGTTATAAACAAAAACTTGTCATGTTATTGTTTATAGTGCAATGGGAAACTAAATTATCCTTTGTATTCAATGGTTAATACGTCAGCGATGCAAATAATATTGTAAATTCGAATAGAAAAACTGTAAATACATTTTGAGGTCATTCTTTTACTGTGCGATCTGTTGTGTCAAACATTCACGAATGTTGAATAACTATTGCATAAGTACCTATATACATGTGTTTAAATAAATACATTTTCCCTATATATATATAAGTCTCATTTAAAGTAGACTCATTACGAGAGTCTTCGCTGTAAAACTCTATTTCAAATTAAATGAAAGGATCTTAATTTGCACAGTTTAAGTACCGCGTTTTTATGATCGTGCTTTAACTAGATGCGTCTGTTGATTAAGGACCGCCAGTGGAGTTGGCTGGATGGAGTGACACTGTCTAATTAAATATTAGCTCTTCCAGAGATGTAATGTATTTTATAAATGGTGCACACTTTGCCTAAGACGATGCTTAAATATTTAGAGATATTTCGAGTTAGTCAGAGTGTGCTTGTAATGGTGCTATAGGTTTTATTTAAAATGTGTAGATATGTTAGTTCAGTTATTTACATATGACAAATATTTATTTGTTTACTTTTTGGCGAATGGTCACTTTATTTTTGTGTAATGTATAAAACCTCACGCAACTCTTGGAATAATGGCGTGAAAACGAATAATATTATATTAAGTCAATAGATGGGAAAAATAGAAAGGAAGAATTTGACAAAAATAGTAGAAAACAATACACAGAACCTTATCAAAGTAAACATTAGGAAAATAAATTCATATTTATTGAATGAAGAAAATGATAATTTTAGACGAATACGAAAATCGACCAGTACGATATGAACTGATGAAACCTAACCTATTAAACCCAACATCCAAACCCGACAGAAATTTCTCTCCATTTCGAGAAGACATATTTCCTTTCTTAAACAACGTTCTTAAACAACCTTTCTTAAATAAGATGTGAATACACATAATGACTACTTTTAGACCTTGTGGTATTAACAAATTACATGTTTAATGTACGTTTCCAACTTAATTACTTTTGAAACTATGTATGGTTGAACTTTTGCTCCACTCGCTATTCACATTAATATCCGAAGCAATAAACGTAATGGTTTTAGGACACTGTGTAGGTCGCGTTGTTACACTTATAGTATTTATAAACTACAGTTTTGTTAATTGACTAAATAAATCAAAATAACTGATTTTATTCATTAAGATTTTTTTAAATAATTTTATCAAAACGACATTCGCAATATACGTGATTTATACAGCTCTTTCAGGAAAATCATCATGTCTCATATACTATTCAATGGCTTGAATATATCGAAATCGCCGACACTACAAAATGGATGTGGAAAATAAATTATATACTTAATATTTCCTTAGTATTTTTCTAGAAAGATGCAATAAAGTCTGAAAATCTGTAGGTTGATAGCTTGGTAAATTTATTATTTTGGCTGTAGAATATTTTCGTGCATCTGCGGTGTACCACAATAAGAGAGATTATAAAATCACAATATCGTAAAATTGTAAGGAGATGGCGGGGGCGATAGATGGCACTTCTAAGCACAATTTGCTACTCTATGTTGCGTGCTGATTGTGCAACTGAGTAAGAAATGGAAAATAAAAAAAAACCTGTCAAGCAAGGGTAGAACTCGCACTACGTACATATCCTCACTTAAAAACATTCATGGGTATGTAGTATTTTCATTAAACAGTTTACAGATATTAACTTTTCATAACTTAAATATATTATATACTATATCTTTCATAGGCGAATAACAATATACATATTTCAAAAACTGTAAGATTTAGTATAAACGCCATAAATTCCTTGTAATCTTCTAATCAGATTTTACCAACGCTGCTTATAATTAGCCATTTCAATCAATATCCCACACCATGCGGGGAAATAATTTTCTTTTTAAGTACTTACTATGCGGGGAAATAATTTTCTTTTTAAGTACTAAGGGTATATTACCCTCTGCAAAATTTTCAAACAAATATTTTTGGGTTTAAGCCGTTGAGATATAGGTGAATTGACAAGTTTTATTACTATGCCAAGTTTCAAGTTTCAACGTCGAGAGGTTTCTGAGAAAAAAAGTGAGTTATCATATAACGGAACCCTTATATTTTTCCTTTCGAGTATGTAATTCTAAAAGTCAGAAAAGAGAAATAAAATGTGACTGCGAAGAAATATATTTGAAGGTAATTATTTGACATTTAGTTTACTTACAAACTATGAAGAATATAAATAAAAGTATTCCTCTGAAATTGTAACGAGGATCGAAACAAGTGTCGTCTTGTTTTCTATATAATGCGGAACCAGCATACAGGTTGTGAAGTGTCAGGAAGAAGTGGCTAAGTGGAACCACGGCGTCTGTGTGCGCGACACTCGCAGAATAGTTGTTGGGAGGAAGTCGGGACTGAATATCATATAAATAATGGGGTTAAATGTTGAGATGAAGCAACCTGGTAAAAGCGAAAAAGCAGTTGAGTTGGCTAACGCATTCGCATGCTGGCATTAGTGTAAATAGGTTAAAAGAAGGGAGCGAATAGGCGACAAAGGCACCGGTGTGGACGATGAACGTCTTGGCTGCCTTATAAAATCCGTTCGGGCCCTTGACTGCCTTTGGAAATCCGTTTGGGCGCCATACGAGGCGCTGGGTACATAGTCGCAGATCGTGCATAGTTGGTGTAAGACTGCTTTTCGGGGCTGGTGTTGACCGACAAGTCGGTAGTGAAACCGGTGATGGTTTCACAGATCGTGGGCAACGAGCGGTCGATGATGGAGATGACGGCGGCCAAGATGACTCTTTAATCACAAGTGGCTGCGAGGATGCGTGCTATTGCAATTCGTCGCCAACGAATGCGCTAACGTACCATTTGGAAGATGCACCGGTATATTATAAGGATGACAATCGGCGATAGATGAAAAGAAGTGGGAACCCCGAATATCTGAAAGTCGAAATCTTGGCTAACGAGACACTGAAAGTCCTTGGCAACGCGTTGTGTCCACTCTGGGTCTTTCCAGCTGAGTAGCGGCCATATGCAGATGAGAAAACTGGTAGTTCATACGCACGCGATCATTACACCGACGCCCTGCGCCGTGCGAGAGTGAATGTATAATCTATATTCGTTGCCTCCCAGCACCTGGACCGTGAGCATTCACCTTATATTCATCATGCACACTAGATGCCATCAAAAGAAAAAACATAAATGCAAGTCCCGGCCGGCTAGAGTTAATAAAATGCTCAAGTGGCATTTCGGAATGAAAAAATATTATTTGATTAGATTCTAAGAAATATGTATGTAAAAATATATAAAGAAAATGATAATTTTAATTTGAGTATTTCATCTACTATACATTTTTCTTACAATAAAATCTTCAGAGAGAGATGTTGAGAAAAAATCAAGTATTGAATTCAATCATTAAAATTGCAGCTAGGTACATTTAGTAAATTTAAGGAATTTATAAGTTTGTTTCAAACCTTTATATATATATTTTTTTTCATTCTGATACGATATTTCTTTCTGCATCAACGAAAGGTGGTTTGAGTAGACCGCAGGTGCCGCTTTAGCACTATCACAAATACGTCACCTGTTGGACACAGACACGACTTACAAGATGACAAAAAGAAGGTGTATAAAACTTCTGGTTATAAACATAATTTTTCAAGTGACACCATTTATAAACAAATTTAATCTGAAAATTAGAACCTGAGGAGTTATCCACTAATGATGCTCGAACATCTTCGGCTTTGTGGGAAAATTAGAAGTCTATTTCCTTTAACGCGATAATATAAAAATATTTCCATCTATAGTACACGAAGCGCACGATGTTTTTCGTGATTCACAGTAATTATTGTGAAAATGCTGATAGAAAACAATAATAGTTTGGTAATAACGTTAAACGATGTGGTAGAATAAAAATATTCAAATGCAAGTGATGACGTACAATATATTTACATAAAATAATCATTTAAATAGCATAAATAATAAAATAATAATTCATTGAAATATTAAGAGCAATTGAGAATTAAATGGTTTGTCCCAGTTTAATTCTATACAATGCACACCATAGAGGTGTACTACCCTCTCGCTAGCACTCGGCGGGCCTTACTGGAGAAACCGAAGATTATAATTTATATTGGTAGCTCAGAGAGGAGTTAATGTTAGTGGGAAGGGGAAGAGATAATAATTTTTTTTTGCCCTTGATCGTTCAGTTTGTACGTGAGTGAACAAGAGTAAAACTGACGTAGAGTTATTTGTATTTCGTATAGCGAAGTAACAAAAAGTATCACTTTAGTCATTGTGAAAGTCGCTTTGATTTCTCGAGTGTGGGTTCGTAGCTATATGGTGGACACCATATTTCCAAGTCATTATCTTTTCGTTTATTACATGTCTCATTAGTTTGTAGATAGACTTGTGTCACTGATGAAATTAGTGTTATCTTATGTTTGCCAGAATTTTTTAATTGATTATTTTGGCCACAATATGGTTATTTCGATTTCACTTTGCTACATCTTTAATTATTGATGCGCTGGACTTAAATTTCTACTAAAATAAAAACCAATTTGAAATATCATGCCAATCCAATGTTTGATTACACGGATGTGTGCTGTCCGAATCCACAAAAGATGTAATTTTGTCGTATTCACCTATATTGGCTGAAGAAATCGTGTTTGTGGTCATAGTTTGCTCAACTGATTCGCAATCCAAATTCCATTTCCACTCTTTTGTATAATGTGTTAAACAATTCAAATTGGTCAATTTTACTTTGTCTTCAAAAATATGATCTTAGTTGCTCTTAACTTCAACTTGTGTTTCAAAATGTTCCTCGCTACTCATATTATCTAACGTAGAACATTTTTCTCTGTATTCGGATACTTTATTATTACCGGCGGCACTGGTAAATGAATTTATAGCTTCAGGGTTTTACTTTTATGTGAGAGAGGGTTTAAACAACATTGAATATTTTTTAGCAAGAAATTTAAACACATGCTCAAATAACCTAAAACGAAACTGGTTAAGATAAAGATAAATGCTCTAATTTGAATTTATTTAACAAAATATTAATTTGCTTAGTGACAGGAAATATTTAATTTGCACGAATCTATATTTTTATTTACCGATATCATATAATATTCCATAAGCATTAATTTGTAATAGTTACAAAACTAAGCTGTAACCGACTGATGCTAAGCTGTAACCGACTGATGTCCATATATTCAGTGCTAAAATCTGTCGTCTACACCAGCATATATCATTTTTAGAAACTTGTAAGCATACCGGAAGGTACGGTTGCAAGTTTCTAAAATTTATACTTTCACGGAAATAGATTCATACTGAATAGCACTCACAATATTTCCTTGTTTTCATTCTAATCGTTTTTTGTTTTTGTACATCTACGTGTTTGGTACATCAATTTGGACCAATTTAAACATAAACTAGACTATGTAGGTTGGTCCGACCCGGCGCGGATTATGTAGGTTGAACGAAAAATTCATAATGGATACCACGGGATGGAAAATAATCGCACAATTTTGTCATCTGCCCCCAGCACGAGATTCTACTCTTCATTCCCAACGGAAGCCGCTACAATTTCAATTATACATGGAGCAGTAACGTCAGTATCGCAGTCCCAAAGGTAACATTAAACAGCGATGTGACACGAGTTGGGCAGAAAATTTTATTTAAGGAGGATTGTGTGTTATACGTAAACAAACAAATATCGTAAATCGCGTAAATCATTAATATACATTTTCCCAATAATTTTTTTATCATAAAAATTGTTTCAACACTTTTTAATTGACATGAAACTTAAAACCTGTCTGCAGGTCCTTTCTAATTGGTTATATTTAACATTACCCTCTTCTCGGGTTTTAATTCGATTGAGATCGAAATGAATGAAAAGAACGTCAGAGAGTGTCTGTACCTTAGAAACTACGACGGAAACTTTGCCGTACAACAAATCCAACGTTAATTAGTAAAAGTTTCTAAGTAATAGCAAAAGTTTATATTGATAACCTCGCAAGTAGTCTTAGCAAGTTCCAATTAATGCATCAAGCCATAGCTGACTTTAAATTTTTAGACTTTCCCAGTATTTTTATTGACATCAGGATACTTTTAAAATTTTCCTGCAAAGAGGTTAGCGCCGACGCAAAATATGGGGTAAGTCATAAAGATTTATTTATCTCCCCACGTGCCAATAGTCATATTTCCTGCAATCCCCGGAGGTGAGTTATGGAGATGTCAAAATGGTGAAGCACTTTGGGTAAAGAGGGCAGTGTCCACCAGTGTGCGAGCCACAATTTGGTGGTTCAGTATCGTGTATCCAGATAATTTGCAGTTTTCCTGAAGAATATTTTTAAAACGCAGGCGATTACTTACAGATTAAGACGATAATATTAGTTTACTATGTAAATATATTTATGTTCAAACCTCATCCCTAACAATTGGTAGTATTTTGAAGTGTTATTTTATATTTGAACAATTAAATTAATGCTAATGCAGGCGTTAGCGTTAATTTATTTATTTTATATTTTTGTAATTTAAAAAAAATTAATAATTAGTTTAAAAAAATATTCTGTAATAATAATTTAAAGGACATTTTTTCAAAATCGTGATTTTAATTAAAACATCGTGAATTGATTAAACTTAAATCAACAAACTTTAATACGTCTCAGCGTGAGCTTATTTGACAAACTACCAAATCAGCCTTAGAAAGCTTTTACAGGAAATATCCTGCATTCTAATATAGGCTACATTATTTTCAGTTTTTCACAATGAGGTTACTGAAAAATGGATTGACATGTTGAGGAAAAACGCCTGTATTTCACAAAACGTTTGGACTCATTAAATTCCACCTCACTATGCTAGTTAGTTAAAATGTATACAATAATTTTTAGAGGTAGTTTAAACAAAGAGATAAAACGTGGAATCATTATTCTAAATAAAATTGGGTCTTTATGATATAAATTTAATTGTAGGGTGTCTCAAAAAACGATTTTTAAGGTGTAAACTAAAATAATCCTCTGGTTATGTTATCCAAAAAATTGACACCCAGCCTGTCTCCTCCCTTCTCTTGTCGCAATATGCACCTTGATCCACTTCTAACATATATGCTATGCCGCGTGCCGCCGGCTGCTGCTGTAATATTTACATAATATATATTAAAATATACTTCTATATAAATATAACTCAGGAAATGAGCTATGTTGGCGCCCAAACTCAAATAAGGGCATGCGAGTCAGTGTACAGAATGAAATATATTGCAGTCAAGCAAAAAATTCAGCAAGCTGTGGAGATGAATGCCAATATACATATACCTTACAGAAATATGGCCTCAGGAAATGTCCCTAAAATAAATTTTTCGGTAATCGGCAAGGCTGATATCAGCCTTATAGCCGGCAATCCGAATAGTTTGATACCAAAATCATTTATTTCAAGCGTTAATATTGTTCGAATTTTAGATTCCCGTGCTACAAAATTGAATTTCTATCAGCCCAAATATTATTTTTCCAAGATTTATGAGATTTTTTTAATTATTAGAGAATTATTTTTTAGCTCGTTAATTATAGGTTCCATTTTTAATTTTTTTTACGATATGATTTAGAGTATATTTGTCGTTTTTTAATTAAAAAATCCGAAAATTGGAAAGTATATTTTCCAGTGCATGACACACATGTTTGAATATTAGGGTTAGAGGAAAGAATCTATATTCCGATATCCTTAATTGTCAGAGCCTTTTCAAACATGCCTCATGTTGATTCTCAGACCAAAAAAAATTGCTATTCCAATCCTCTTACTGCTTTCCATGAATTCATTTTTGAACCGATTAGGTAAACATTTTCTTTTTGGAATCTTATAGGTTTGTATTTTGTTTGCTTTCAGAAGGAACAAATTTAAATTACAACCTTTTAAACATTACATTGACCTTAAAGTAATATGTGAAGGTATTTTAGACGAGATGAAAATCTGCAGAATAATTGAACGCACACATTACTAATCATTACTGATTGTCTTTAATGATCCATTTTTTGTTATAAAAGGCCATAGAATTAAAGAAATTAAACTATACCTGTAGCAAAATAAACTCTAGCTATAGCAAAATAATTATGACGAATTTTCTGCGATAATAAATATGTAAAAAGTTCAGGATATAGCTAGTTATTAAAAAAATATTGGAGCGTACAGTTTAGTAGAGATAGTCGACTGAAGCACGGATATATTAATATTAGTTATTTACTGTTGAAAAGACGGTTAATGAATTAGAAAAAATACACAAAAAAATTTAATTATTATCTTTCTTTGGCCCGATTTCGCATCAAGTAAATAATAAAGTTGAAGAGTAGCACAAAAATTCAGGCAAAAACTTTAGCTTCAAATCTATATATAAAACCGCTCCAGTGCGTGTACGCGTAATGTTATTTACACGAGTTGTGTTGAATTTTGTACAAAGTCTATTTTCAGATTTCCCGATAAATTTTCCTTCAAAAGTTTTTTTAAAACAATGTATGCAGTTTCTCAAATGTATGGATTGAATCAATATTTAGCATATATATAATACAAAAAGATTACTGCCAAAAATGACTAATTTTTTTATTGCAGGTGTTTGGGATTGACATAAGTCTATGAGATGAATACTTTCATATAAACTGTTTCAAAAACTTAATACAACTTTAAACAGTTTAGTTTTTTAAACTTTTATTGGAGTTTACTCCTTAAGAATCGGTTTTCATATATATCCCGGTATGATGAGGAGTAAAATCAGAAGTGCAGAGTTTCAAAATAAATGGAACAGTTTGTAAGTTTGGATATAGAAGGTAATCTCCAAAACTACTTACCCGATTTCAAAAATTCTTTCACCAATATTTAGAAAGGTCTTTCAGGATGGATACAGGTGTATATTGTCTCATTAAAAAAACAAACTTCATATATCATAAATAAGTTAATTTTTGTAAGTTTTAATGTAGGAGGTAATCTCCGAAACTACTCATCCAATTTCAAAAAATCTTTTATCAATATTTAGAAAGGACTTTTAGGACGGACATAGATTGTACATTATCCCGTTAAAAAATTGCATATCTTATAAACAATTTAAATTTGTAAGTTTGGATGTAGGAGGTAATCTTTGAAACTACTTACCCAATTTCAAGAATTATTTCACCCATATTTAGAAAAGATTTTCAGGATGGACATAGCTTGTATATTATCCGGTTAAAAAAAATTCACGGAGACTAGTTTTGCAACGTAAATTAACGAAAAAATAGTCTAGCGAATGCGTTTCTTCTGAACGCTGCCTTAACCGTAAGACATATATTGATGGATGATATTTATATTTATTCACAGTGTTACCTATTTTATACATTCCAAGGCAATCGTAATTAAGGATTAAACTTCAGTGGCGCGTCAGAGCTGACACACACCATTTATTATTAAAAGTATTGTGGTCTATACGTACTTCTCCCTGTACCGTGTGGTTTATACGTACTTCTCCCTGTACTGTGCGGTCTATATGTACTTCTCCCTGTACCGTGTGGTCTATTCGTACTTCTCCCTGTACCGTGTGGTCTATACGTACTTCTCCCTGTACCGTGTGGTCTATACGTACTTCTCCCTGTACCGTATGGTCTATACGTACTTCTCCCTGTACCGTGTGGTCTATACGTACTTCTCCCTGTACCGTATGGTCTATACGTACTTCTCTCTGTACCGTGTGGTCTATACGTACTTCTCCCTGTACCGTGTGGCCTATACGTACTTCTCCCTGTACCGTGTGGCCTATACGTACTTCTCCCTGTACCGTATGGTCTATACGTACTTCTCCCTGTACCGTATGGTCTATACGTACTTCTCTCTGTACCGTGTGGTCTATACGTACTTCTCCCTGTACCGTGTGGCCTTACGTACTTCTGCCTGTACCTATTGATATCTTTATTGCAAAGTGATTTCAAGTATCAATAGCTTACACTTGCGACATGATTTTACCTGCTAGTTCTTATTTTGATTACTTGACCGTTACCATTATCCTGAATTGTGCAGTTTTTATAAATAAATATTTTCTTTATTTAATTTGGTACTTAGAAATCAACATCATCTTGAAATTAATGTAACAATTACCAGGGCCTTTTCTATCATGGACTATGCGACAATTTTCTTCTTAGCTGGTTTTAAAACCTATACATAGATTTTTGGGAATTTGTTCTCTTGATTATTTTGACTATCGTCTGCTAACAGGATGTCTTTTGATACATTTTTTGTTATGTAACTATTACCATGGCTGTTACTATTATTGTTGCTTCTGTCACTACTTCTGGCACTGATGGTATCCAACAATAAGTGATGCTTACCTTTGAATGTCATTCATCAATAACTTTCATGCCATCTTCGTCTCCCGTTTACCACTAATTCTATCTTAAAGGAAATTTTATCATTTTAACTACAACGATTTAATCATCTTATAAATAATATTACACAAAACATAACATACAAAATATAACATACCGCATGGCAAACTCTAGGTATGAAACAGGATTAATGCACTTTTGCCGCAATGATAATAATAAAACCTTCATAAATTGATAGTATTAGGTCAGAAATAGACAATTTAATTCATTCGCTGTCAGATTCATTGTTGTAATAAAATCCCAATTTGGTTTCACAAATACTGCTCGTTATATACATTTACGTAACAGTACATGATTTATTTCAAGCGATAAATACAGAGCATTGAGTAAATAGGTGTCTCGTTGAATGGGCAGTTCTTTACCGGAAGACCTACCGCTTCGTTATCTTCCGCTCTGTCTCCGCCTGTCGCGTCCCGCGAATAAGACTAATAAGAGACAATAGAATTATTTTGTTATAAACGAGAAAATGGAGCTACGTAATGTAATTGTTATCACAGGTACGCCTATTTGGGAACATGTGAACGTGCTGAAACAATTGTTATTTGTTCGGCGGAATATATATCCTAAATACTGCCGATATAAGGATTTTCAGAAGACTAAACAGTACCAGATCATAATGTAACGTAAGTACCAGATCATAATGTGTACTTGCTAATGTTTTAATTAATGTTTGAGATGTGAACTGCTTTTTGTCCTTTTAGCGTATTAACACAGGTACTTTAGAAAGCAGAATTTAAGCAACACTTATAAAAAAGTTAGCTACTTCTGGTAACATATCTATAGACTAAGAAATAATAGACAATGCATCACTTATAGAGTATAGGCGTCATGTTAAGTACTGAATAATTTTGAAATAAATTAAAAATGATTAGGAAAAAACCTTTGAAGTGCCTCCAGAACAGACTATTTTTATGTGCAAAAATGCCTAAATTAATCAAGCAGATTACTGTAACTTACGTGGATCAATGTCCAAACTGTCTTGGTAATTTTAAATTCGGTTTCATCCTACTAGTATATGGGCAATAAATTCAGTTTAATCATAATAATTTACCGTTTACCAAGAAAACAACATTTTTTTATGTCCGGTGTGCTGTGAGATTCGGTGCTTTCTCCGCCAGTTAACTTCCTGAACTAATCTAACATGCTGCAGTTTATCATCAATTATGCTATATTGTAACTACATCAGGATCATTACAATATTAGAGTTCGTTTTAGGAAGAGGTAAAGTAAGTCCTAACTGATTAGTCAAAGCCTTCATTTGTGTAATTTAGCACTGATGGTCGGTTCCAAAATTAACAACAAAATATTCCTATATTACCGAGTTAGGAAAGAAAATAAAATGGTGTGGCATATTTACTTCACTTTGGTTAATTTTGGGCAGCTTGAATACAGTTTGTGCTCGCCATTCTCTTTATATAATCTTTGCATAGCTTTTGCGGCCACCCAACTCGTCTCTTTCACTTCCAGGGTCTTCACTCCAAGAGAAATTTGCAGGACGAGTTCAACTTTCGTGCGACATCCCATTTAAAATTTACAACTCTCGAGAATTTTAGTAACTTTACAATATATGAATATATTGCAAAGTTACTAAAATATGTGAAAAATTAATAATTGTAAATTGGTTATTATGAAATGATATATATATATATATATATATATATATATATATATATATATATATATATATATAATACATGTATTCAGCAACTTTTCGGCTTTTATGTCGTTCTTGTTTTAAGTATTTATTCCATGTACAAGAAATAAAAAAACAATCTTTTGTTCTATTAGCTTTTTGTTTTCTTGATTTTGTTGTTTGTATAATTCTGATACACAAGGAACACGGCTAGGTTTTGCTTTAAAGATATCGTTTTATTTAGGTTGTTTTGTTTAAATTATGATTGTTTAATTAACATTTTGCATACTTACATATGACAAATATTATTTAGTTTAGCTTAACTAAAGTCTAAAACGTCTAATGAAATAGGAAATGAAAATTAATAACAGCGCAACAGAAAAGAATCCTGGACGAAACGAGACAGATACACCAAAAGAGACGAGTTTATAATAATAGGCCAAGTAAACAAGATCAAGCTGCGCCGAGCCTTTGTATCAAATTTCCGTTATTTTATGGGCCTAAATACAGTTTGTAGTTACACAATTACAATGACATAAAATAGCAAACACTTTGTATGAATTACATTAACATAAATAGTATTAATAATAAAATTGTGTCAAATTTTACTTCATAAGAAGTTTTGACTTTACTATCCATTAACAATTGTTTCTTTAGTACTCAAAATTGTTGTTACCAAAAAAAAATGTAATGCCTCTCATGAATAATATGTAAATAGTCTATGATGTTTTATTAATTTATAATTAGGTCATAGTTAGCTTTGAATTAAAGTTAATAATGATTAAATTCCTGGTAATTAAATTTTTAACCACAGTAATATTCTCTAGCAAATTTCTGTAGAAAATAAATAGCTCTGCTTTTAGATATTAATAGAGCCCACAAAATAAATATTAATAGGGCACATGAAATAAATGCGGGAATAAAAAAAAACGCACGAGCTCCAAATCACGTGATATCAAGGAAAACGTGGAAATTTTTTCGTCTTTCATTAAGAACGTTGTTTTGAACAAATTTTTATTTTAAATTGCGAGTAATTATAAAAAAAAAGATCTCATCGCAGTACAATTAAAAGTTGACGAGCGGAGGCGGTGTTAACAAAAGACTCGAGAGAGTGGAAATAAAGAAAATAGTGTGCTGATTAATTAAGATATGCTTTTGAATATTTTTTCATAAACCTTAATGAAACCTCTTACCAACGAGCTATTTTCTTTATTCCTGTGTAGACGTACAAACAGTACTAGATTTCACTTATTCTCGATAAGAAACTTTTAATTAACACTCGGCACAATGTTTCAATTACTTAATGCAAGGTTAGCATTAAAATAACTACGATTATTGAAATAAATTGCTTTATTTAATTGGAAGAAATTACATTATTTTTGAAAGAGTAATTCGTTTTTATTATAATTTAAGCAATGTGCTGAATTGATTAAATCAACACATTGCTTAAAATTTGAACCCCTTCTAAAAATGGGTATCGTTAGAGTAAAAAATAAAAACGGATATAAATTATTCTACTTATTATTTAGACACTCGATATTAGAGTGAATGTAAGTGAAACTATAAAAGAAAAATATCATTTAGGAATATTTTCTTTTTCAGACACGTTTTTTTTTCAAATATATCCCTCGTTTTCCTTGTTACTGTGTATTTTATTCTGATCATCATATTGATTCCCATGTGGACGCTGCCTACTTACACCGGCTTCTGAATTCGCTTCTAGTTCACTTTTCGCTTTCATGGCGGTTTTTCATTTCACCGCAAAATTCGAGTTGTCATTACGGTGATAATCGATCAACGTTACATTTTCAAAATGACAAGATACAAGGTTGAAACTATTGAGTCAATCGACCCGATATGTGATTTCCACTTATATAAATAATTTAACTAAACTGTCACTAATCATTTCATCACTAAGATCACAATATTTAGTTGCCAAGGACATAAATAACTGCATAGATATGTATGCAGTTATTTATGACTTTATTACTAGTATAATTGTTGTTACAAAACATTTTGGTCTTTATATTTCATTATTCATATTAAACATTTAATCATATTTTAGAAATAACGCCTGCACTATTCCGATATAAAGAATTAAGCTTTTAAGTAATATGAATTAACGTAGAGGGTTTGTATAATATATTTTATAATTTATTTTAATAAATATAATATCATGTACATATACACATGCGCATAAGAAATGTATTTTCCTGAAAAGATATCTCTTTTATAGGAATTGTAATAAACACCAGTTTTTTCACGTATTGTCATGTTTTCGACTTTTTTCATAACAAGAATGGTGAAATTGTGACGTTCGATTGTCGCCCGCGAGTGAAGATTCGTGTTCGGTGACATTCTTATATCGATATTTTATGCATAGCCTTCGCGCCATCTTTCAGTAGAGTAGCAAAATTCAATTACATTGCCCTCTTTTAACAATAACTGAATGGTATTCAGTTTCTTCAGATGTCATCTACATATTACCTTTTCCGCTATGGCTTTATATGTAGTTTAAATAATCCTCCAGAGTCGCAGCACTCATATTTTCAAAAGTTATTCTACGCATTGTTTATCAACAAAATACCTCACAATAGTTGCTATTTGATTAAATTTGGGAAAGTGGTTAATACTTTACTTTAATATTCATTTAACCCAAAAAATAATATTTTTCTAAAAATCAAACATTTACATTATATATTGTGTGTTTTAAAAAAACATTTTAAATTTACCTCGAAAATGCTCAAGATTGTTATGGTGTTTTGAATGACGTCACTGCTCTCAAAAAAAAATCAAAATAATCGTGGTAGGTATTGCAGTTACGTCTTCTCTTTAATGAAAAATAAAGTCGTCTTGTTACAAGTACTTTGTAATGCCCTAGTGTATACGGAAAAAGTGGCTAAAACTTACAAAGAGCTCGTAGTTTATCTGGATATTCAAGAATATATTTTTGTGAAGATCATTTTGATTTATTTATTTGCAGTTTGAGTGCCTGTTATTTGAGTGATTCGATAAACTGTGTTTATTCTGTATAAAATCATTGTGATTGCAGTCCCGTCTTAAACACTTTGATTTGTGTTTTCTATCGAAAAACATTAAAATGTTTAAGCTCTCAGAGCTTAAACATTTTATTTGAGAATACTAACGTATGTATTATAAGGCTAATGTATATATTGATAAAATAATAATGTATGTATTGGGGTTAAGTTGTTTTGGTTTTAGGTTTATATTTGGCAAATCTAATCTCAAAATCAGTATCAAATACAATAGGTGTGTAAAAACAAACGGTTACTGACTATGAAATTGAAATCATGCTATTTCAATTTATAAGACATATTTTACACTTGGGCATAATTACAATGAAGTTTTAACATTCCGAAATTCTGACGAATAGAACAACTTAATAAAAATGGCTAAAAACGAAAAATTTATCAAATAACCTGTTCTGTATACGAAAATGGTGTTTTACGTGTGTGACGTAACGCTTTCTGATTGGTGTACACTTTCACATGACTGAATTCGTAATGTTGCCCAATTTAATTCCTAAAAATAAAAATAATCTTTATTTTTAATAATGAATAATTTCGTTTTTTGATATCTTTATACATCATTAATCGTTACGAATTACAATCCATACAATTTATGGAAACTAGCATTATAAATTATACATAATTCTTTGCATTATATATGATTATTATTTATTAAGTACTTAAAATTAATAAATTAAAATAAATGTTTATCTCATTCATTTATTTTCATTATTTAATCAACTTTATTTAGATTGCTTTAGTAAATTTATTAATTTATTGCATGAATTTTAATTTTTAAAATGTAATTGATTGAATTTAGATTTTACCAATTTTACAATATTTATAATTACGGTCAATCCTTTTATTATTTTATTTCCATTAATTATTTTCCTGGTAAATAAAATTATTCTTGTATTATGCTAAAGAAGTATAACTTTTAACGCGCATGCAAAAGTACACACAAAATTTGTTTTAAGAAAAGAAAAGAAGTTTTCTCTTTCAATCAATGGAGTGCTTGTGTAAAGGGCTATCGGGCTGTATAGTTCTATTTAAACGTAAAAAAAAGAAACATCCATTTCCTTTTTTTTATCAAACCATAATTCATTCTCATAAATGTGAGTATAAATTTGGTGTAATTTGTTATTCAAAGTTTAAATTTAATTTGTTTTTTCAATAAAATTAAACTGATGGAAAGGCATATTTGACAATGAGTAAGTAAAAACTTTGTAAACAATATTAAATATATACTACGAACACTGTACCATACATATGGACATATTACATACAAGCATATGTCATTTTCTTAATTGTGGCGGTTTTCATATCATGTTGCCCCAGTTCTTCATACAAAATATTAATAAAATACCTAAATTGGTGTACAGCTAAATAAGCGCTTCTATGGATCACAGGGGCACAGTCCTAATTACATTTTACTACAAAATGAAATGAAAGAGGTATTCATAAAATATTAATTAATGTAATGTTAATGTAATATTTAAAGTTAAATAAAACTATGTAACTTTAAATATTTACAATTAAATGAAACTACGTGATGTAGTATTATTTCTACTTTCTTTAAGTTCTTTACCACGACCTAGGTTTCGTTGTATTACAACATCTTCATGTGGGCTATTAGCAAAGATAAAATCTTTGCTAATAGCCCACCTGAAGATGTTGTAATACAACGAAACCTATGTCAGGCGTTCTCGCAGAGACTGCACGTCCGCGATCCATTATTGTTATAGTCGACCCGGTTGTTTCGAACATTCTGACCCATTTCCGTATCACATTGGCGCTAGGACCTTCACAAATGTCTCGTAAACCGTATTCCTGTCGATACAACCATCGCATAGTAATCATAGATTTGTTATTTTCATTATACACGCGGACACAAAAAGCACGCTGGGCTTCCGTGTACGGCTCCATGGCGATTAAATTTCAAAGGAAACGACGCGTCTAGCAATATACCCCCCCCCGTCTCACCACGCCTGTATGTCTGAAGCTATTTAAATATTGCATGAATACTTCTGGGTTCGCTCACTTTCTTGCACCTAGATGATTGCATTCACTACTACTACGCTACTTGACGTCGTAGTGTTATTATACATACCAGATTCCCCTTCTAAGTCTCTTCCACTTTCAAACAAAGAAGTTTCCACGAACATCGCTTTGATATAACTATATTGCAGCGGATTAAAACGAAGTTAGGTGCCATCCATAGCTAGTGAATTAAGAAAACCTTCCCAATTTGATAATATCCGCTCACATAATATCAAATTTAAACAGAATGAGAAATCAATTTTAAAATAGATTTAATATTATAAAAAAAATGATACTGAACAATAATAAATTATCAAACTATGCCGAATTAATAATATTAAATTAAAATTAAAAGAAAATGATGCTTTATTTATTTTTCACAAAGTATTTATTCAGTAAAGAAATTTTGATCCGATACTGTTTCAGTGATTTTTTTCCGTAATAAACACGACGTATATGAAAATAAATAAACTTTCATTAGTAAAATATTATGTTTACTCATGAAAAAAACCCTCCCGAGTTCAAAATATCGAAACATTGATAATATTCTAGTAGAGATAATGAGATTTGTTTTATCATTATTTCAGATTTATTTGTAATATGTACAAGGTAAACGAATTGCACTTAATTAACTAGGTTAGGAAGTCAGGATAGGTGTTCGATATTTGCCCAATGTAATTTTCACATTTAATGAAAATAACTACGATGTATTCCGAGTACTTGCTAAGTTGTTATTATCGAGTAACCATAATGAATTTTCTAGGTAATGGTTATGGTCTACATCATCCGTGTTGTTTACTAAGGCTGAATTGGAAGTAATTTTATAAACGGAAACTTCAGGGCTATTTCTGTTTGAATACTTTAAAATATATAGTTATCTTTTCAAGTTCAGTGCAGCTCCCTACACCATGGTCTTCTTAGTTGTATTCATATTGACAACCACTTGTACGTGGTCTTAGACTGTAAAGCATTCGAGCTTTTATAACATACATTCCCAGCTCGGCCTGAGGAAAAAAAATAGAGGTAGTCTTAATTAACTTTATAAAGAGGGAAATATTTAATAAAAACTGTTTATTTAAAAATCTATGAAAGAACTCGAGCACACTTTTCACTCTAACAAGAATAATCCGGTTTCGGTATGTTATTTTATAACATGCGACTTTAAATATTTTAAATTATTTGAAGTATCATCAAAGAATTAATTTTCTTTCTAAATTTTGAAAAATGATAGCTTTACCACCCAGTATTTTGAAACGGCTGTTATGAACATCTAATTTCTCTACCAGGTTCTTTTACTTTCAAACAAAGAAAGTTCCACGAATCTTGCCTTAATATATTTATATCTCTTAATTAATTAAATGAACCGCTAATTTCATAAATATTATTAAGTATATTTGTAAAATTAGCGGTTGTAGAGCAATTCTGAAATTGGTCTTGTCTCAGCAAATGGACAAAAAATTATAGGCATTTGTAACAAAATTATTCATTGACTGTCCCGCTAATCTGGCTTTAATTTTTTGACGAATGAAATTAATATCGGCGCAACTGATTTTACTTCCAAGGTGTAAATCTTCATTTTCCCTTAAATATAAAAAAAAGACTATCACCAATTATTTCGTTATTATAGCCTGTAAATTGTTTGTTTTCATAAATATCACGTGTTTATATAATTTTGTGCCCCTTGTTTCCTTGTTAATGTCTGTTCTTTCAGCACAGAAATATTTAGCAGAAATATTTATTCGGTTTTGAGTAGTATTACTCTTGTTGTCGTTGCATAATTTGTTACCAACTGGCGCTAAATAATTGCCTTTCCATAATAGAAGTTAATTGTTCGAATGTTAGTGCATGCGATCATCCGATGGACTGTGCCGCGTGACGTCATTAGCGTTACGGGCGACGAAGCGCGGCAACTTGTGAAAAGCGCGGCAACGAGTTTGCACCTTAAAATAGGATAATTCTTTTATTTTTAAAGATATTTCAATACTGTTGTAATATTTTTTTCGGATTTCGGGACTCTAATTGAGAGAACCCGACAAAAAATCGAATCTATCTATTGGGGATGTAGAGAGGAAACGTGTGTTAATAGAATTCAGATGATACTACGCTGAAGAAACGATACAGAGAGTCAGTACTAGTGCATCAAGACTATTTTATATTTAATTACACAGCTAAATAAATTATTTATTGTTTATTTTTTAATATGTACATAATTTAGACATCACTAGTTTGATTTGAAAATATTTAGAAGAGATGAATATTAAAAAGTAAACTTTCCAGATTAGTTACATATTTTTTCTTCTTTCTTCAATATACTGTCGTGTGTGCTCGTCCAACACTTACAACGTGTTTACCAAATTGCATATTGCAACCAAATTGCAATATTTAACGCAGGGTGGCCGTGCTTAAACAAACGAATTTCGATCTATCCAACAAATTATTAATTTTAGAATTGGTACTTAATAACATGTCTGCTGTTCTAATAAAGAGAGGATAGATATATATATTTGTTGAACTGCAACTTAGTTTTTATTAGACAACTAAATTTAAACTATATTTTTTTCAATATTTAATAAATTTCTCTAAGCACAATTAAACTCCATTAAATGAAACTACGTGATGTAGTATTATTTCCACTTTCTTTAAGTTCTTTACCACGACCTAGGTTTCGTTGTATTATACAACAAAAAAATACGATATTACTTCCAAAACTTAATGTGCAGCACTACTTACAGAAAAACTGTAAAAAAAACATATTTCTAGTAAAATGGCTAAAGTATAAAACGAATTTAAACGCCAATAGGAAAACACTGACCCAAACAGCACAATACAATTATTCGCCAGAAACGAGTTTTAATCATTTCACTTTAATGTAACTTCACATATCTTTTAAGGATTCGCTTCACCGGATAGCATTATCGCAGTGGATCGAGAGCGCTTAGCTCGTTAATATCTAATATATAATCAAGTGAAAGATCGGCGGGGCGACTCGCTCGCACTCGCAACGAGAGGCAGCGCCGCCCTTGCCCCCACCCGCATCCCTACCTACTCTCACCTAGTTACCTAGTTAGTCCGAACCCTGTGATGTAGGGGCATTTTAAGTTAATAAGGAGATTTCCTAAAATAAACCAAGATGTTGATCTGCAAACTTTATGAGAAAGGTAAAGAATTACCCGTCCATTAGACAATCGATGTATTGTTGTTTAGCAATGGAAGAAACAAAACACATAAAATAATCATAGAACTCTATCGGATAAAACAAGGTAATTAAAAGTAAAAAAAATATAGAATGTTTAAAATGTTAAAATTTAGTATTTTTATAAGTACAACGGTAACAATGCCTAGAGGCCTAAACGCGCTGTCCTCGCGACATCCTTGCAACATCCGACCGCCCAGCTTACTTAGCGTGCGTTTCAACAGCAAATTTCTTCAAGTAAAACCAAAATAATCTATCTAATTATTGTCAATTGTTATTTTTATGTTTGGCTTGTATAGTTTCTCGATATTTTTACTGCGATTTAATTATTTCTCGTATTGATTTGATACCCACTAAGATTCGATGATATTAATATGCCATATTTGTCTAGTGTATTGGTTTCCCGATAATTTGACTGTGATACGGGCATTTATTGCTATGATTAATAATATCTCATATCAGAAAATAAAACATTTACTAAAGGTGAACGTTATATAACTCTTAGTGGAGATAGAACTTTGAATGATGTAGACTTAGACCAGTGCAAATTCTTCAGTAACCCACAAAATAATTTAGACCTGTAGGAAATCAGTTTTTTCGGTTCTGATATCTAGGGAATATTTACTAATGTGCAAGGTAATATTTATTATTAGGTAACATTATTAGGAAATATTTATTAATCCTAATGTTTTCTAAATTAGATACTCAGGTGTGCAGGCATGAGAACTGCCCGGTAAAAATCAATATTTGAACGTTAACTTGAACACACTGGCTGCTTAAGTTCCTTTGATCTAGAAGGATATTATTCTGATCAACATTATATCCGTCAATTCCAGGAGAATTGCCCCATGAAACGCGAAGTCTCTAACTAATATGTCTAATGATGTTCACGATATTACACCGTAGATCTAAAGAATGATATAGTCCTTGGATCCACGGGGTAATATTGTGAACATCTTCAGATCCCCAGGTATCAGCGTGAGAATTGTCCGTTAAAATAGAATTCTTGGACATAAACGCTAAGTTTCTAGCTACTGGAATTATATAGATATAGGGAGTACCACGATTATTATTAGATCCTCAGGTTTGACGGGGTAAAAACTTTCCTAAAACTAAACGCATTTGAACACCACCTCGAAGTTTATGGTTGTAATCTTGGATGAGGTCCCATCTCAAACTTGTAATGGCTACAATAGTTTTTACCACATGTAGCTATAATCTAGCTCTATAATAACAGTCTTTAAATAAAAAAAATCGTACCAAGATCAGTTCAGCTGCTTTAGAGAACACATATGCAACTACTTAGGTTAAACGCGTATAGAAGGACACTACTGAAAGTTCTTAGAAAATAAATGGTGATAAAATGATGGTGATAAAATAAATTAAAATTTTGAATACATTGAGGTCATTTGCTTGAATTTTCCATTTGTAAAATTAACCGTATTTTCAAAAATTGTGTAGACGACGTAAGGATGAATTTGACCGCGTCAAATTTCGATTTTTACAACTTTCGTTGTAGTCTCAATCAACAAAAAAGTATATTCGGAAGTGGTAGATTTCGATTGGCATTTTATGATGAAGCCTCATCCCGCTTTATCACTTTACAATAACTTTTACAATAACTTTAATGAGTTCAAACGTATCGGGTCTCAATAGTTGTCTGCGTTTAGTGATGCCCTTCAATAGCGACAACTGAAGATAATGTCAATGCCGTTTAGGTCAAGATAAAGACTGACAAAAGAGTAACCTTAAATTTAGGTTTGGTGTGAGTCAAGTACAATATACAGTTAGATGTCAGGAAACTTTGTATTAGGTGGGTTGGGATACCCACCTAATTATTATTTAACTGAAACCCAGAAACACCGTCCCGTTGATTGGTGTTTCGAAATTAGAAACGATTTGCCTCCCTAGAAAAATTCGACGGAGGTCACTCAGATGCAATATCAGACCACATAACGGGTTACGAAAGCCGGATATATTGTTACGGACATGAAACTAAGAACAATCTGCGTATAATGCGTTTTCTTCTGAGAGCCTACAAAGTTGAAGACAAGACCGTCTCGTTCGTTTCATTTTACGGGCGGACGCTTTATTATACGGTTGTTGTAAAAGATAAAAGAACAGTTATCACAGACTGGTATTCAGCTATAGTTTATCTGTCGTTTTGTTAAAAGTTTAATAGCAATGTTTTCGCAACAGAACCCCCCTTTATGATGACAACGTCTCTGTATACTGAGTTTGATGAACAATAGATTTTCACTCCATATCAAGCAATTTCTATTTATTCCTAAGAATATAAGGTAAACTGCAAGGAATATGATTCCCGAATTACTTACCCAGAACTTAGAAGCGGTGACTTCCTTTGAAAAGGCCGTGAGAGAGACACATATGTACAAGAGTACACTTGTTTCGCTCAATTGTTCCATCAAATTAAACGATGCAAGTGTACCACTGAGATTATTTTGAAAAAACAATAAAAGATTTACAAATTGGCTAATTATATACTTTATACATATACACATAATGGTATTTTTCTTCCTAGAAGTGAATTAATGATATTTTTCTTCCTAGAAGTGAATTATTATGTGAACATTTATCCTAATTTTCAAATCTGGAAAACCTTACGTGTAAAATTTTAAATGAACCACTTTACATCATATTGACCAAGAACTCCCGCAGAACAAGTAAACGGTTCAGGGTGTCAAGAAACATACTGATGCATAACTTGACTTGAAACGGCGACGTCGAGCGAATCTTGCGTCGTCGTGTTGTCCTGCCTCTCTACAAAACAAGGTTTTTGGTGAAAGCTACAATAAATAGAATTGGCTGGTACATTTTCCCCGTATAGAGAAGGTAAAATGCGGCCTAGTGGACCTCTTTCTCATAAATAATTCATAGTCACATTCGTATTGTGAGCGACCCATTGCCCGATCTGTACGGTAGCCGTCGATGCAAATTTTGTATAAACGTTAAAATTAATACAAATGTTTTCCATAGATTAAATTATCAAGTTTAGAAATCATTTGCAGATAAGCTATTTATAACAAGAAGCGAGATTTTTTACTGATCAAATATAACATGTCAGTACACAGTTCCACATAAATTATGTCATTTTATTATTTCCACTCTGTTACCCGTGTTTATTTTGTATAAAATCGAAGCCCAGTTAAAAACTTAAGTGGGGTTGCTATCCTCTTGACAGGGCACAGTGGAAATTTTGTAATTAAAGATTTTATATGTGTACCAAAAATATAAAAAGTTTTATTTGCATCGTTATTGTTTTAGAATTCAAAAAATCGCCCGTCCGTCAATTCTTGTTCGATTCGCCGTAATACTTATTGTTACTAATGACGTTCAGAGCAGGTACTGATTTAAGAGTTCCATAACTGTTGGTAGGTGAAATTAAGGATTGAATATGAAGAGGTGATAAAATGGTTATGTAGAAAAAAAATTGGAATAAGCTTTAAACTATGCCAACACAACGTTATGTCTGGTCATATTATTATTTTTGCCAGGACATATAGGTGGAAAGAAGAGGAATTCTGGTTTATTTTATATACGTGTCAGTCTTTTTGCTTCCTTTAAATAATTTTTCTGACCACTTGCAATTTGCCACAATTTTTTTGGAAAAGTTTAAACAAAATAGTAATTTGAAAATGTTTAATAACATTAGTAGGAAAACAATACTTTAAGTAATTATAATTGCTCGCGTAGCAATAGGTCCGCCCATATGTACCAATTAGATACATGCAAGTACATAAATAAAATTATGCTTGACCATTTCTCATTTACTACAAACTTTTTATTGTTTATATTAACGAATAAAATAAAAATTATAGCTAAATGTAGCTTTATAAAAGGCCAATAAACAGGTTTCAAGATTTTGCATAAGAGTAATAATAATAATTTGATACAGTAGTTAAAACGTCGAAATGGATCCATAATTTTCAGTATTCCTGCGCCAAACTTGGAACATTTATAATCTACCACTTCCGTCTGTCTGTCTGTTCGTCTGTAGGTCACAGTCGTTTTACTAGTAGAGTCATAAGGCTGAAATTTGGCATGATTATATATATTTGTAACTTTCTACGAAATTGCAATAAAAAAATTTAAAAAAGTTTTTTAGAGTGTGTCCTCCACATGTAAATTATTTTCGCATACCTCATTGCATATAGTATCGTTGCAAAGACTTTCAAATATATTATGGATTTGTTATGAATGATTTTCCGACGCAGGAATTTCCTTTACCAAATATTGAACTTTAAAAAAACATTCATGTTAGAGTTACATCTGGGAAGTATTCACAATAGTAGTACATATAATGAAAATAAAATGAAAACTATCACAGCTAAGTAGGCTCCACTAGCTTCCGAGTAATAGTCGATCAATTCTGACATGTGGTTGGGTTTGTAAAAAGTTGACAGAAATTCCATACAATTGACTTCAAATAACTACAATAATAACTTTGTATATCAAAGTGTACTTTATAATGTCTGTGAAGTATATTCTTGGTATATTACATGTTTGTATCTATACGATGAAAATTAATATTATTTAAATATGCATCATATTTTTAGGCCAGTGAAAGATATAGTAGGCCATTTATTTACATTGTAAAAAATTAATATTTGTAAATAGTTTAATAGAAATGTTTAATACCCTTAAATGTTTATAAGTGCTTAAATATGTACGGAATCCTTGTAATGTTTATCCAATTCTAGTAAGGTTTTAGTATGTGACATGTTTTATTTTTGTTACATAAATACTACGAAAAAAATAAAAAAGCTGAATTTTAAAATCCCTCATTTTGCTGCACGTTACGTAAATTTTTCAATATTCACTAAGGTGACATATAAATATTTACAAAGCATCCTAAATGAAATAGCCTTTAGATTACTAAATAAGTAACGAAATATAAAGTCGGTTAGCGATAAAAAATATTACTGCCTTGAGTAAATTAGTGAAGCAAATAAGGCTTAAGAGACAAAATCACCTTTACCTTCGAAAGTAAGACGATAACGAACAGACCACTCTGTTCGTTTTAAAAGGAATTCTCCGAGATTTCCTCACGTGGAAATTGTAAATTCATGGTATAAATAGAATTTCCATTGGGCAAAAGTTAAGTACATTGCTCTTTGCTTTTTAACATGATTTAAATCTGCTTCTTCTCAGCCGCTTCAAACCCACTCCACAGCCCTGTCCTGGATCTTCTACTACGCCTACTCGTTACGGATTATTTGTAAGAATCAGCTGCGAAAATACTAAAGAAGTCATTATACCAGTGACCGATGTTTCTTAAGTAGACACTTTACGTTTTCGGTCTTCATTTCAAGCTTAGTGTTAGAGCATAAATATATATTTTAAATGTAACACGCCGTTCATGTTTGTGCGTAGATGAATATAAAACTTTTTAAGCGGGCAAGTTATAAATAATAATCATAAGATTATGTATTTAGTGTACACAACCTATTTTTATAGAATATTTACCGCTAGATTATTCAAAAAGTTTCATCCATATCAATAAATACGAAACGAAGTAGCTCCGCCCCAATAGCAATTTCACAAGCGACAACCGCTTCTTGGAAGTTGATTAATTTTCCTTTGCTTGATCTTTAATAGCGAAGACGAAAATATTATAAATAAATAAAATTAAATTGTATGCAGTTTAAAATTTCACCACAATCAAATTAAAGTGCATATAAAATGTTTGGTATTTATTTGTATATTGTTAGTCTATAAGCGCTACGAGCTGACGAAAAGTTTCAATTAATCTGCAATCAAGTTATGTTTTCATGCCCATGGACACATTCAAATATTTTCAGTCAACCATATTCGTACAAAAATGACACGTATGCCCAGATGAGCAAGCATATATATATATATATGTGTGTGTGTATATATATATATATACATATATATATATATATATATATATATATATATATAGCTAAGGGAAGCGTAATATATATAAGGGAAAGGGGAGCGTAAGGGAGTATATATATAAGGGAAGGGGGAGCGTAAGGGAAGGGAAAGGGGGCCGGAATGAAAGGGGGACCGGTAGGGACGGGGAAGAGGGAGCGGAAGGGAAGGGGTAGCGGAAGTGAAGGGAAGGGGAGTGGAAGGGAAGGGGAAGGGGGAGCGGAAGGGAAGGGGACGGGGAAGCGAAAGGGAAGGGGACGGGGAATGGGAGGGTGAGATGGAGGGGAGGGGAAGGTGAAGGGAAAGGGACGGGGAAGGGGAAGGGAAAGAAGGAACGGAGAAGGTTGTGGCGAGGGTGTGAAGGGGGAGGCGAAAGGGTGGGTGAGGGGAGGACGGGGAAGGGGTACGTGAAAATGGATGGGGAAGGGGAGGTGAAGATGAGAAGTAGGGAAGGGGAATAAGAAGGTGTAGTGGAAGGTGAAGGGGAAGTGGAAGGCGAACGCGAATGCGAGAGCGGACGCGAAGGCGAACGGGAAGGTGAGGGGGAAGGCGAGACCGAAAAAGAAAGCAAAGGCAAAGGGGAAGGGAAAGGGACGGGGAAAGAGAAGAAAATCTAAAACTAAATTTAATACCACGAACTAAGCAATTTCACGTTCCTATGGGAAACTCGAAATAAACCGAGCATCGCTCGGTGACCTGGTACTATATATATATTTATATATACATATATATATATATATATATATATATATATATATATATATATATATATATATATGTATATATATATATATATAAATATATATGTATATATATATATATATATATATACATATATATATATATATATATATATATATATATATAAAAACGACATGAAACAAAACAGTTTACAGATGTACCGTTATAATTTTAAATATTCGGTTGACTGTAAATCATGTAAATGTGAATAAATTGCGAATATATTTAAAGGAACTAGTTTTAGAGTTTAGTTTAGAGAGAGATCCGTTTTTCACAGAACGGTTTAACTTAGAAAACTTTGATTTGGTGTAGTAATGAAGTGTATTGGCCCGCATATTTCACAAAACATATGGCACCTAAAAATATCAGAATCAATTATAAATAAAACAATTAATATCACTGAAACACAAAAAAACAGAACCTTCCATTCAACTCCTTAACTGCTAAGATTAAAATAACGAAATAAATAGAATTACTAAATGTTTACCGGAAAAATATCACAATTATTCTAAATCTTTTAGTTTACAAAAACAATCACGACATTTCTACGTTTATGAAATATATACTAGACAATATATTTATATCGTGAAAAAGAATATTAATATTTGTAAATACATCGCTCAACGGAAATGCTACATACATTTTAATATATAAATTTTATATGTACCTAATGTTTACCAAACCCTCACAGTGCGAGTTCCACTTGTACTTAATAAGTTTCTAATTTTTCATAACAATAAAGTTCAAATATAACACGCTAATTGAGCTCTCCAAGACTTATTTAATCGCGGACTCAGTTTTTACATTTTATGACTTCCTTAATTTGAAGTTACCACATCCTTATACTTCAAGCGATATAACATTCAGGTATAACAATTCTTTTACAATCTTTGTACATATAAATATAAACTTCTGTAAAACCTTTATGATTACACTTAATTAAATGATAAAACCTTTTCCTTAAATAGACTGCATTAAATATTCCGAATTATGGTAATTGACGCTTTACGCTTTACCATTATATTAATTTTCAGTTTGTTTTTTTAAATAATACCATTAATACAAAAATTCCATTGTTGTATGTCACACTCGTGTAAGAGAGTTGCTATTTTTATTATACCTACATGTTTCAATCTCAATTATCACATTCAAAGTCACTCGCCAAAAACAAAGTTGTTCACTGCTGTACTGTTTAATGATTACGACGGCTTCAGAATTATTAGAAACGACAAAGTCTTGTCGTTATTTGTTATTTATCTGCTTGTAATAAATGAAAGTATTTCCGTCATTCGATCGATCGGCGAGAGCATCGGCTTTTTATTAGGGAAATAATAAACTTAACCATAGCTAACAACATCAACGAAAACAACACAAATACATATCCGGAGATTAAAAAGTATATTGATACAATTACTAAATTATGTTAAATTAAATTTCTCCAAAACAATAATTAATTTGAGGCACCGACTAATAGGTAATAAAGCAAGAGATAGTGCAAATAGCCAAGTTTGATTATAGTTATTATCAAGCAATGGTGCTACGTCCAGGGAGAATCTTGGCCTGGTCATCAACGTTTTTACGTAGGTCGATTCCGTGCACAATAGTTTCATATTTTCAATTACACGTGATCTTCCTTTATGTCCTTGAGGTATGTATTTTGTCTTGTTTTTTCTGCCGTATACACTTGCTGTTTAAAGGTTTTCGTTTGTTTTATTTTCCTTTCTTAATAATGAACTTGAAACTACCCTACACTGGCTATCTTAATACTTATCGCACTTAACAGTAAGTGATTCAAACTTAATGTGATATCCTGTTTTTACTATCACATTTTTTTATTTTTTTCTAATTAATTATAAATTTATATTTGAAATTCGGGGTTAATAAGTTAAAACGCACTTTTTTATAGTTAAAATACTTTAATTTATTGTCTTATTAATTTTAACTATAGAACAGTGCTATGATTCTTAAAGGATATAATTTTTACCAAATAAGTTTTTATGGTAGCATGTCTGGATTAGTGTTAAAAATAATTGTACTGTGGTTTGTTTCATGATAATAAGTACTAATCTAGTGATATGAAGACTTAGAAGAAACGTATCACGTATATTAAGTTATTTACTATTTTATTTCGGCTATTTGTCGTAATAACGTTAATTCAACTTCGGCAAAAACGTCATTAAAGATAAACCTAAACATCAAGTTACCATTTCAAGTTGGTAACCGTACATGATTTTATCTACCCACCCTACGTAACAGTTCCGTGTCATAAATAATGACCACTTATATTTATATCGATAAGTTGAACGTTATTATACGACCCGTTATTATAATTGTCTTAATACCCGTTTTATGAAGAGACGGTCACATTAATAAGCCGGAATAGAGTATGTTATTTTTCTTTCGAGATGATTACGAAAATTTCCCAAATACAACTCATGCGCCTCTTATGTAATAACAATTAAACTTTAATAGAATAACCATGAAGTAAATGAATGAAATGTGTATTACGTATTGGTTAACATACCTATTCTATTCTCAGTTGAAATTGACGTTTAAAAAGAAAAGATCTTTAATACAACACACGCAATACAAAATTAACTCTTTTGGTTATAGAGTAGCGAATAAAAAATGGTATTTGGAATAAAAACAGTAAATTTACATTTTTAATTATATGTGGTATATCCGGCAAATAGGGAACAGCTGTTTAGTCACCGATAGACAGAATTATTCTTTGTTAGAGAATGGAGTCCCATGTTTATTAAAAGTCTCAAAGTTTTTAAGATATTAAAAAAAAAAATTTCTTTCATAACAGGCGACCTTGGCTAACATGTACGGTATTATAGCCGCAGATATATGAATTATCTCGTTCTGTTTTTTTTTAATTATATTTCTGAATAGTTGTGCTGTTAAACGTGTGTTACAAGTTCTCATTTTCGTGATTTTCTAAAATATGAAATTAGAAATCTCTCTTTTATTATTTTATTGCTCGAAACTTGAGCTCTAGTGGTGCGAGCTCTAGTCATTTTAAAATAGCAAGATACTTGCTTTTTCCATTTAGAAAATAAATATTGACATAGAAGTTGTACACTGTCTTATTTCACCATATTTAATTTTTTAACAAAATATGTTTGATTTTACGTTTATTAAACTGACGAATGAATAATTGAAAATAACAATTGAAAAGAAAAAACAAAACCAAATGTAATTTTTAAAAGGTGTTTAAATATAAATTTACTCAATGAATTGATGTTGATTTTTAAGCAAACAAAACTATGCGGCCCCCGTGTTTTTATTGGAGTACGTAAGTCTTACGGTAGTAAAAAAAATTCCAGCCATGGGGTAGGTGGCGCGAGTGAAGGAAAATTGCCAAAAGAACATAATGAATAACATCATATAGTGACGAGCTGGAACGTGAAAGATTACGGTGCATATGATATTAAAGAAATATCGACTACACCCTTATCACATGTAACGTGTACATGCTTTGCAGTATAGAGATTATGCCCAAAGGGGACTTTCTGTTAGCGGATATTTTGAAAAGAGATCAAATCAGTTATCATGCTGAAAAAATTGCTTCAGCAATAACTTACAGATTTGGAAATGTGAAGACACTCTCTTACCATCATATATCAATACCAATTGTAAATAACTTTGAAGACTGTCTAAATGGTTAAGTGATTAGCCACTTTGGGTTACCATCTACTTTCCATGCTTCAAATTATTTAAAGTTCCTACGAAATGATCTTCGGATTCTGCTTAAAGGCAGGCTACTAATGATAAAGCAATCAATGTGGCTGTAGAATGATAGTTGTCGCGCATTCATATTCCGACTGTAAATTACTATGTGAAACTTACACAGGAGGTGGATCGGCTTTTAGGCCCCATTCTATGGCCGCTGCAGTAGGACATACGTTTTTTATAAAAGGATATTCTTTTTTAAGGTTAAAAATTTACAGAGGAAAAACAAAAGAAAAAAATAACGAAATCATTTGTAGCTCAAAAATACCTACAAGTTTAGAAGTCCGACGACAACAATCTTTTATTAAATGGTGTATTTTTATTTGTTTTATTTAATTTTTTTTTCAGTTCATTACACATTGTTTTAAAAATTTATGAGCTACGATTAGATTCAAGGCTTAAAAGTTCTGTGAAAGTATCGTTAAACTTATTTCATTAAAAATTTCAATTTAGTAAAATGAGCTTCTCGTGACACTTCTATCGCAAATTTTGTTTCTGAGCAGCAAAAACCCAAAAATCTTATTATTTTAACATTTTGAATAAATGTAAAATTTTTGAAACTAATTTGGTACTCTGGTATTCATAATTTTTTTTCACACTACAAGAGTCAAAACTTGGAAGAAGAAATTGAATAAAACGCAGTTATAAAATTAAAACTTTCAAAATAAAAATTACGGTAGTTATTCAAAATTCTAAAATACATTAATTAACATTATTATTTAGTAACATTATACAAAGATCAGAATGAGAAAATTGATTTGTTTGCAACTGTTCCAGCGAAAAAAATACCGACGGTGCCAAATTATTAAAATGTCAGGAAAGTCAACATAATTTGAAAATCATGGGACTTTTACTAAAACAGGAAACTTCATTATTGACAGAGTATAATACCCTTTATCTGTGGTTAAAATATTATTTATTAAGTACGGTACAAATGTTACACTTTAATAGAGGATGCTAAGAAGTTACCTTGAAACTGTTGTACTTGACACATTCTCACCGCCACGCAGAAAACGATGATTTGGATAACACAGTTCCTTTCCCAAACTGAAATGTTTTCTATGATGTCAATCGTAACCCACAGCAGTCCGGCGTGGCACACATTTTATCCAGTGGTATTTACTTAATTTATACATAACTTAGTGTAAAGTTCATATTTTTCCGACTTACAAGTGAGTCAGTGCAAATATATTTAGGAAACAGTAACTTTGTCCTTTATATGAGTGTTACTTTCGAATTTTTATAACTTAAAAAATTAAAACGGTGTAATTCACAATTTCACATGCCCATCATATGCTATTCGTCTTTTGCCAAGAACGGTAGAGATTAAGTAATTAACCTTTAAAATAAAATTAATATAAAAGGAGGCCTTTTTGATAGGAACTAAGAAATAAAACAATGAAAATTCATTAAGTGTTGATAATATTACTCAAATATTTCTCGTAATAATATCTGTCAAATAATTATAACTCCAAAATCATAAACGCTTATGCCTTTTCTGAAGATCTAAGATATTCCACTCGACTGAAACCCATATATTTTGGTGCGTATTTACATACCCTAAAACATGATATATCAGTCATTCATGTTCATAACTATGCCAAATGTAAAAAATTAACTTAATAAAACATAGTGCGTGTCAGCTCCGACGCACCACTCGAGTTTACTCCTTAATTATGATTGTCTTGGAAGGTATAAAATAGGAAACACTGTATATAAATATAAATATCATCTATCTCTATATGTCTTACCGTTAAGGTAGCATTCATAAGAAACGCACTCGCTCGACTGTTTTTTCGTTGACTTACATTGCAAAGCTGGTCTCCATGAAAACAATTGTTTAAAGGGAAAATATATATCCAATGTCCATCCCGAAGGTACTTTCAATGTCCATCGTGAGTTTACTTTTTTTAAATATTGGTAAAAGAAGTTTTGAAATCGGATGAGTAATTTCGGAGATTATCTCTTGTTCAAAACGTTAAAAATAATGTAACAGTTTTTAAGTTTGGATAACTTACAAACTTTTACCCTTTTTTTAACTACTGATTTTACTTCTAATAAAACTTCATACCGGGCGCTATATTTAACAACGATTCTTAAGGAGTAAACTTCAAACAGGTATACATACTTAGTACTCGGGTCTAATGTAGTTGTTGTTTGTATAAATTTGGATTTATGATATAAATGAGTATTAAATCCCATGATACCGACAAATAAGAATACCTACAGCCACTTTAGTTACGGGTACTCAGTTACTTACATCTGACAGGGTAATGCGGATTAACACACGCTATTTGCAATCATGAGTTAATAAAATCTCATATATGGTACTCTCGCGACAGCCAATTAGATTTTAACTACAATGCCATTCGCACACCGGCGGCCGAAAGATTTGTGAAAAGCACGAAATGGAAATGTTCATCATTGAAAAGTCTGCCTCTCGTAAAGTTTTACGTTTCCATTACTCGCCTTACGTACGCGAGTAATGGAAACGTAAAACGCGTAAAATAACATGAATCAAAGGTTGGCATAAAAAGAAATATTTGTCCAAATAACGAGCTGGTTTTCTAATCGAATTATGTGCATTAATGTTGCTTCAACTATTTAATTGGCAATTTGATGTTAAAAGCGCTAATGCGTCCGTCCGGTTTAACGTAACTAATTATGAAATAAGATCTAATTAAAATCTGTTAGTGATTTTGGTTTTGTGGCTTGTGGTTTATGTGATTTGATAATTATATTTAAATTAATATTTGTAACTTGTCCATATCTCAAAAGGAAAAGCAGAACCCTTTTATGTTCCTCTCGTGTTCTTTAGTCTATTTCTTAGACCCGATTTCTCAGAATCCATTAAGAGTAGAAGTACAGTTATAAATATTTTAAATATAGCACTATATATATGTGTATATGTATATATATATATATATTTATACATATATATATATATATATACACACACATATATATATACATATATATATATATATATATATATATATATATATATATATATATATATTTATATGTATTACGGGCATCAAATAAATATTTCAAAGTAACTTCTCTAATGAATATAGATATCACGCTGGGATAGAAACATTCGTGTTACGAGCGTTATTTCCCTATTAAAGCGAACGTAATACCATATGGTCTTGAACTGGTTGACAAATAACAGTGAGAAAGTCAGCAAAACAGGGAGAGAAAATGGTTTGGCCTTCCGGCACGCATATTAATAAACGATTCCGCTATTCTTACATTATTTGTCTTCATAATGGAAATATTACTTTTGTTTTATTAAAAATAACAGTATAAATTGTATTTAAATACTGTTCAATGCCATTAATGTTAAGATGTGATTTTGATATTTGTGGGTGTGTTCAGCGTAAAAAAAGGACAGCTAATATTGAGTAACAACTCTTGTAGACGCATGTGTTAATTGTGGTACTTAAACTAATATTAATTTAATTTAATTTTTAAAAATAAATTACCTTAATTTAACAACAAACAATTTATCTTGGCAGTACGTATAGACTTACCTTATACAATTTATTATCTACAATGATACCTCTTGCGGGGAGAGTTACCGGTATCGTGATCGTTATACGTTACAGTAGTAGCGTATGCGTTTTTATGGGGAATTTGTGAAATTGACTTTATCATCTCATATAATTAACATAAAAAACGTATATTTTCTATTACGTCGTTATGTTTAACTTTTAACGATTCATTTTGCTCTACGTATATGTATGTTGTATGGAAGAGGATTACGACAAAAAGTCAACTTTTATGCGTAAAAACTCACTCATACAACAAAAACTAGCTCTAAAGAATTTAGACTGAAAACGCGTGTGTGTATTTGCGACATCTTGTAATGAACTTGTAATGAGTACGAAAACTGACGTTGATGAGATAAAACTCCAATATTTTTTCTGTTAACCGAGTGAAATCGACGTAGATTAATATGGAGTGTACTGAGGTCAATGCACCTGTGACAATATTTCAAAAATTGCACTAAAAAAAACCAAGTTAGAAATTTCCAAAACTTAATATTTGACACTTTACGGTTGCGCACAAACAATTATCGAATGCGTTCATCTCACTCACTGAAATCGTATTAGAACTGACCTCACTATGATGACATGACGCACTAACTCACACGACGAAAAACAATGAACTGAGACGCGCTCTAAAATATATGTCGTTTCATTATCAGAAGATCCAGAGAGACAGTGCCACGCACAAATATCGGCTGTGACAAACACGAAACAGGTATTTCTGTTAATATTTTTAAAATTTCTGTGATGTGTGGGGTATCAATTGAAAGCGTGCGTGTGGTATCTATTATGAGGAGTCCAAAATATTTTTTTTTATAATTTTATTTAAAATGGTGGTATAATATTGCTGAAAATATTCACAAAAACACATAGCCCTCTTGATAATCTCCAAAACCGCTAGAGTAAAAAATGTGAAGAAGACAGTGTTAGTAGAAGTTAATCTAAAACTTACCGCATAACTACATCAAAGGTTTTCAATCTTATAATTTTTCGGAAATTCATGATATTATTACGGTAAACGGTATGATAGGCAATATACTTGCTTGTTTAAAAATAATATTAGTTTTTGTAAATAAATTAACGAAAATATTCTGTATTCTTAATTGTTTATAAGTACCTTGGTATATATGGAACCCTCGTTGTGTGAGTTCAACTCGTGCTTAGCAGTTATTAAAGCAAGGCCTACTCATCACTTAATTACGAATTAGTTTCTTTCTGATTTGTGGCGGCATTTAATTCTTTATTATAATATAGCACTTTCATTAATTAATTATATAAATACAGATTTTTATGTCCCTTCAGTGTCTGCAGTTTTAAAGTCATACGCGTGACCTTTTGCAAATATTATTATTTATATTGATATGTCGGCTATTTTATATATTTATATTGATATGTCGGCTATTCTATGTAGACAAGTGTAAAAAATATTATCATGCCATCTTATTAAGTAGAATATTATTATATAGGTCTTTGTGAAGTGAAATTAAAGTTCCATCCATGATTATTCCATCGATCATTGTACTTTTTGTGTTTTAACTTGCATAAGCTTTTTCAAGATATATGTACAACTGACTACCTATTTAATCGGAACCCACCATTTTATGAGATCCGACACGCACTTGGCCGCTTTGTTTGGTGTTGCTATCAAATTTATTATATATACTCTCTGAATAGCATTTGTATTCGATGAAAGTCAACTGGAAAAGTATAGATTTAAGTCTTATGTTACGATACGATACGATTGATGCCACCTAATTCATTAGACTAATTCATAAGATGATACGATTTTATGCCATCTAAAGATTCGATTACTCCTAAAGTTTGAGTCGTAAATACAGCAAGTGATATTAAAATTCTCATTGTAATTTTTAATTCCAAGCACAAAATTGTTTTTGTATATTAATTTACTGAAATTCCAGACTCATTTTGCTAACCAAGATTTAGAGATTAATATAGTTAATTATTACAACAATAATTTAAGTTATTATCTCTCTTGACAGACTAGTAAATGACAAGAATGTATTTCTTTTTTCAATTGAAATATAATATTTTACAATCTCAAGTAATTGACGCATTAATCCACATTAATTCCAAGAGGAACCAGCCGACGAATAAATTGATACATTTAACCCATCTATTTCAAAGGGCGCATGTTGAAAATTGAACTTTCCTTCTACTACTCGATATAAAAAAATTAATATGAAAACGTGAAGCCCCTTTGACATTTGACAGCATTCCCTTGTCGCGCTGAGATTGTCTCCATAGCCGCCGCCGGGGGGTGTCGCCTACACGTAAATAAATACGCACCCCCGCTGTATTCACCACCGAGGCTTAGCGTTCCACTTTACCTTTTCCCCGTTATATTCATCACGCTATTTAAACGAGCGATTTTCAATCAAGTACTCGATGCACAGTGCCTCTCGTCGAGTGGCCTGGCTTTATGCGTAAATTTATTTTTATGTTATAAAATGAATCACGTTTAAAATTAATTAAGTAAAGTTTGGCTATTTTGTCGTGCGAAATATTTTTACTGCATGTCGAAAGCTTAAAAAAATAAAATAAAAAGACAAAATAATAACATGCAATTTTTTTACATTTCTTCCTTTCTTAATTTATTTTTATTATAATATTTAGTATATCACTATCGAAAATAATGTCTCTTAAATTTATAAACGATAATTAAAAAATATAAACGACTAAAATAAAAATCACCTTATTTGTTTTAAGCCGCAATCGAGAACTAAGTTAAATTATAATAATATTTTTACAAATTTTATAATTATTGTGTTATCATATACTTAATAATGTAGTTAATAAGTTTTTACTCAGAGAAAATAAGAAAATTAAAAAAAAACTAATAAAATTTACGATTTTCTTCCGCAATACATACACAAGTACGTATAAAATGCAGTTATCCGTATCACTGCCACTTATCTTATTGGCTAGGTTAATAAAAAAACTGAATGAAAAATGGCAAATAAAATCCTGATTTGATGTTGATGGACCTTTCTAATGATACTCCATTCCAAAGAAAAGGTTTTTTGTCCCATGAAAAGTGGGAATGATTTTTTTTATATTTGCATACATATTTACTGAGATCTCTCTATATGAATATCGTCTTGGATAATGTCGTGTACATAGGTCTAAAACTATAGAAACTGTGAGTCTGTGACAGACGGGATGAGGACATGACGTAAGTATGTCTCCTTGTTTCAATACGGAATCCTAAAAACGCGAAAAATAAAAAAGTTAATCAATAGATTTGAAAAATATGAAAATTAAAAGCGATGGAAACATCATTCGTTATTTCAAGGAAATATGCGTAACTTGTTAACGTAAATTACGTGTCGTACATTCGGTATCGATGGCGTCGTATAAATACGTCGTGGTGTGAATTTTAGAAGTCGTGTTGAGAAGTCTTGATTATACTTTAATAATAAGACATTTAAGAATAATATATTTAAAAATTTCATGAATTAAATATATAATAGGATAATATCCACCTAGATTGTCCAAATGATACACTGTGCACCTGCGTTCTGTGCTTTAGGGCTTTCGCTTTTTACATCAACCACGTGACGTCATACTTTACTTCACCGGAGTGAATTAGGCCGTCAGTTCAAATTTATTGATGGCTAGAGTTCGCCGTGTTGAACGTGATTTTGCGGAGAGAGGGCGCAGGGAGGGAGTCTTTTCAAAGTTGCTTTAACGTCACACGAACACGGACAGAACGAAATGCCTGAAGGACTTTAATTGCGGTTGCTCTACATTGTCTCGAATGTAAAGGCTGTAGTTCTTATTACATGTTAGCTGGAATTCAAATAAAATGTTAGTAATACTAATTGTTTCCTACAAAATGGGAAATAATGTAAGTTTGAATTTGTAAGCCATGTTGAGTACATATTAACAGATAAAAATAATTGCCACTTGCAAGTCCTTAACCCGGGAAACTTATCAATCGTGTTTCTTAATTTCCTTACTACCGTCCTTCTCTATGTTCCTCTATCTTTTATTTCTATATATAATAAACAATTGGGGTATATTTTTATATATAAACTATATTCTAACTTCCATCTATTTACCTTTATATTATTTATCTATCTATGTATGTTCTATCTATTTATCTATCCCTCCATTACCCTCTCCCAATCTATATAAAAAATGAATGTATCGATATGGCGTCCCACCATCTTACGATAACACCAAATTTTTGGGACATAACTTTATATAGTGACATATGTCTCAGTTCGTTTCATTGGCTGCTGATCCATATCACTAATCTACTTCAAAGTTATGTGTGTAACTATAATAATAAACATAATATAATATTAAGTAAATCAATAATAACTTTTTTATTAGTAAATAATAATATAAGCACACGAAAGAGTATTCATTCAAATTATCATCGAGCTTAAATGATAAATTTTATAAAAAAATGTTAAAAGCAAAATGAGCGCGAAGAAGGAAGGACTGTCTAATTGAGAGACTACATAATGGAGTTTGGGAGCGACTATGAGATGAATATTAAATAAACACATTATAGGGAACGATTGAACGTGAAAGTTATGATTTTTTAATAAAACAAAGATGTCTGCCGAGTCGAATGAATAAATATGATCGAAAAAAAGCCGAGTAGCAAATAACAAGTTTTAATGACATCTTTAATATTGAAATTAAATAAAACCCAGATTAAATTAAAAAAAATTATTTAAATTATTTTTGTTTGAGGAATTATAAATTATGAAAAGGTACTAACGCAATGCAACTCTTATATTACGTTATGTAACATTAATGCAAATTTTATATTAATGAAAATTACTTTGCTGTCTCTCTATACACTACCGTCCGTCTCATTTTTTTGTCATTTCTTTTTCTTTCTTGTTTTAGTCAGAGCGAGAGAAAATCGAACATAGCCTTGTAAATAACTCGTAAATTTTAAATGAGAATAAAAAATAAAGATTTCAAAAAGATACATAGTTCAATGTTTCTTTTAAAATCTTTATTTTTTATTCTCCATTAAAATTTACGATGTGATGATGGTCTGACTATTATCACTATACGTGGCTATTACCTACTTACTTTACACTTATGTTTACATCGATACAAAATGTTTATGAATAGACCATGAAGCGAGTTGGTTGAAACTAAATAATAGATAACCACGTTGATAGCTCCTATGTTGAGAATTTAAACACTATTTTAATTTATTTATTGCAGATTACTAAAGCCTAATGACAAAGAGGTAATAATGGAAAAAAATATACGTGGGATAACAAATCTAATGGAATTACTAGAAATAAACATAAATTATATTTTTTTACACTACTCAATATGTCATAAAAATAATATACATTGTTTCGATATAGATCGGTTCATTACGGACGTTCAGGTACTAGTTTGTATAAAACTTCTTGTACATTTAATAAACGGTAGACTACGTCACGCACAATTATTTTCTTATTACGAAATTTGTGTCATATTTTAGCGAATTTCCACTAAGTAAATGATGTTATTGAGACCACTTTGATATTGAAAATTTTCGAAAATTTTACACTGTTTACGACTATGACAAAGATTTGTTACAATTTCCCACAAGCGCAATAAATAATCGGAAAATAGTAACTAGTAAACGAGAGGAACGAAATAGTACAAAAGGACGTTTGACAAGAAAACAAACAAGTATGTTGGTTACGAGATATTGTTACATGGACAAATACAAAAAAAAAATAAGCACTGCTTGTTGCTTACAGGCCAGCCCTTTGAGGAAGCTGCAGAAGCGAGCAACGTTGTGGATAGTGCCATCTAGACTTTGCGGCGTTTGCTTGACTCCTTTAGGCGTTTTTGGATAACGCTCTTTAGTGATTCGATATATTCGCGTAAAAGATTTTCCGGCACTGAGAACCACGGAATAGAATGGATGCAATAGACATAATATTTCCGACGCCTAACATGTATATACTACAACTTGAACAGCTAATTTTTCCACTAGTTAATATCCTACTTTCTCTGGAATATATATATATATATATATATATATATATGTATATATTAATATATATATATATATATATATATATATATATATGTATATATTAATATATATATATATATATATATATATATATATATATATACACATATATATATTCATGACGTATAATTATCGCCACGTAATTTAATAGAAAAGAAAATTCGCTGTGTTTCGCGGTTCAGTGTTCCGTCTTTTTTTAAATACTAGTTTTGCCTCGTAGCTTCTTTCAGGCGAAAAAGGGAAAATGGTAGTGTAATTAAATTAATTAATTTTAAAATTATTTGTAAGATTAAGATGATATTCTCTACTTACTATTATATATAGATATACCTATGTTTGTATGTTGAAGGTTGTGTGGAATAAATATCTTTTTCAAACGCAATTGAGAAATAATAACAACATTGAAAGATGTTGTCATACATTTTACATTACGCGACTATTCACGCCTAATTGAAATGTTAGTACACACCCGCGGACAGAATCCGTTTACATTCGAGCATTTGATCTTGAACGACCGCAGGAGTATTAGCAGATTCTCGGAAACAACCTCGGGTGACCAGTCGTTCCACGTTGTTTCATGTTTTTTAGAAATCAAACGGATGTTTCTATTTTTATTTAGTTCCGACCTATGAGAATGAAGGAAAATGGTTTTGTTTAAATTTGAGGTCTAACATATTCTTTTCAATTTTGGTCACTGATTGAAAAATATTCTGCTTTTAGAATACAATACCTGGACGTCTTCTTGCAAGTGCTACCTTGGTATTCGTGCGTGTCTCTTTATTATCTAACAAATGAAATTAAAATTATTTTGTTCTGACAATAAACATTAATAGAATAAAACCAAAATAAAAACGAATTACATTAAAATGTAAGTACATTCGTAAACAAATCGTAGGTATGCACACTGACAAATACTCACAATACACAAATACATGTAAAATTTATGTACGTACGTATATATTCCCCTCTTTTTCTATTTCTATTCCATATATACATGTTTTAAATTTGAAATTCCTGACATACCAGGCTTCAAGATTTATCAGCTACTAATATATAGAAACATTTTGGTCTATATTGCTATTACTAAAATGTAGATGAATATATTTTAACTTGGGGAAAAAGAAACAAAAATTTGTTTATTATTACAGTAATCAGATCACTTAGAACACTATTTGCAATACCTGATTACTATTATTGAAGTTACAGAAATTTCAAACATTTAATTATTTATAATTAATTGAATATAAACCACAATTTCAAAACGTTCTCCCAAAATGCTGTTGATAAAAGAATGTTTAAAACACGACATATTGCTGTAAAATTTAGAAATGTGAGAACACCATGATTAAAGAAGTATCTTGATCCGGAACTCCATTTTTTATATTTGCATAGATTGGTCGGGAAAGAGTTGGAAAATATAAAATATCATGATGAAATAATTCATTGAAAAATCCTCAACTTCCACTACAAGGTTGCATAAATTACGCGGATAAATGAGACTTTCTCCTTCGCAGTTCATTTATAATGACGAAGTATTTAATTGCATACATATGAAGGGTTGTAATAAATAGACTTTATTTAATCATATATTTGTAATTTTAACACACTACAATGTTCGCTTTAATTTTAAGAAAAACGAAAAATTATCGAATTTTTCGACCAAAATGCGAATAGAACACGCTATAAGGTTCCGTATATATAGAGTAGATATGTAAAGAAATCATAAATTTTAAGTTTCTAAATCAAAACGTTTCAGAAAAAAACAGATGTGACAGATTGATAGACGAACCGCCAAGTGAGTGGTTTTAGACGGGTTCCATTTTGGCTTTTATTTATTTACGCTTTTAATATATACAATTCCTACATATAGCGGACTTATTGCTACAAGAGTATTAGTTTTTTTGGGGAGCGGAACCCTAAAAATTGCCAAATGCGTGCTAATCAAGTTCAGATTATTACGTATTAATTAATATTGTCAATTGAAATCAACAAAAATAATTTCATTCCAAATTGTGATTTATTGACCTTCTTCCGACTTCAAAACCCGTGATCGAAAAATTAGAGAATGTGACCCACATTGCACGTTACTTTGAAATTGAATATTTTATTATATTAAAAAATATAATAAAATGTGGAATATGGAACCTTACCTCAATTTCTTTTTTAATACTACTGAATAACATTCGATTTTAATTAAGCACTTACTAGAAAAATTGCGCGCATACATGTAAAACCGTAGAGAATATGAGGCTACGAAACAGGGATCTACGGACGGATGAACGTTACGAATTATAGGAATTCTTCTTTTCACTGCGAAAGCGAAAAAAATTTATTCTACATTACATTACAATATCACAATGGGTTTCAATGTCACAACGCGTTACGTAAAAAAATTAACAACAATTTATGAAAATAATAAATGAATTAATAACAATACGTTCACATCTTTTTTTAAATAAAAGGCTAAACGAAAACAGCAACAACGAAAATTGTGCGTGTACTTTTGTACCTACGTTGGAAGTTGGAAGTATTTGGAAGTACTTCTCTGGCATACCACAAGAATAACTTTATTTAGCACGCAATTAATTAATAGAAGTAAAATAATAAAGGAACTGAAGCATGATTATAAATAGGGTTGTTAAAATATAAATTCAATCAAATAATTTACAATTTATTATGCAAATAAATACATACTGGAACTTTACTTCTTTTAGAGAAATACACTATACAAAATATATTTTGAAAGGTGTATGACTATTTTTTATCACGAATATTCAAAATAAATAACTTCTTTTTATTATAAGGAAATGTTATTTAAAAGCACGGATATAACTTAGATTTGTATGAATATAAAACCCGTGTTGTGTATTTATAAATATCACAATAATTATCATGAATATAGTGTCAATCATAGCACGCATGTTTTGCGAGCAACTTCATCCTGTAGGTTTTTGTTGTACCGTGCACGCGTATTGTAAAATTTCACCCTCATCATTTTTTCATAACGCTCCTAAAGAAGTATAACTACAAAACGCTAAGGTAATAATAAGAAAATTTGAAAATTACTCTTATTAGGTGATCAGATTGTATTATTGTTACCCGAATATGTCAAGAGGAAAATTCGTGTCCAATAAAGAATTCAAATGAAAAAGGTCAATGGACACGCTGTTGGATATCAAAGGCAAGCATTTTTATGTGAAGGCGAGTTGAAAACAAAGATTGCATAATGATACCATAATGTAGCAACCGAGGTCAAAAACACTATTGATTTTAACAAGGACCGTTTGTCAAAGTAATCAGTGATCGATTTAAAAATGCGTACATTGAAATGAAATAAAAGTATGTTAAACTGGGTATGCCCTAAATAAAAGTTATTAAATTTGGACAATATTCAGAATATTATAAGTATTTTTTCAAGTATTTATAACATTATCATGAAATGTGACATTCGTAGGAGCGACAAGCGTCCGGTTTGTGCCAGCTATTTTATAAGAATACTGGACATGTGCGCGGGCGGATGTAGCAATAAAATAATTTGTAAACTGAAAATTTATATAATTTATATAATAAACTATTTTAAGTCATCAACAAACCTACTCTAACACCAAAATGAGTAAAGTTTGAAACATGTTTTAAGTTTACACGTAGTAAATAAAACTGTTTACAAATAGTAGGTGAAGATCTGTATTTACAATCAGATCAAATGTTAATTTGGCTACCATCTGGTTATATCTAGAATAGTTTAAGAAGCTGATATCAAACGCGGTTAGCTTAGAACATAGATTGAAAAAAAAGGAAGGTGTCCGGTCGTATTCTTATAACGGAGGAGTACATTATGTACAAATATATATATATATATATATATATATATATATATATATATATATATATATTAATTTAAGCATACGCAACATATTAAGATCTCAGTTGAAATAAGTTCACTTTTGGAAATAACGGACTAATCATTTCACATATCAAGCGACTAGGAATTTCGATTTCCAGTAACTGTCCATTTTCTAGCTATTAGCTTTTTACGACATCACATTTTTACATCGTACCATTGATATAGAGTTTGAACAATGTAAACACTGTTATTTACTATGTATTGATCTATTTCTTCTGGAAATCATGTTATCTCGGTCATGTTGCCCTAGTAATATGATATGATTAGCAATAACGGAATATCTTATAAACTTATAACCTAACGAACGAATCTTTTTGATTTAGTTCGTTCTGACTCAATATTTATTTACATTTCGATAGACATTTTGCTAATCAATAAAGTTTCATCAAATGCCAATGCTACGCTCTACTCTATCTATGATACAGTTGGTGAACATGCGTCTAATTGAATAATATTTTCTTAAGTGTCGTATTGGTTCCTTTTCATCTATTTATATGGACTGTACACTAAGTATTTGATAGTCAGTTAAGACTTAATTGTAAAATTAATATCTTCATTAACCTAATAATTACAGTTCTACTGGCTCTAATAACTTTGAAATTGGCTTTGATGGAGTTTGAAGTAACTATATCCAACATTACGCAGAAGTATATGACAACGGGTGTATGCAAAGTGTATTCAGTATCAATGTGGCTACTAAACATAAATAAACATTAACCGATACTCTTAATCTGCCAACGAGATTGAACGGAGCGCGATATGGATTGACACAAGTGACGCAAAATGTACTTTGCGGTAGGAACGGCCGTAATTCTGTCTCGACTTCACAATTGAATTGTTGAGGAGGTATCTGATGAAAGATTAATTAAAAAAGATTAATTGATCGTAAAGTCTTATGGCAACATTTGAATACAAAATGCGTTCATTATAAAATGACGTAATAAAACGGTTAATTTCGTTTAACGAGTGAAGGGAATACGGTTCTGTATATAGTGTTGTGCTTTTAATGTCTGTCACTGTTATAAAGTGTACTTTATGAGCTGTAATATACAAGTTTAACGATTCACAATTTAACACCAAACGTTGACAAAATTGCGGATGGTTATGGTATATAGACGAACTTCAAACTCAGATTTAAGTTACTTTTCGTTTTGTTTCCTTTCTCTATAATATTTATTTATAGAGATAAATAAATATATACAAGCAATACTTATTACAGTAAAACTAATGAAGCACGGTAGTTCATAGTCTATGTTACGTAAAGTAAATATTTACAGTAAATAAAATTCCCGCGTTGACTATTACATCCGGTTTAAATAACATTCTAAAATATAGCAAATATTTTCCTGTTCTCGTTTTATTATTTTTTATTTTATATTTTACTCGATACTTAGTTTGCCTTGTAAAATATTTTACCCCCACAATGTTTTACATTAGTTGAGCTCATTCTAATATAATAACTTCGATTATATGAAATAACTACACTAAGCAGCCGCACCGTTTCGTAGTTATTTCATGTACCCGTAGAGGAACTACAGCTAAATAATGTAACTGCAAAAGCGCTCAAGGTGGCGCATGTTAAAACTACACAAGTAAAAAGTACTTATGTATAATCACTTATATAGTACTTATATATACGAAATTGTTAAGTAAACTTAATAGGTTTCAAACAGTAAAATGTACGGTTACTATGTCACTTGTCTTATTCAAATTTTATAATGAATATAGTTAGTTGGATGTGATTTCTTCTATTTCGAGGAGGATTGCTTTTGATTATTAAGTTCCGTAAGTTTACCATTTTACCAATTTTATACGGTACACAAAACGATGTCATAGGTAACACTTAAATTTTTAATTAATTCTGGCGATATGTAAATAAATAATATTAATTCAAACAATAATGATTCCTGAAACTTACTTTTTTGAATAATTGCTAATAAAAGTAACACCGATCAATTCCTATCTTAACTTCGAAAAATGAAATAAGTATTTTTATGATTAAAAAATTATTTTAAATGATGAATATCGAATATTTATGTAAATAATAAGTATCATTTATCGCATGATCTAATTTATACTCGTATCTATGTAATATTTAACCATATAGATAATTGAACACAGAAATAAAAAACAGAATGAGAAATTTAAATGGTACGCAGTCTATTCAAGACTTTGAATAGTATTTTTATAGTAATGTACGAGTAGCGTGGGGTGCTCTCAACTTACATTTACAACAACTGACATCAAGCAGCCCACTTTTTTTTACATTAAAATTAATTCTTGTTCTTATTTTAAGCGTTAAAAAGAAATTTTACCGAATTTTGAGACATTCCGTAGTTCTTGACAAACATTTTTTTGCATGTTTTTTTATTGTGTTTTAATTAAAATTATATTTCTTTTGAGGTACAGAACCCTAAAAACGTATTGAGAGTAATTCTACTTCCTTTATAATATGAATTATATTACTATAAAATACCAATTTTTTAGGACTTACTTGTTTTGAAATTTTTCCTTAACGAATTAAATTTATTATTTTTCGTTTTCTTCAAAGTTCGAGAAAATGATTGACTTAGTAGCAAAAAAATGGGTGCGTGTACTTATGTACGCGCGTGAGAAGTTATACTTCTTTGGCATCATTAAATAATACATACGGATAGATAACCTCAATTATATTGGAGCACTTGAAAAAGTCTATAAACACAATTTTTTCACTAATATTTACGAATAGTAAATATATTAATCAAAATATTGAATTTAAATCACTACTAAATATAATTTATCAGCACATATATAAGTCGCACTTATATTTTTTTATCCAATAAATTCAAATGAAAAAGCGACTCACTGCGTCAATATTATGTACTTGAAGTATTTTTGTTACGTGAAATTAATAATCATATCTATCAAAAGATGGCGCTGCGCTGATGTAAGGAAATTATAAACTAATTGATATTTTAATTCTGTATGAAAAGTGAATACAAAATAAAGATGAAAACAATATTACCATAAAGCTAAATGCCTTATGGTAATATTGTTTTTATCCATTTTCTGCATAAATTAAAATCATCATCAAGTAAATCTGCATCAAGTGGTAATATTGTTTTTAAATATCATCTGCCTCTCTGTATAAGTATTTATCTGTGAAACTTGGATATTAGATTTATTAGTAATATAAATAAAGAATCACAATTAATGACATCAAACATTTTTAAATTATTCGAAAGGCAAATAAAATGCAGAATCTAAAAATAAAAAACTTGTCTTGGAGGCGCCGGGTATCGATCTCGGTACCTCTCACATGCTAAGCGAGCGCTCTACCATCTGAGCTACGCCCCCAACGTAAGTTTCGTACAAAATATTGGTATTAATATATAGTCTCAATAACTGCAACTTCATACTGTAACTTTGAGTGACGAATCTTAAAATTTCACTCTCATCATTTTTTCATAACGCGCCTAAAGAAGTATAACTTCAAAAACACTGTGTCAAAATATCAAAGTCTGTACTCAACTCGAGTTGAAGCCCTTCTAGTACATATTTATTAATATGTCAGTTGACAATATAACTTTTGAACTCTTACTTAAAATTGTCGTTTATAAAAAGGAATTACCATTTTAACCGATCTGTTGTTTCAACATGAACGCTATTTTCAACGACTCGACTCGTGCGCTATGGGACGTTCGAAGACACTAAACGTTTGCACTCTAATAATAGTTCATTACGATTTGAAAGGCTACATGTCTTTCAAATCGTTATCGGTTGTTTATAAAGTTAAAAGAGTAATGACAAAATGTGCCGCATTTTATTTCTCTTATCGTTTTGCGCTTTCAACTCGGGGCGCCATGTTGAGTCGTAAATGTAAAAAAAATTTTGATTACGAAAATGTTGACTATTTAAAACTATTACAGGTATATGAAAGATATTGCATACAAAAAAGTATTAACCAAAGCATATTTTAGATATTTATTGACATCGCGCTGACGTCATTTGTGATGTCATTGTAACTATTACAGGTATATGAAAGATATTGCATACAAAAAAGTATTAACCAAAGCATATTTTAGATATTTTTTGACATCGCGCTGACGTCATTTGTGATGTCATTGTAACTATTACAGGTATATGAAAGATATTGCATACAAAAAAGTATTAACCAAAGCATATTTTAGATATTTATTGACATCGCGCTGACGTCATTTGTGATATCATTGTAACGCAAAATATTAATAGAAAAATGTGTGCATAATAATTGAATCTAGTTCCAGTTGCTGTTACAAGAGTACGATGTGTCATTGTTTGTTTATTTAGATATAAAAAATTAAAAAACATCCAATATGCATAATAAATATTAGAAATTAAACTTCTTTGTCTGTAGCAGGGATCAAAAGGATCTTTATTATATATAATCTTCGGCGCCAAGTTGAACCTTTGTTTGATCGGAGCTTTTAATTAGACTACGAGATATAATTACGCGAAGGATATAATTAGTAAATTCAAATTGTTTAAAAAACCTGTCTTTTTTAAAGTTATTATGAATGACATAAAATATTTTCTTGATATCACAATATATCTGAATAGGAAAATCCTTTAAAAATTATGAAAACCTTTCGATTTATCAAGCTAAGCCGTCGAGGAAATATTATTTTAAGAACAACGTTTTTACAGCTGTTTGACCTAATTTTAGCCGACTTATCAATTCTGATATTCTCATTCTATACTGTATTCTATCTTAATTTAAAAACATCTCACTTTTTGTCTTTTTTCTTTGCAATTGCGGTCTTTTTAATGCAGTTTTAATGGCAATAACTATTAAACAATATAAGCACGATTGATATAATTATCTATATTTTTGAAAATTTAAAAGGAGTAATATTAATAAAACCTTTTCTATAATTTGAAGAATATATTTATTATATATGTGGGTATACCCATTATTCGATATCTAAACGGTAATGACAAGTGATTTTTTAAAATTTTCCTTAAATTATTATTATTAATATTAGTTTTCCATATTTCTTTTAATTCACCATCTTTCTTATTCAAATGTGGCGTTATTTGCATATCATTAGGATCTTTTTATACGAATTCATAAAAATAAGTCGTATATATTATTGAATTTATACTTCAATGAGTTTTCATTTGATATCCAATATATTGGGCTATTATACTTTATCTCTGTGTTGAATTCAAATCTTTACTTTAAATAGTTTCAGGGAAAATCGCCTTTGATAGACGGACAGATGGACGGACACCGAAGTGATTCCACAAGCGTTCCGTTTTTGCAATTTTGCCACGGGATACTAAAAAGTAATGGAGACGATTGCACTGCTTTTCTTAGTATATTCTTATCGAAAAATGTATGTTCTATAATTGCCAAAACAAGTTTTATTTAGGAAAAGTATCAAAATTCTCAGTAAATTGTCTAAGGCAAAAAGGTATTATTTCTAGTTAAATTTATTTTGTCCACATACAACAATATATGCTGACATAGACCCGTGTTAAAATCCATGTTCAATTAGTTGGGAACAAGCTAAGTCTAATTTGAATTAATAGAAAATTAGGAAATGATAACCAACCCTCGAACAAGCAACTGAAAATTGTGAAAAACGCATTTTTGGAATTCTTTTAATTTTTTTTATAATTTATACCCAACATAATAAATCAAAATTTGAAACATTTGCCTCTTCCAAATTTTCCATATACAGATTTTTTAGTGTTGACTCGAAACTATGAGTGGGTTAAAGTGTGCCAAATTTTACCACTGTGTCAAATTTGTTTATCTATCTTTCCGATCTTAAACGGTTTCTGCAACTTAATCTAATAGTAAATTTATTAAGACCATTTTTCGGCATTAATGGAGACAATATTTCACTTATAATAACAAGAGTGCTCTTAATAAAAACGTGGAAATGATGTTTCCATTTATTTTCCTTTTTGTAGAGATATAACAAAGTGTCTGTTGTGATCGTGTGTTACCAACATGTAAAAGAAACGGAGTAATAACAAAGATAGAATAAACCAATAGTTATTAATTCCGCTTTCTGTGATCCAATAGCAATTCTACATTCATTGATTAGCTGCTAAAATTGTAGAATGATGAGACCTTCGATTGTTTAAATGTCCTTGTATTTGTAAACGCGGTACACTTTCACTGTCGTACAACCTTCCAGCACTTTATAAGCTTTCTCTGCTCACAATATAACATCACACCATCACGTAATATTCTTGCTCACGTCGACAAGTTGAATTCGGTGAGTTTACTTCTTACCACTGGAAAGTTTCTGTCACCATCTTCCAGGTCCATCATTGTACTCTGATTTTATTAAAAAGCAAATTTTTGCCGTCCTTGGTTGTTTTTGCTAGATTATCATCAAAACTATATTATCCAAACTCGGCTACATCGCCTGTGTTATTTAGTATTGACTAATTCTATGGTGTACCTTCAATTTCCGGTGTCAAATTCTAAGCGAATTTTCACGAGCGGTATACCATTCCAAATAAAAATGATCTAACTTGGTTGATAAATCCCGGAGATAGACTTCTTATTTTTAATTTCGACAAAATATTCGTTATTTCAAATACAACTGTGGCTACAAAAGTCCTGTCATCATAACTAATTATTTTCATTTTTATATGACACAAGTGAATTGCTTACAAAATGGTCCTAAATATTATACTAACAAGAAAGATCATTTTTCTTATCATGCTTTAAAGTACGCTAATTAAAACTTATTGTGGTAAAAATATTATACTTCATTAATTCTATATACACAGACTTGAAAGATATGATTGTATATGTTTACTTTTATTTAATAGAAAATAATGATTTACAATGCTTATTGTATTCTAAACAAATGGAAAACTTTAAACTTTGTGACAAATAAATAATTAATTAGAATCGTTGGAAATCACACGCCGAACCCCATCTGTAAATTAACACTTGCGTACTTGTTCGCTTAATATGCATCGAAAGAAGTTCGTAATCCGACAAACTTTGAGCAAACTTTCTTAAACTGTAGCCATAAATATACAGTAAATTGTGAAAGACTGTTATACGCAGATCAGAGTTACATTTCTTTTTTTATTTCGCCAATCATTATATATTTCCACAGCACTTATATATTTATACTTCCAAAGAGAGCAGTAAAGGTTCATGAAGAATAAGATCTCCCAGATCCCTCATCTATATATAGGGATAATAACACAAATAAGGAACAATAACCCCCGCTTTTTGAAATTGGGAACAATTAATTGAACAGACGCCAACTTATTCTTTGTATCTGTGTCGTTTGAAAATGCATAAATCAAACATTTTTAATGACGCTTGGTATAATGAATTTTAAATTTTTTCAAAATCAATAAAATTATATATTTTAATTTATCGATTTATTATTTTTTGTACATTAATCTTAAAACCAAATTATCTGCTAACCAGAATATATATCCTACAGGATTTTTTAGCGGCTGTCTAACATATAAGGTTAAATTTCAAGGAAATGGTAGACCCATTAAAGGCATAAGGTAAAAATATCTGTTAAAAAAATTTCGTCAATGCCTTCAATATTAATTTTACTAAAAGAACAATCTCTCCCAGCCAACCTCAACCAAAGGATGCAGTCAGTTTGGCAGGACTGCAAAAGATTGAATTATTTCAATTTTAGCAATTGTTTTAATAAGATTTAAATAAAACAATACAAATAATGATTAATTGATGAAAAGTCTAAATTATTCACATGGGAAGGAAAAAGAGAAAGGGAACCGTGGAAAATGTGAATGGCCTAATTTTTTTAGACGATCTTCGAAAGCTTATGGTGAATTTTCACACGACAATTTCCAATAAATTCTGTAATTTTGCGACATAAACATTGAAGTAATATTCTTAAAAGGATAAACAATGTTTAGGAATGTGGAGCACACGTAGGTTTTCAAAAGATAAACCTGGAAGGCAAATTCATAAATCTTTCACCGTAAGAAAAAGTGTGTGGATTGTTTAAAATATTACGAAGTAACGAAGGAATATGAAGATTACGTGAAATAGGTATCGCCACCTAATTGAATCGCGATCTAAACTTACAAATATAATCTTATTTTTTGAAGCCAAATATAAAATGGACATATAAATTTTAAAGCGTTTCTAGTTTCTTACACAATTAATTAATAAGATCTGGACAACATATATTGCCATATTTAAGTAAAAATTATAAACTTAGATCGAGGTGTACTTTAACTTAGAAGGGAATAAGCCCTTTTTTCCTTTAAAATTTTTGACCCTTATGAAAAAAAAAATTCAGAAATATCTGTTACCCTACTCCGTCTCCGAATCTTAAACGTAGATTGATATTGAATATGTTTATATATATTGAATAAAAATTATGATGTTTGTTCCTTCGATTTTTTGGTCTGAAAATTTTGTTTGACCAAAAGTTTTTAACACTAACTTACTTGTATCGTTACAAAAATTTTTATATACACTATATGTGTACTATCCTTATTTATGAATTGTCACCATTCGGTACATAGAAAAATTCTTAACTTAATATATGGTGACTTGGATTTAAATCAAGTCTCTTCCGAATGAGCGTTACAGATAGATACCGGCGAAAATTTGCTTGAGGTATGGAGGTAAAAATCTAATGTTACAGAAATCTTTATACTAATACGTGAAGAGAAAACTTTGTACCCCTTTTCAAGCATAAGCAAGTTATATTGTATATGGAGAAGGAATGCAGAAAGATGAAATTTATGTATAATATGTGTTACAAATACATTAAATTATATATAACAAATACATTAAAAAATTCATTGTTTATGTTCATACTGGTCCATAGTCAAACAGTCGCACAGAGTGGAGATTGTCACTAAAGAATTTTAAAATGTCTGATTTATTGGACGACTTTATGAGCTGTGAATTTTGTGTAATTTCAAATGTTCCTTTTTCAATAGTCTGTGGAGTCTATATCAAGGCAGAAAAGGTTTTTATTTTATACATTGCGTAATATATAAAATAAACACCGATACCGATGATATATGTGTATTATTTATTAATGGCATTCGCTTTGTTTAATAAACACCTCTTGCAAAAGAAGCGTCTTAGTGTTTTCCACAAAATGAGTAGGTAAGTACATCATCATCGAATTTTGTTCAATGGGCGATCATAATGTTTAAAGCTGTAGCAGTGCAGTAGATTATAATGTTTAAAGCTCTTTTTGGAATATAAAAGAAACAAATAATTTAATGATTGATAGTTAATAATTAATAAACTATCAACTAAGATTTGTAATCATAATACAAAAAAATCTATGTTCATAAACGCCCATATGTTATATTTTTAATATATTAAGAAATGTAAATAGGACATAAAAGTAACAATAAAAAATTCACGAAGAACATAATAGCTTTTAGAAAAAAGTGGAGAAAATAGCTATCGTCGTGTAAATAGTCCTAACGGAATTAAAAATAACATTTTAACGGATATTGACATTCGATATGTGTTGTTGTCAAAATAAATGGTTTTTCGCGATGATCCTCTCGGGTCTGCGAGTTTCATGAATTAGTATATTAAATATATCTATAAAAGATATAACGGGACATAATGTGAATTATATTTCGTTTTGTTGTTTTAAAAATCTTCGTTGAAATAGCATTCATGTACCATTATGAAAAATAACCTGAATTCCTAAAAAAAGCTTTCAAGGACGATAGATATTTTGTTTGTTTTATCATGTTTCGGTACCTACATATATTTAAGGGTACATAGTATTTCAGTTATAGTCTTCAGATATATATTTACAAGTAATTACCTATTACACCTTTCACATGGGTAAAAACATGGCGTATATTTAAAAAATTATAGCATTTTGAATAAATGCTATAGTTTTTCTGTCTTCTAGTCCAATTTTACCAACCTTGTTATTATAATGATTATTGGGTCAGTAGTTTTGGAAATAAGGGTAGAAATGTTCCATTTCTAAGTATAATAAAAAATATTTGTGGGTGGGTGTGTATATATATATATATATATATATATATATATACATTTATAAATTTGCACATAAATATACCCAATATTTTTTATTATATATAAAAAATGGAACATTTCAACTCAAAAACCATATCGCGCTATATTATTAAAATAGAGAAATGTTCAAGCTTTTCCAAATTCTCAGTCTTGTATCTTTTTGAGTTTGTAAAATATACATTTGAATAAGATAAATTGCGACACATACATTTTTCTTTAAAACAACATAAATATTTCATAATTAGCCTTGAGATATTAATTACTACGTCTATCTTTAGCTGAGGTATTTGAAGTTTTAAATCACTTCTAGAGAAATTCGATTTCGATTTGATGGCCTCCCCACATTCGACGTCGATTTTAAAGACATTTTCAGGTGAAAATTAAGTGCTACCGAATAAAAAGAGAGCACTAAAGCGGTAAAGAAAGTATTCAGATACAGAAAGATATTAAACAACAGTATAAGCATATCCAAAAAGGGAGACTAACATATGTAATTGAGTCGTAAGTAAAATTAAGAAATTGTTAAAATTCCACTTTCCAATTACTTCACTGCTAGAAAGCAGACATAACTTGCAAGTTGACTGTAACTTTGACGCAAGTTAAAGGCAGCGATGGAAAGACGCAGAGCAGGAGCGTCCCGCTCTCATGCGGTGGCAATAATTGTGCTGCAAATGGATTAAATGTCATATATGACGGAAGGAATGAATTCCAGTACTATGCATGTATAAAGATTTATCTTGAAATTAGAGACTGTTAATACCGAAACTTAAAAAAATTATCGATTTTCAACACGTTCCGTTTTTTTAAAATATTACCAAAGATACTTTAAACCCTTCGATGAATAATTAACTTATTTATCGATTAATTTTATACTATTATTATCATATAAATATAGAATACAGATACATTTGGTAGACTTATTAATACATGAGTAATTTCTTCCAATCAACCACAATGGCTAAAATGGCTTGAAAGTTTAATTATGCGGAAGACTGTTAAATATTTTGATAAATCTATCCAATTACAAATATTTGCAAACTGAAAGTACGTTCAGGCGAAAATTTATTACCAATAAAATAAAAACATAATATTGATAAAAAAATTTCAAATAGATATTGACAGATGTTGTTAAGGTATGAGATCAAAATGGAATTAAAGAGAGATGAGGGAAATTATTACGAGAGACAGAATTTTTTCAGGCAGCATTTACAGAGTTGAGTTCCTTGTATCAGTTTCTAGTTGATCCCCTAATTTTGTATCTTGAACAGAGAATGACGATTCACGAAAGTGGTTGTAAGTTTGGGAAAAAGTACTATTAAACTAAGATCTATGGCTTGTATTTAAAATGTTATTCCACGACACGTTAAACATAAAAATCAAACTTTTAATCGAATAACGACCTACTTATAGCTCAAAAGGATATGTTGTCTATCTATACGTATAATAAAATCTCAAGAGAGTGAATTTTGCACATTGAAAATATTTTTAAAAAGTGATTGATTTCGCGTATATAATGATAAAAAAAAGTTAGAATTTCTTTTCTGATTTTTGTTTGTCTGTCTATACCTTAATTTGACATATAAGAGAAAAACATTTAAAAAAAGACAAAAAATTGTTTCTCTTAATTACACGCAAACGAAGTCTGGAAATAAAAATAATTTGACACATTTTATAATTAAGGAAAAACATAAGCCGCATTTCGAATAGAAGTCAAGTGAATTGATTTAAATCCCTGCGAATATGAAGCTATATATTATAATTTCAATGTTGTTTTTTATAGAAAAACAACATTGAAGTTATAAGGAGGGGCTTCGTGCATATTTAAGTACACATAAACATCTAATTCTACATAATATTTCTATTAAATTGTTAACAAATAATATTATTACATTTTCATAGTATAAATATATTGTCTAGTACACCTTTACCAGGTGTAAAATTATCGTGATTTTTCCCAAAACTATTAAATTTAGAATCATTTTTATAATTTTCTGGTAACTTCTAGTAACGTTGTTTTTTAAATAATTTTGAAATTAGCAGTTACGGTTATGGGGAGGGGGAGGGGGTGTATCATATTTTTGTGGACATTTTCAATTAAATCTCCGAAATTAACTTGCCTAAAATTCTGAAACAAGGCTTTTGGTATCTATATATTTTTTTTTATTGGAGTAGGGGTACTATATACAAATAGTAAAAATAACTTCATTCGCCTTCTCTAAAATTTTCAGAGAAATATTTTTGAGTGCTAAAACTGAAATATATGCGGATTAACATTTTTTGTCAGTATATAAAATTTCAAGATTCTGCGTCAAACGATTTCTGAGAAACACGAAGTGAATTTTCCAATAATCTTTCTAAAATTAACTTATTTATAATTTTTTTATTCATTTCATACCTCAAACAACAAGAATTCGATCGATACTTTAGTGACCTCTTTAAAATCTTTATTGAAATATTTTTGTCGCCTACTGGTTGAAGGTTTGTTTTGTGCCTATTGGGATATAGAATCCTAAAAACTGACAATGATTTTAAATTGTTTATTATAATATCAGTACATAAATTGGGAAATTAATGGTAAACATGCGAAAAGACAATTCCACTTATGCTAGCTGCGTTCTTTCCCTGATCAAATAAATTTATTAGATTTTATCGCCAAAGACGTTGGATTATGCTAATTTTAATTAAGAGTTTGGGCTTATTGGAAAAATTTTCCCATGTACAATTCGACGGTCAGACAGTAGGGCTGGTTAGATTCATGCTTTGCTCTTTAAAGTAGCATGATGCGATGCGGCGTGGCGATGTCTGGATCCATGCTTTTGGAAATTGTTTATGAATTACTATCTAATTTGGAGATACTATTATATATGTCTAAATTGAATATACATAGCTTAAGCTCATTGAAAATTCATCACTGAAAATTCAATTGTTACGCCTTTCGCCTGTTTTTGAACCATAACTATTAAAATAAGAGTTCTAATCTCTATTAAAGAGAGACGATCGGAAGATACAGACAGCTACTGAACTGCACATTGTGTCGAACAAAGTATTTAACATACATGAAGTTGCGCAGACGAATGGATATATGTATCGTAAGATATAACGTATAGAAATATTTTAAGTAACACTTAATAATTGATTCATGTCATTGACATAGCCACAAAATAAATTTCGGAGAATGCCTTTATTTGCTTACCTCGTTTGCCTAAATATGTTCGCCGACTCTTTAAGCTCATTAGTGAAATACATGTTTCGTTTCAATTTACTCCTTATTTATTTAAAAAAAACACTAGTCGTAAGTAGTCTAAATAATACGACTAAGTATTCCTTTTTTTCTATTCTCAGCTATAAATAAGATAATGCTAAAATTGCCTCGCAAAATTCGGTAAAGTTTTTAGCAACAGAAAACAGGAAAAGCTAATAAGATTCCTCAAGTGCATACTATACATTGGCGATAAATTTAATTTACTGCTTTTTCCCGTTTTAACGAAACTAAGTGTATATAAATGTGTACATTTATGTTAATGATAGAAAAGTTTACTCCTTCTCCGTTGTAAAGAGGGTAAGTAAGAATAAGTTTACTGATACTTTGTAGTATTACCGAAAATTCTTGATCGTAATTTAAGGCTATTTATTATTTGACGCCATAAAAAAGTGCGTTGTAAATTTCAGCTTTTTTATCTTGTGTTATTTTTAAAGTTGAACTGTTTATTATTCCTTACTTAACTCTCACACACTTATACTCGTCTTTCATAATATAGTAATGTGTCGTTATATTTAATTTTTTGTAATTATTCCACGCTAATAAATTATTGTTCCTTATTTTTTTATTATATATATTTCTAATATTATTTACTTTTTATCACTTTAAAAATCGGTATGTAAATATGTTTTTCATGTAATTGAAATTAATGAGGCTTTCGTACAGAATATCTTTCACAGGGGTAAGAATATAGCGAATAGTTAAACAATTATAAGTTTTAGGATAAACGCTATAGTTTGCCTGTAATATTGACGTAAGATTTTATCAACTTTGTTTTTTTCCATGGTTTTTGGTTCTGAAGTTTCGGAAATATGAGATATCTATGTCGTATTCTTTCTAAAAAATTGGCTGTGACACACGGACGGACTGACAGACACGTCACTGAATTTGTGAGGGTTCCTTTTTTTTAGTTTCGTTCGAGATAGCACAAATAACAAATGTCGTAATTAATGACAGCTTCAGACAAAACTATTCTCCTATCGATTAATAGCTTGATCAGATAAACTGATAAAATATTAGCTCACTCCAATTCTCATAGTATCAAGGGTCACACAATTTCAATAAAATGTACATATTTTAATGAAACTTGTTATTTCTTCCTCTATAGGTTTTTTGACTCCATGATTCTTTCACAATAATTACTGACTTTTCTATTAACTGACTAGCTAAATATACTTGAAAGACAACATATCTGGTTACTAATTTCCACGAGTTTAAATTTTAGCCTGAGAATTCACCATCCTTACGTCACTTTTACATTTGTGAACATATGGGAATGCGGTTGCATTAGACTATGAGTTGAAAGCATTCTTACATTGATCACTTAGTTCACATCATATTCTGGAAAAGCTAATGTGGACTCTAAACTAATATAGGTATTTGGAGGATAGATAATGTAGATATTTGGAGAGCCTGTTTGAATAACAATGACTGTATCTCGTAAAATATGAAATACTACAAAAAAAGGTTTAAGGAAAAACTTGTGTAGAACTGAGAACTCATTAAAATTAATTATTAAATTTTTTTATATCCGATAAATACCTAATGAGATATTTGGCAAAAACTGTTTTCTGTAACATTTGACGCGCTGTTTCTCATAAACTATTAATTTTGCTAAATGGAGTTAATGACAAACATTTTAACAAATTAAGAGCTGTTCAATATCGCTGTTTGTTATTTTAACGTTTCATAAATTGTTTGTAACATATTTTGAGAAAATAAATCATAATTGTCTAAGTCATTGTTTGTGTGTATGATTAACAAATCTAACCTAATTCTCATGATTACTTATTAATTACTGTCTGCTTCGGCCAATTAAAGATACGTTTTAATGTGAATAATTATTTATAAACCTTTACTCTTAAAGTAAAAGGGTCCGTACTGGACGTATATTTAAATCCATTTTTTGTCACGTAATTAACTTGAAAGCTTAGCCCTATATGTCATTAACTGAGTGCACTTCGGTCCATTTGTACTTTATAATAATATATTCTGGAACTTTCTACAATCTTTCCAGAAAGTCTCGAACTTGCACCTAAAAACTTATTTGGTAACTCAATAAACATATCGTATAAAGATATAGTGAAAACGAAAATAAGTCAGGACTTGAACATAAATAGAAATATCACAAAGAAACCATAAACTGAGATGTCAATACTTTAGTTCACAAAAACTTCAGCCCATGTCGGTCTCCCTGGACAAACTAATTTCGTGAGCTATTTTATCGAACGAAGTTTGACTCTTTGACTTAATATGTCATGGAGGTAACATCGCCGAGACAGTGATGGGGATTTTAAATTATTAAAAAAAAAATAGTTAAGATTTTTCAAACATGATACATGGATCAATATTTTTGGAATTATAACGTTCAAATTTTGATTTTCAGAGTTCAGTACGAAAATAGAAATAAGAAAACTTTAAGTGACCACCCAGGTATCTGTCTGTCTGTCAAAACGCCAATTTTCCGCTTGAGGTAGAACATGAAATTTCACATAGTAATAAAATATATCAACCCGCACGTATCTCCGTAGCTCACACTGAACGTTTTTTTGCAATATGGTACACGTTTCAACTCATATGAAAGATGTAGTAAACAATATATTTACGTTGTAAAACAATTCTTTTTGTGAATTGTTCAATAAAAATATTACGTAACCTTAAATATTTGTAAGTGCCTGGATGTGTACGAAACCCCTGTAGTGCAAATTCCATTCTTGCTTGATAGTTTTTTGTTGTTTCGAAATTACTGCTCAAGACGCTTGACAGGTGAATTTTAAATTTGTAAATTCTCAATTGAATTAAATTGTAATTTTACTGTTTCCACGTTAAAATGCTACATGAAGCTAGATACAGCATCTTGCAATTTCTCTTGAAGAACATAATTTCCCTTCATGCACATCCAAAATTTAAAAGTGTCGAGCAGAAAAAGATTACTCGGCAACTTTTGCAGAGCTGCATAATTATGATAAAGATGGAATTGATATGAGATAGAGCGATTGAGCCTATTCTTAATGCTAATATAACAGAGTACGCAACGTACAACGCAGATAAGGGATGGGAACTTCGGAACGAAAACATTTACGTGGTCGAATTTCCCTTTAAGCATGTGGGTCTTTTCGGTCCGTTATTATTTTAATGGGAAGAAGTCGACACGTGCGCGCTTTCGTAAAAAACAAAACATGAATTGTTTTTTTTAAATAAGTTATAGCTGACTTTCTTAAACCGTGACGCGCGTCGTTGATGTTCAACTATAGAAAATTAGAGCCTCGCATGAAACAATTAATTCGCAAATTCATTTGTAGCATTTTTTTATGATTACTTGTGGAATTAATTTAGAAAGTGTGTTATGTTAAAACAGCCAAATCGATTTAATTAAAATCGTTTTCCGAATACAAAATATGACTACCATTGAAATGCTTTATTTCCACATAGCGTCGTATTTTGACGTATTACTTCCATTGATTGACCGTATTTTCTACTAATTAATAAAATAAAACGATTGTAGCATTTTGGTTGCACTTCCATGAAAGGGTTGATATAAGTCACTTTGCAGTGTTGAATCTTAGACGTATTGTTCATACGAAGAACGTAATAACGTTAATTAATGGAAGTAATACGTCAAAATACGACGCTATGTGGAAATAAAGCATTTCAATCGTAGTCATATTTTGTATTCGGAAAACGATTTTAATTAAATCGATTTGGCTGTTTTAATATAACACACTTTCTAAATTAATTCCACAAGTAATCATAAAAAAATGCTACAACTGAATTTGCAGCAATATTAACAGCTGAAACACATTTTTTGCCGGGTACACTTTTTACTTTTACCACACAACAAATTACACTGTACTAGTTCACTAGCAAAGTGTATGTGAAGTACGCGGGAATGTGAACTAGTTCTAAAAAGAGAGGTTTTTTAGATTAGACTATCAACGTTTGCCATCTGTACTACTACAAAAAGATATAATTAAACTGTAATGACAATTTATAAAAATGTCTTCGCAAGCAAATAACAACGGAAGGTTGAAATGTTACTATTCCATATAATCAAACGATTATTTTAATTGAAAATGTCGAAATTGTTTTATTCTCAATATCTTCAATCTGAAGAAATATTAATTATCAGCTTTACAGGGCGTCGTCTGGGTCAATTTCCGTTATACGCAAATAGGAATCAGAATAATTTCCAAATTAGTACTGTTCACCACCCGTATCGATGCTGTGATCGGAGTTACCCCAACGTTAGCAATTTTGCTGTCATTGTATACTTTTTCTTGCTCCAATTATCTCAGTTGAAGTAGTCGGTGTTTATTTGTCTACTCGTAAGTAAGCCAGTGTTCACTATCTGAATTTTCGAATCAAATCCATTGAATAGATATAGCTAATGGATAAACAAAAATCTTGTAAAAACTCAGAGTCGGATTTAGAAACGTGGTACACTAATTCGGACGATAAGGGGTGCAAGTTTATTTTATCATATCAAAGGTACCATCTCCAACAATCAACTTAAAATTTTTGGGCACTCTGCTCCCACCACTGAAGGTTATATTAAACTATGTTAAGTTGTATCATATTAAGTTAGATTACTATAAGTGTATATTCAGTTAGATTAGTATATTATAGTATAATTCTTTGGTTTGATTAGTTCATGTAAGGTTAGATTAAGTTTGCTCTGCTATGAAGCATAACATTGCTATCGAACACGAGATGGAAATATAAAAAAAATCCAGAACTTGTGCATCGATTAATCTCAAATCCACATTTCAAATTTTAAGTTAGACACGTTTAAAATTAGATAACGGGTTCCAGGAAGTTGGGCTATTCTTTCTTCTTCTTTTGAATATAATAACATATTTAACGTTCTAAAATAAATTCAATTACTAGTACTCCTACTATTACTAGTTCTAAAATAAATTCAATTACTAGTACTACTACTATTACTAGTTCTAAAATAAATTCAATTACTAGTACTACTACTATTACTAGTTCTAAAATAAATTCAATTACTAGTATTACTACTTAATGCTCTTTATGAATGCCCAATATTTCTTTTTTTTAATTAATAAAGGGAGAATTCAAATTAACACTCATACTAACGGCATTAATCCTTGTGTCAATTTTAACAAACTCTACAGCCATTTGCAGGAAAATTTAATGAATCCTAAATATTTGCCGATTCGAATTACTTAATTAAACATAAGCTAAATGCTAAACGAGAGGCTTTTGACACAAAGCGCGGGCCGCTTTCCATTTATCAGCGCTAAATTTCGCCTCAAAGCGTTTCAAGGAAATACGCTACTAATTAACTTTAAATATAACATTGAAAATTGTTTCATTAGCGCAACATCTGGATCTGATAAGTGACTGAAAATTTCGGCCTCAGCGCTTCATTTTAGGCATTTCCTTTTATATATGCAATGTTTCGTAAAAACTTACAATTGTGTTAACAAGATATTTTAAATTGTATATGATAGAGACAATTTTGATTAAACTTGTGAGGACATATCCCAAGGAATTACGTAGGTAGAGGTGACAGTATGCCACACTTGATTTAGGACAATTTCAAATCAGTATATGACGTAAAATGTGTAAATATATAGAAACAGATAATTAATAGGATATAAAACAATAACTTCAAAGTGTTACAGGTATTAATAAGAAATAATGTTTAAACTATCTCTCAACAATGTGTGTGTCTCTGTTAAGCGTGGAAATCCACGTGCAAACGCTTAACAGACTCACCTCCCATTTTGAAAATAGACAATCTACAATAAGAAATACAGGTAAAAATTATAATTTTTAAACAGACAACGCGGTAAATTTGTTTCCTACCTGCATAATTTATCATAAAGTATTATCTTGATATTTGTCATATTTTTTCATCAAATAATTATAAAGTTAGACGTTATTTTTTAAGTTTGCACGAGAGGTTTTCAATTTTGCACGAGAGGTTTTTTTGCACGAGAGGTTTTCAATTTCATTATGTGGCATTTAGACATAAAGAAAAATTATTTTATTACATTTTAAAATGATTGCGAATCTTCTTTGTGGACGCCTTTTTTATTTTCTTACCATGTTAACTTACTGTCAGTAACAAACAACATTTTTTTTTAATTTTTGACATAAATATTATAAAATCATAACCGTTATAATCTTGGTCAATTTAAAAAATCTTGTATCAATTTGTGCGAACTATATTGTGTGCCTACTTTTGTTGTTGATGTAAAAATAAACATTTAAAAAAGTAACAAATCTTTAGTATTATATTAGTATTTTTATATTAATATAAAAATAAAACAAATATTAGTAACATTTTTATACAAAAATTAATAAAATAGTAATTTTTATTGTATTCGTTACGAAAGAGGGAATAAGGGCTATCACTTAGATAGAGTATAGCGCTCCTAATAAATAGACCTAAAATAAACTATATTTATCCATATTTATTTAACATTGTATATATGTATATGGTTAATATTTATATAGGAAAACATAAAACTATGCCATTCTTTCGTTTACATGTATCCTTTGTACATATTTATGATGTGCGTGTAGGACATCGAAATGACTATGAAAAATAACGTCACATTTCACAATCATATTCATCAAAACCTATCAAAAGGCTTACAATTTTTCATACGATAATATCATCGTTTTGTACGATATCAAGTGTAACGAGATTTTCTCTATTTCTTTAGTTCATAGTATCCTTGAAACGAATTTCTTTGTCCAAAAAAATAGACATCTCCATAAGGGTCATTAATGTTACAAAGTTTGTTTCCAGGTAAAATATTTACTTCTGTAGATAATTTTAAAGGATTTACGAAAATCTTCCCCTCCATACCGGCAGTCATCAAATGCTCCAAACGCGTTTCACGAGATGATAAACTTATATCCGTTTCAAGAGGAAGCTTATGCATTATATATATATATATATATATATATATATATATATATATATATATATGAAAATACACTTAAACTGTCTAATTATGTTAAAGGCGCTGTATAACGACAATAATCCAGATACTTAAGGCTGATATTATATTCTTAATATTTAGTGCGATCAACTCTGTATCGTGATAAATACTGACGGTATCAATTCCAATATAGTAAATGCATCTTCTGTGCAGGCGAAAATGTTTTAAAAAACTATTTCTCTAAAATTTTCAATCAATATGTAAAGCGTGTTGAGAGCTGTAGGATTCAAAAAACTCTGATTAGAGTAGTAAATATAATATAAAATAAGGAATAGAATTTGTTTTGGGAGCACCAAAACAAATTATTATTCGTTCTGAAATAATTTGTGCGAGTTGTATTGCGAAAATTTTATTAACGAACGTTGATTGCATTAAATATTAATAATGTAATATCCGGTTAAGGAGAGATTCACAAGGAATTCTTAATTCCTCCCAAATACCTCGCCCACTTTGCGCCCCCTATATTTGCATCCCTTTAGACCCTGTTCCCTTAGACCTTGTTGTAGAAATTATTTCCGTATTCTGAGAAATGTAAATATGACTTGGCATTTTGAAATAATCACCTACATAAATTAACATTTTTACTTTGGATATTGGGCAAAAGGAAATACATTATGACATAGGTATAGTGCGAATGACACAAAGCGCGTGCATAAATGGTCATCCATTTGAAACTTAATTATGGCCATTATAACTTGCGACGTGATGCGGTTTTATATTTAAGAATTCCTTTGTACGTATATCCTATCAGCCAATTAATTTTCCTCGCCGTCATAAATGTTAATAAGATAGTATGTAATTTTTATATTTGTTAATTTGCTAATATAATTAATATTAATATTTCCGTCCGTCTGCTCGTGTGGTATAAAATAAGAGAAAGAACCTGTCAAGTACGTCTAAAACTTACAATACGCGGGTTGTAAACAGACTTAGAATCATATAAACATTTAACCGTACATAGTATTTGTTTTAAACTATTTATATATGTCGATATTACTTTTAACTATCTACAAATATCGATATTATTTTTCACCACTTAAATATATTAAGTATGTGAATAGAAGATAAAAACATCGTGAATTTTTCAAAACTCCCCATAGTTTTCCGGTTACTTCCAGTTACGATGTTTCTTTATAATTTTAATTTTAGAAATTTCGGAGTTTCGATCGTATTTTTTGTCGATATTTTCACGAAACACGAAATTCCGACAAAAGTTTTTTAGCTTTGTAATCTTCCGTAATTCACTCTTTTGATCTATATCTTACACGATATATGAAATTTAAAAACGAAATTTGAATATCTCATTTGCACCCCTAAAATTCCAAATGTATATTTCTGAGTATTAATTACTAAGAGACGTGCATGTTAATATATTTTATCACTATGGAAAAAGCGACTGTGGTAGGTAGAGTGACGGAGAGACATGTGAATGAAATTCAGGGGGTATATTATATTTTTTTCATTTTGGGGTACGGGACACTAAAAAAATACTTGTATATCCATAATAGTATTGTTGACTAATCCGATAAAAGAGAAAAGAAAAATTCCGTGCTGACAAAAGGAGTTGTAACCATTTCATTAAAATTCAATTTCTATTACAGCGGTAACAAAACTACTCTTTCTCTATTACCCTTGCTAATAATACATGCTTAAATATAATTTTACCATTCTTATTATGAAAATAATTAAACTGTTTATAAGGTTGGTATAACAAAAGGTAATAATGGCTACTAATAAATTTATGAAAACAATAAAATAACTATTACGAAGTTATTTAAAGAATTCAATGTAGCAAGGTCGTGTTTCATAAACAAACAAGTAAAATATGAGGTTTTATTTATGATTGTGAATATAAATTATATTTGTCACCTCAGGATATTTTTATGTCTACTCGTAATTGATTTAATTATAAGATTTCATTTGTATAACGGTCGATTCAATCAACATTAAAAATGGTCAGATTTGATAGTTGAAATTTCGTTTCTGAAGACAGGTCCTATTTTATAAGTTTAGCTACTTTATCAGAAACCTAAATGTTTATAATAATTATTTAGTAAAATAATTTACTAAAATAGTCTTTACTTATTAGCGGTCTATTGAAAACCCAAGACAATATTATTGAATATTATTAATATCATATTATTAAAGATTTATGAAATCTCTCGATAAAAGTGTCTATTTATAACATTGTAAATAGACATTAATGATGGGATCTACACAGAAAGAAAAGAGGAATGTGCTCCATTTGTAACGTTGCTACATCGCTTTTAGTTACAAAAGCAAGACACGTAGGATAAAGAATTTTTTCTTTAATAAAATTATACAATTTTATTAAAAAAATTGTTAAATGGCATTTTTAGGAAACTGATAATGCTTATTTTTAATAGACTCACTCAAAACTATTTTCTTATTAGTTTCATTAATTATCCCATAAATTTTAATGTTAAATAAACTGGCAAAATAAATAAACTGGAAACTGGAAAATTGATAGTTAATAAGGTATGAAGTAAGTATTTGGATATGCTGCGGTTTATAGTGATACTTTCTTCGTTCAACGAGATCTCATTGTGAAAAATCTTGCGGTGTTATTTCCCATGAAATTAAATTAATAGATGACGGAATGTTTTAACTAGTTGTCGACACGATGGATACAAATTAATTATCTGAAGTTACAAAAATTACAGCAAGTAACAACCTGTCTGCAGCTATGGGCACTTCTTATTGTCAGGTGATGTTGGAGGGATGAATTAATTCATTGTATTAAAAAATGGCTTTTAAATAAAAACTGTGAAAAGTGCCAAAAAAAGTTACAAAATATATTACTATAACCTTGGAGTTAGTACTGGATGTAAGCTGTAATAAAACTATCATGAATAGGTAGTTTTCATGACACGTAATTAAAAAGTCTTCAAATTCTTTTAAAATAAATCTCATTATTTTAACATTAAGTATAAAAAAAATATTCATAAACAAATTATCATTTCATTATGGCAGGCTAAATTAAACAAAATTTATGTGATTATGTAGGGCATTACGTTTTTTGCATATACCTACTATTTTTAATATTTGGTCGCAAAGCACACATAATACGGGCTTCTGTGTACCATATATAATTGTACGAGTATTATTTATTTTGGTAACTTACTTTTAAACATTGCAATAAAATACACAAATTGCTTTTCCTTGTTTTAGACACCGTATAGTTCATTAGTTTTACTTTCGTAAATTTAAAATTTGGTCTTATTTATAGTCGTTAATTTTAATTAAAATTTGTTTGGTGGAAAATAAGAATATTTTTCGCGGGTACCGTAAAAAGTTTTTATACATAAAAAAATAAGTCCTTTAATTTAAGAGTATGTTTTCATGCGATGTATATTTCAGATATATTGTAGTATTCTGGAAATAAAGCACTTATGCTTATATCATCGTTCAAAAGTAATATATAAAGTGACTTTAGAAAAGTAATTTCTTGAGAATGCTATATGTGTAATATCAATTCTAATTGCCGCGAATAAGCAAATAATTTAATATAATTTAAAGTACTTTTTATAACGACCAAACTCATCTAGAAGATCTGCTATTTTGACATTAATAGATCGCAGAAGCTGATCATAGATTCTACTCTATCTCGAGCTATTCGATGCTGTCTTTTTTTAGTCTATATTGGAGGCATTTCCACTGCATCAAACTCTGATCGAATAAAGAATCGTTATTAGAGCATATGATATTTTAGTGAATTACCTAAATTAGATAATATTTGTCGATGTTAATTGTACTGTGTTTGGCTTAATTTTTCAGATTAAGGAAATTGTTATAATTATTAATGGTTAAACTATTTGCACGTATTTCGAGAAATATATAATTTTTTATATCTTTAGGAACCATTGGTTTCATAACAAATTGTTCATATTAGCCCACTATTTCTCCACAACGGGCACATCATCATCAGAAAGTCGTAATATTCTGTAATACCGCCCATTGTTTTTTTTTCACTAGAATCGGGATGTCGTCACATCGTTAAATATTACACCGTTAACTTGTACAGCGGTTCACAATGCCGTATTCCACAGACGCAACATCATTTCGATTGAAACATTTGTCAGACGTTTTCAAGTTTTCTTTTTTATTGCTTTTTTATACAAAATTATATGTGATAATGATTCAGAAATAAAATTTATATGGCATAATTATTTACGAAATAAAATGTTTCGAGTGTATAAAGTGTATTATATTTTTCGAGTGTATAAAGTATATTATATTTATAGATGAAAAATTATATCATAAATGTATTAGAAAATTATCTTCCAGTCAATTATCTAAAATCAGATAAGTGTCTCCGATGGTTTGAGGCATATTTTCCGCACTAATTACATGAAGCTCATCCTGGTAAAACACTTAAAGTCGTATCATTAACAGAGGTGATCGAAATAATTTTCAGAAATAATTTTCCAGAGGCTCAATTTTAAGAATATATTGATATTCTGTCTGAAGAGTTAATATTCTGTTTTAATAGTCGAACATATTCTGTTTTAATATTTATTATATATTCTGAAAATATTAATTCTGTTTTACATCTAGATATTTAATTAACGTTTTAATGCTAGTTCCGGCTATAAGAGGCTAGATTAACCAATAAATAAAACCAAATTGAAAGTGGTTCCCTAGGGAATAAATACTATTCCATGGAAGAGGCTAATTTATGCCTCGTTTTTAACTTATCTAAAATCATCCAAACGGCAACAATTAATGACCACAGCTTCATTGTCATGCAGATCCGTTGTTTATAAAGAGTGAAATGATGTAAACAAATAGAAAAAAAACTACATCAAATAAAAAGGACGGTGCATTAGTGACTGTAGTTACAAATAATAAATATGGATAAATTTTAACACCAGCTATTACATATTTCAATGAAAAATATAGTAGGATAAAAGAGGGATAGATGTCCAACTTTTATTAAAAACAAGTTGTATTTTTAAAACAATAAAACTTATGTAAATAATTTTAATGATTATTGATACACTCATCCTGGATCTTTGAAATGGTAAATAAAATTCCAACGTTTATTCTATTTTCATAAGAAGAAAGTATAATTTCGTAAGCTCCTAACAAAGAGGATACTTGGATATGGTGTGGGATAGTTATTTATCTGCAATTTTTGTAATGAGAATATTCACATAAAACTACGTTGCGAGTAAGTATTTACGTAAAATGTTTTTTTTTCAGAATTGTTGCTCGCATAACGCTTTCTTAATGTTCTTGTTGGTATTTCATAACGACGGGCTATTTTGTTTAAGGGAAGTTCACCGTTATCCGTAGCCTTCATGGCTTTTATCAATGCTTCTTGGGACCACTCAGCATGCGGTTTTTCCCCCGTGTCCATTGCAATAAATGCCTTTTATTTGTAAGTAAAAGGCATTTATTTCTGACAGGGGGATAGCCGCCCATAAACACCCCTAAGGTTGTCTATACTCATCGAAACTGTCTTTTTTGTGAATCTGTTATTTTTACTAGGAATAGATGCCCTTTGCTTTAGGAAAAAATACAATTATACATTACTATGAAAAAGTACATATTTGATACTTTAATAACTAGACAACTAAAATATAACATAAACACTTTACTCACTAATAAAATAAAAAATGCAAGTCGGGTAAAATAACAACGATCCGTAATATGCGATTGACATTTTAAGTACGACTGTCTTTTGGATTCCACCTAGCGAAACGTCGTGTCCTGTCCATTAACTCGTTCACATCAAGGCGTGGGGAACTAGTACTTCCTAGTATTAAACATGTTAATGCGTGTTTCTAAATATGGCGGGTTACTATAGAGACCTCTATCCACCTACGGCAACTATCCCACTTTTACCCTAACTACAAAAAGATTAAAATGATATATTCATTTTAATCTATAAAACGTTATAGAAATAAAGTCACTAAAGAATATGTTGAGAAAAAAAGGGTTACACGATTTATTAAGTACGTACAGAAAACATTTCAGTTACTACGCTCAACAACGAAACGAGAAAACTAAATAAATTAAATAATACTAGAGCATGTAAATATGACACACTTCAATAAGTTTATTCTTACACTTCACGAACGTATTGCATTCTAGTGAAACCGCGTTCAAGCGATCGAGCCATTGTATACCGCGGAAAACTGGAGAATTTCGATATAATTCGGTTCTTGATGCCGATATAGCAAAAATATTATGACTACGCGAGCGCAAGTAGTTATCAGATACGTAGGAGAGTTTTTTTTTAATAAATTAGGGCGGACAATTTTTCCATTCAACAATAGGGAAATCAATTTCACCAAAGAAACTTCTCCGCTGCAATGCATGGTTTTTACATCTAAATAAATTTTAGATAACATTAGCTGTAATTTGATATACGATACGCAGAGATTATACCATTATTTGTGTAGTCATTATGAAATTAACAAGTTAATTTAATCCTCACCTTTTTACTATTTTTGAGTTGTGACAGAAGAATATTAAAATGTTAAATTGCTTTCATTCACTGAATAAATTTCAGCGGCGTCTCAACCTTATATTCTCATCGATACCTTCACGCACTATGTTATCGGATTAGATCGGTGGCGTTAACGAGATATGATGTCGTATATCCGTATTGGTACAATACCCCTTCATATGATGAGAGCACCGCCTTCACGGAACACGATGTAGAGATGGAGGATGATACTCTGCTCCATTTGGGACGTATCACCTTTACATTAACTACATGTGGTTTCGTACAAATAGTAACTGTAATTTATTAGCAGACAAACAAATATTTTCTACGTTATTTTTAAGGTATCCGTACACGAATGATGACTCGTTGCACGTTTGCACACTCGGTGACGTTGATGGCTATTTTTAATTAAATGAAAGAAAGTAACGAAAGAATGTAAAATTTAAATAAAAAACTTGACTGAAAGAAAATAATACAAATACAGCATAATTTTTTAAAAATGTCAGGTATGTGGAGATGTCAGCTGCGTTTTATATTTTATTTTATTGTTAGAAAATCCTAAAAGTGCATAAATAGAAATAAAGACAAAACTCTATGTAATAACATTTTATTCAAATTAGAGGTACAACTAGCTCCGTGATAATTACACCGTGTTTGAGTCTGAGAGTCCTCTTGTGGTCAAATCTATAATTTTACATATTTTTTTAAATTACGACTGCTCGCCAGTAATTTAATTAATCATAAGTATTCATAAATAGATAAAGTTGTTTTTTTTTCTGATTTTCCATAATTGTAAGAAACGTATACCGCACTACCTTACTCTGTAACTGATTAGTGGAGTTGATCGTTTGGAAAATTGTGAAAATAACTTAAATATTCTTGAGTAAAATTTATTTAACTATTCCAGCCCATGTGTAATGGAAACATAACTGGCAACGAACACGTTAATCGTACGATTGAATATAATGCTTAATGAGGACTTTGAAATACACCTAATTATTATTCCCTTATTAACAACTTAGTGTTTTAGCTTGTGTGCAACGATCTAACTTTCTTTTCGTCCAAATCTGGCTAGCATGTTAAAGTTAAAGTTAGTAACTACTGAATAGGTCATAGACGTAGACCGTGACACGTGGCTACTTAAATCCCAGCTTTGCCGACTGACATTGGAACGTTTTACGTCGGACGGCAACGGCACAGCAGCGGCACGGAAACGGAAAAGGCATACGCTGGCAACAATAACAGTGCCGGCACAAGCCTTTTACACAAGATGGTAGGATGATGGTTAATCTACGTCGTGCCTATTAAAAAGAAATTATACAAAGTCATAGACGATATAAAAACATTAATTGCTGATTTTATACAATAAAACACTTATCAAGTGCGAACAGAACTGACAATATAAGGCTTCTATACACAATCAAGCACTTATAAATATTTAATGGTAAATAGTATTTCTAATGAATTATTTACAAGTATTAATTTTACACATCATAAATACACTATTAACTGTCTTTCGCACGCTTAAAACCATGGTGATTATTTAAAAAACGATAGATATAGAATAATAGTCATAACTTTCCTGAGATCTTTTAATCGGATTTTACCAATCCTATTGTTCATGACTTTTGGCCCGGAATTTTCTCATTTTTTGGAATTTCTTTTTAAATGTCCAATTTAAATTCTAAAAAAAATGATTTTGTCTGTCTTAATTCTTATTCGAACGCTTTAAAAAAGTTAGCTGGTTAAAAATATATGAGTTAATAAAGTGTATTAAAATAGACTGTGAATATAGAAAAACGTAATAGACTGTGAATGTAGAAAATATTGCCTACTTATCTTTCATAGGCGTAAAAACATAGTGCATATTTAAAAAAAATATGGCATCTAGATTCATCTTTATAGTGTGCCTATACGATGGTTATATAGGAACACTAAAGCGATGACTCTATGTGGACTCTATAAAAACCTATATTTTTTTTCATAATTTTAGGTTGTTTAGGGAGTTTATAATATTTAAAATTATGTAAAAAAAATTGTTGTGACCTTTGTTACAAGCTTTATATACCTCACATTACAAAGGGAAATAAAAAAAATTCGGTTAATTAATTTGTCCCGCCTATAACTTCCAAATGAATGTTACCTATTAAGATATGGTGAGTTAATATGTTATATTACTATGGCAAATTGTAAGTTCACGGTAAATAGTAAAATTTTATGTTTTACGTAATATTAGGAAAGCCAGAGTAAATTTTACACTGACTATTAAGAAGTAACTTCTTTGAGTGAAATTACTGACAAAACCTCCGTTTTTCACAAAATAACAACACTTAAACAAAGTAACAAAACTACTCTGTGCTTATATCTAAAAGCATTCCGCCTCTATAAATCGGAAGGATACAATGTAATAATAGATCAAATCTCATTTACAATATCTTTAACAATACCTCGGTTGTTACAAGACGGTAACAACTTCGATTAAATCTTGCGTAAAGTACAAAATTCGGCGTCGGATTGGGGACGGTGCCTTGCGAACATAGCGTGCTCCTCCCGCGCCCGCAATCGATACCAGCTGGAAGTATCCCAGTCCATTTAATCTAAAGCTCGGCAAAGAATGAGATTATATTACGCTGTATACTTTAAGCCGCATTGGCAGTTCACACATTTAGTATGAAACGATCATATTTTCCATTTATTTAGATTTTATAATAAAAAGCTACATAGCTTCTAATATTCCGTAGTGTGTCATAGATATTGAAAGACAATTCATATGGTTTGAATGAAAATATCTAGAAAATGGCTAACACTAATAATATTAACTTATGCAGTTTCTAAATTTACTGTGAAGACTAATTACTATTTTGTTGTAAAGCTAGCACCATATTTTTTGGCGATGTTACATGATTGAAAAAAATTAAAATTAATAGAACGCTATTGTATTTCTATATATGAAAAAGTATGACACAAAATTAATGATGTCAAAGTTCATACCGATAAGTATATCCAGATCCTTATACCCTTTCGTTCGAGGTAGGTATAAATTTATCAACTCGTGAAGCGCTGTCGGAGCATCAGACGACTGCTAATATCGACCGGGTTTTCCGTAAGGCAGATTTTTTATTATTTAAAACTCTTGTTAAGGATCAATAGCCGATCTGATAGTAAGCTTTTGACCAACGTGATGTTAATTTAACATTCCAATGGAGTCTGAGCAATAAGCTACATTTTAATGTAAGAAAATGTGCAATGATTATATATTCCTGCTTACGTGTCCCCTTGTGCATAGTTATGAGCTGGGTGAAACTGCCCTCGAAAGAGTTTCATTTGTCCAGGATCTTGGTGTAATTATGGATAATCATCTTACATTTCATAACAATATCATCGAAACCTGTCAGAGGGCCTACAAATTGTTAGGATCGGTCATACATCATTCTCACGATTTTCACATTCACGAATATATCATTGTTTTATTTAACCCTTTGACCGTAGTATTCTTGAAACAAATGCAGTCATCTCGTTTCCGTATGAAGTTATTTATATCCTCATACTGGAGAAACTATTTAAAAATTTCTCTCTACTTTTGTATCACAAAATGTATGAATATTTTCTTAATTTTTCCCTTCCGAATTTATAATGGGCATGGTCAGATACAATTCCGTTCCACGCCGATGACAATTGCTTTTGAAAAAGTATTTTTTTGAAATTATTAAATCATAACATTTAAAATCCCTCAATCTAGAGTTTAATAACATTTAATGCTATGTGAGACTGCTTTATGAGAGGACGATGTCATAGTTTATTTCATCTGGTTTTTCGTACACTCACATTGCTTAATGCAGTATTGGGAGTTGCACCTGGTCTAAATATTCTTTTCTGCAACAGGGTTGTCAGGAGAGTTGCTTAGTGGTACGCAACTTATCTCTAGTCAGAATTATATTTCTTCGAATTACTGTACGTTCCTGTCGTATTTGTAATAGCCACTAGTTCTGCATCTTATTAGTTGTCGTCCTTGTATCGAATCTTTTGTTAATATATACTTCTACATTCCAGACGCTTTGGGTACATTTGTAAGTTGGGCACGGATTAAAAAAAAAAACAAATTAACGAACTTGCCAGCCGATGCCCCAACACGAAATTTTTGTGGTCGGAGATGACAGTAGTTTCCATTGTAACGATTGTTGTTTCGTCTCGGGATCGAAGTGGTGGACTAACTTTCATCCATAGTAACAAAAGTGCCAAAAATCATCAGGAATTTTGTGAAATTTATCCAAACATGAAGAACTTGACAAGTTGTTTCTTTTTCTTTGGATTGTATTAAACATTCATTTGAATTGTATTACAATTAATATTTTCGCCATTCATACAGTGGAAAACTTCTTATATTCAAATAATACTTCGGTACGGAGTGAACGCTCCCATTTAAATATCTGTGTCTTCAACTAATTAACGTGTTACTCCTCGATTGTTCAATATATTTTCATTACATTTTTTGAATATTCTAAAATTTTCTTGTGTGATTAACGTTGCAAGCTAGCTAGGGCAATACTCATCTTCCGTGGATGTTCTACCAACTTGGAATTGAAAAGCTAGTCTACCAATAATAGCGATATAAACTCTTCTAATATGGCCATCAAATTGTGGTGAATCTCGTTTTTCAGAGATATTTAATCACGGATCGCACTTCGTTTCTTTTTTTAGATTTCAACGTTATGGATTTGAATGTCACAGACCACGGCTTGCCATTTATTAAAAACAAACACTATCATCTAATTTTTCTATATTCGTGTAGAAATAAATTTTTATTACTTGTAAAAAAATAATGTGCAATTCTATAAAGTCAGTCATTATTACTAGTTTTTGATCACTCCTCGTATGTAACACCGCCGTAATATAATTTTCAAAAATTACCATATATTCAGCTTTTGTGCTCAATAAAGTAAATTTTCTCTTTAGTTTGAAATGGCAGAACCATACATATTGAAGTGATATTCCTCTACATATCTGAAGCCCAATCGGTATCTAAGTAATAACCTTGAATACTTTCTCATTCATACATTTTATGAATTTTTTAGTTTCTTTTTAGTGTTTTAAAATTATTTTGTGAAACCTAAAAATGGATAGACTTTCCAATAATTTTCAAAACAGCTATCAATTGTTAGCAAAAAATTACGATCTGCAACGTCTACCTTATTTAAACTTATATGATTTTCTACGTAACAGCGATTTGAGAATTTATTACATAGAACTTTATTCAAAATATATCAATATTATTATCCGCACTTTTTTCGACCGATTTCTGGAATGTTATAGAATGTTCTAGAATATTTCTTGTAGGATATATAAAGAGTGCGGCATTCAAACTTCTGTTCAATTTGTAATTGAGTAATAGGCGAGTAAAGAATAAATTAAAAATGGAAGTATTTCGAAGTGAACTTAGAGGACTATTTTTTCATGAATGTCGTTTAGGACGAAAAGTAGAGAAGCATCAAGCAATAAAATATACGCAATGATGGGTGAAAGTATCCGATAGGTATGCGATTACGACACAATCAAACACTGGTTTCAAATATTCAAAGAAGGGAATTTTGATTTAGAAAAATTTGAAAGCCTTATTGTAACAGAACCTAAATTAAGTTCGCATTGTTTGCCAGAGCTATTTTCATACTCTTATACTGCAATGGAAAAATAACTTCATGCTTTGAGAAAGAAGTGGAAATATTCCATTTGGCTACTACATGTGCTAACACCTTTTCAACTTCAGAGGAGAGCTAATGTGTGTTTGGACCTACTGAATTCTCATCGTATCAACGTGAAGCTAAAGTATTTGGTTACAGGAGATGAAAGTGGGTGGCTTAAGATAATTTTTAGCGTAAACGCCAGTGACTGGGAGCTGGAGAAAAAGGTGTACCTAGACCAAAATATAATATTGGACAAAATATACTTTAGAGTGCATGGTGGGGTATAAATGGAGTTATTCTTTGAGTTATCCACTAGGAATTATTTCAAGCTAACAGTACAATTACAGTTAAGATGTATTGTGAACAGTTGTGCAGTACAAGAAAATCATTGCTACACTTCACTCAAATTAAAGCAAAATTTATTTTTACATGACAATGCGCGACCCCATGCAGCAAAAGTAACGCGTGAAAATTTTTTTTCCCTTTAATGGAGTATGCTACTTCACCCACTGTACTCTCCAGATCTTTCACCATTTAATTACCGTCTGTTTTGCTCTCTGTTTAATAATTTACGTGATAGGAAATTTAAAGACAAAAGTCATATCAAAATCCGAACTTCACCGTTTTTTTAGTGAAAGGATAAAAACTCAAAGATTTCTACGAGGACGGAACTTTAGCTCTGCCTACATGTTGGCGACAAGTGTTAGATTCCGACGGTGCTCATTTAAATAACAACTATATTGACTACACATAACAAGTTGAAAAGTTTATGTACAGAGAAAGCGGGTTTATCAGTTGCCAACCTAATATTATGAGTAACTACTGTATTGAAAATAAAAATACAAATACGCAGTGGAACGTGTAAATAGGACTTAAATCATTTTGAAAATGAAGTATTTGGGAATCCATAGTATACAGAATTCATATCCATATTTCAGAAGTCAATGAACTGTTGCAAAAAGTATTTAAATATCACCTTTAATAGTAATAATCAATTAGATTACTGCAGTGTCTGACACAAAATAATATGTTAATAGTAATCATGCGTTAGAGGCTGTTGTAATCAAGCGGAATATCGCTTCATACTGAAACTCTCGCGCATTATTTTCATATATTTGTGTCGTATCGTTGCCATCCAGAGTAAAAATTCAATGGAGCGATGTGTTGGGGCTGTGAGCAAGCCAAATTGCTGCCGCTGCACTGAAAATGGTTTATGAGAATGCCGAGAGAGTTTCGTCAACGGAAAAAACAACCCTATTTACAATTTTTTTCGTACTGATGAAACAATGGAGATATAAAAGATCGACGATAAGAGGACTTTGTTATTTTTTATCAAAGTGGATCATCTGCACAGCCAAGTCGGCAGCAGTCAGTTTGCGTGGTTGCAAGTCTATGAAAGGAGCAACAGAAAGAATGTTTTATATCGATACAATAATATTTTAAGTACATAATGCTTTAGTGTAAGGGTAAAATCTTTAATTTAACTGTTTTTTTATTAGAGAGAATGTATCATCGGGTCATTCTAATGGGCGACACGTCCATTTTAAATCACTAAAGTCGTTTTCCCTACTGTAAAATTTAAAACCGAGATCTCGTTATGTATTTTTTTTTAAAGTTTCTGTATTTAATTACTTATTGAACGACTATTACAAACGAATTTTATTTTTTCTAAATATAAAAACAAGTTCCAAAATATTTAAAATTTCAAACATCTCCCTATTAGTTTATTACAATAGATGACTTTAAAGGGTCATAAATGAATTCAATAGATGACTTTAAAGGGTCATATATTAATTCGTTTTACCAATAATTAGTTACTCTTAATGAGTTGAAGATAATCTTTGGTTCGATGTCCACTGATTTCTGTGACACTGTAAAAACATTATCATTCACTAATTCATTATCGGGATCATAAGGTAACTGTCACAATTAAGTTCATCTTTTTTATTATCGAAATAGACATTTCATCGTAAAATGACAAACTGCGAGGAAAAATCCTGAATTAAAAACAAAATTTTCAATATTGTTTTCTTTTTAATAATAAAGAAATATAAGCAATCAACTTTTGCAATATTTAATGTATAATTTTGCAGTTTAAAATATGTGGCATTTATTAATATTTTTCAAATGCTTAACCCATTACACTTTAAAAATGTATAAATTAGTTCCAGAAGGTATTAATAGAAGACTTTTCACAAGTCTTTCCTTTCTCATTTTCGTGGGTAAATGTCCATGCTTCTATCAATCCAATGCTCCATTTCTCGTATTATGAGATAAATTATTTTGTATGTTTATTTTTTTGTAATGAGATGGAGAATATTCACATTTTTCGAAGTGTAATTTTTTTAAATCACGAAGTTATTCACACAATTTTCAATCTTTCATAGTTAAATAACTGATTAAGAAATCTGATGTAATCAAATACATTATTAAATCACACGGGTCTTTCAAAAATGTCATTCAAGCAAATGTTGTAAAATATAAAAAATGAAACTGTACATTATTCCAAATAACCCTTGAAAATTTCACACAAGTTTTCTTCGAATCTTCTAAACGTGATTTCTATGAACACTGAAACACCTTTTTCAGTTAATCTCAAACTTATTACCTCTTTTATAGAATCGAATACGGCGAGCAGTAGACTTTTCCCCCTCTTTTTTTCAAGTATTATTTTTTACTAAACAGAGAAAAGTGAATGTATTGCAAAAAATAGGAAAAATTATATTATATTTCCTCGATAGCGCGTCAACAATAAATTGGTTTTTTAAGGAATACTGTAGACATGAGGCGAAAGAAAAGCTTTTAAATCTTCCTCAATATGGTTTCAACAAAAACTAAAAACTTGCCCCGGAAACTGAATGGAATGTGTTGATTTTTCAATATACGAGGTAGGAGGGTAACAATAATACTCAGCTTCCGTAGATTTTTTGTTTATTTTATTTTAAATTTATTAGCTTCTTTGTTTGAAGATAAGAACTTGTTTACGTTTATTTGTCATACTAGAGCTTATTAACTCTAATGATATATTTTACAAAAACAAACAAATAAATGGCCTATTTCAATGATGAAAAAAAGTAAAGAAGAAAACCGATTAAAAATAATGTTTTATTACAAACTGTCCGGCGACTTGGGCCAGTTACTGCCTTGGACTAGTTACGTATTTGGCAAGTTTAGTGAAGATCGTCCACTGAGGGCGCACCTTTAATCACTCTCCATCTGATAACTAATTCAATACAAGGAGGCCTGAAACTTTCTGTAATGGAACGACGTGTGGAGGCATGCGAGTCTTAACGTTACAAATTGACGTAGGCGATTTGTCTTTAGATGATAGAATTAAATTATTAGGAGGTAAAAGGCAGACTTCCACCAGGAAGAAAAGCCTGAGTCAAGACGTTCTTATTCGAAATCTGTTCTTATATTTTCAAGATGCCTTTTTTAATTGTTATATAAATATTTTACTGTAAATTTACATCAACGTGTTATTTCTCACCGTCGTTAATATCAATTATTTGTTAGATTACCTTGCTTTATCCTGATGGACATTTTCGCTGACACTTTGAGCTGGCGGACATTTTCGCTGACACTTTGACCTGACGGACATTTTCGGCATTAAATTATTTCTCATTTAAAGTGACAGTATATCTAAACCTGAAATACGTTACCGAGCAGATTCTAAACTTCTATTACTAATGTTCTATAACTATAAGTGTGTTCTTTATTATTGACTCGTAAGCTTACCCAATTATTCTTATTCAATTCTGTGACACTTTAAAAATATTGCCAGCCTCGAGAGTCCATTGTGTCTTGTTTTTAATATTTATGACTTTGCAAATTTAATTTTTGCCTTTGAAAAGTAACATTCGCCGCCTTTCATTAACTTGTACGTATGGTTGAATGAAGTGTATAGATTACTGCGAGTATCAATGTATAAAACTGTGATTTGACCAGTAGAAATGGAATGGCTGGGATCACTGGAATGGTGTGTATTGACAAACCAAGTCTATTTACGTAAAATCTTGTTATTTAAAAAATGTCGGAATATTAAAGTGGAGACGGCAAAAAGTGAAACGTCGGTTTGTAGTCCAGTCGTACTTGCTCCGCGACTTTGTGATGACGTATTGAATGAGTCAATTCGACGAGTTGCTTAGGGCGGCCGCTGGGAAACAGACGACTCACGGTTACAAGTTGCTCAGTTTGTCAATTTGGTTATTCTATCGGTTAGTGAAGCATTAGAATAGAAGCCTATTGATATTTACAATGATTTTTAAATAGATTAATTTTTATAATCAATTTCCTACCAAATCTTCCTTTTTTCCTGCTCGGTGTCTGTTCTCCGTCTCCATTTTGTGTGGATCTTCTTGCCTCTTCTCTCTTCTTCCTGCTAGTATTAACTTTTTTATAGACATATGACCAATGGTACTGTTGATGACTTTGTTTTCATTGCTCTTTTCTTAATTGCTAGTTATGATTAACTGATGTAAACATATCACATTATGTAGATATATAAATGCGAGGAGAAAAATTAAATAAGCCCACACATTCACTTTCTTAAAATTTAAATGAGTCATTCATTAATTTCCCATTCATAAAATGTGAACTAATAATATGGAGGGAAAATAATTACAACTTAAGTGCGCTCCTAATTTTCAGACTAAAGTATCTCTATGTAAATAACACGTGGCAATATATTCATAACACAAAATGTAAAATGCATTATTGCATAATCGCAATTTCTTATTACTGCGTGATTTGTCTTTTCTATTTTGGTACATACTCTATTTTAAATATTAATACATAACTTCTTTTAACATTATTGGGGACGAGCGAAAGCGCGGCACAAACATTATTTACTGCAACATACTTGAAAATATACTAATACCTAAAGAGGCTCAGCTAGAGTAAGAGTTCAGGTAAATTCATATAAAAACATCTCGGATTATTTTTTTTTTCGTTTCATGTCAAAAGCTGAAAGATTATAAAAAAACAGATTATCCTGAAGGATACGACGGAAGTGATAATAAGAAATAAAACATATTCACTGAATTTTTAAAGAGATACAGAAAATTACGACGAATGTTTTCGGGTAAAAGTATTTTTCTTTGCAGTATCTAATTACGTAGTACAATTTGATTAATCTTTTAAAATGTTACATCACATTTTAATTGCCCTAATAGCTGCGAAAATCTTTAATATTTTTCAAGAATAATTTATGTTTTTCTTGAAAATTATCCCTTATATTTGAAATATTGCGACAGTAGCAAACACATAACTAGTACAATTGAGAATATTTTATATTAATAAATATAACACACAAAGGCCACACATTTTCAAGTTAAGCCCTCTCTTTTACTCGGTTAGACTCCGTTTACAGAATTGATGGTTCCGAATAATTGTTTGCAATGCGTCCCTGGGCGAGCGGGGGACAGTTGGGTTATAATACTTATTGTAATAGCTAGATGAACAAAGGTAAGGGAGAGGGTGATGATGTAAAATAGTGACATTATGTGTTAGAAAGAGATAGCGAAATAAAACCGTTAGAACCGTCATTATTCCCCCTTTTGCAATCATTCGTTTCAAAATCTGAATAAAATTTAAATAATGGGTATCACTACTCCGAATATTTTATGGGATAACTTTTAAAATAAAATATTAAATAAATAAGCTAGTTTAAATTAAAATTTATATAACTAAAATTAATAACTATTTTTAAACTTAACAAAGCATAAACAATTAATAATATAAGATATAATTACATATGTAATAATATATCTAATATTGGATATAAAATATTTCTAATTCATTTTAAATTTTGAATTTATTTACAATATAATAAATCATTAGAAAAATTACTTTATTTCTTGAAAAACTTTATTTTTAAACACCATTAAAATGTAATAATTTCATGCATCATTTCGATCCACTTAAACTTCATACATGTTTTGTTACTTGCATTTATATTATATTTATATTATTTTGTCACTCATTTACCACCAACCTTATCTCAAATTGAGCTTAAAAATAGCTATTTTTAAACATTTGTATATAGGAAAAACCTGTCAAGTGCGATAGAACGCAATAGAAAGGGAACTCGAACTACAAGGGCTCCGTATTCATCTAAACACACAAAGGATACGTGGTATTTCTTGTATATGAAACATTAATTTTTTATACATAATTATATTGCCTTCTATATCATACACGCGCCTAAAAATATAGTGCATATTTCAAATATTATAAGATCTGATACAAACTCGTATAATCGTTATAGTTACCTGTAATAAACTAGTCAGATTTTAGAAAACCTATATTTCATGATTTCTGGTTCAGTAGTTTCAGAAATAAGGGATAGGGGATGCTCTATTTTAGCATATTTTTGTTAAAATTATATATTATTGCATTTAACTTTTGGTTAACGTGCATCCTGTATGCACAGAATATTTTAACGCTAATAATTTCTGCCATTCATTGATTTTGTATCGTTTTGTTAATAACTATGTTAATCCTCTGCAATTAATTGAAAAGTAATAATAATCGGCCATTTGTAATTCGCTAAATCTCCAATGTACCTGATTTCTTCGAATTACCCTTACTCTGGTCGTAGATATAAAAATCGTTTAAATGACGTGTAATTATTGGTTATTACATACAATTTTGAATACGATCTTCAAAATGATGAAGCAAAAATGTAAAAAAAGGAGTAAGAGCTTCTGTCACGTGTTTCTGCCTGAACAGATATCTGCGAAGAAGATACAGCTTTATTGGAAATAGGAAGGAAATAGGAACTTCTTTATAATGAGATATTGTCAAAACTGTCCGAGATTTAGTTGAGTTTTTAGAACTTCCATGTGACTGCATTTAAGGGTTCTCGCCAGCATACTGAATATAAAAAAATATTTAAGCTTTGGGGTAGAAAACATCAACGAGCATTAGACAAAAGTATGTTTTATTAAGTAATGGTAGAAGAAATCATGTTTATTTCTCAATAGTACACGTTGATTTACTTAATATTTATCATTATTATAGGATCACTCCGTATTTTAGTGTTTTAAAAACTTTGAAAGCAGATAATCTGACTCAATTAGAAGCCAATTTCGTAGTTATAAATAACCGTCTAAGGTACTTCCTCTAAACACTCAATTCAGAAACGATGAATATTAATTGCACTGGTTAAAAAGATCTTTTTGAAAAAAAGCAACTATCCTTAATTGAAATAGTTTGTAAATCAGCTCTTGTTTTTTAAAACCATTAATACTATTTATCATTGTAACTGTGTATTCAATCCAAATAAATATTTTATACACAACATAACTCCATAAATAATGACTCGAATTTAAATTGAATTAATAATATCCGAAATGAATTTGGTGTTTTATATTTTAGAAAACAAGTTTATTGAAAGTTTTTCAGAAATATTTAAACGAAACTTTAGACTTTTGTTTACCGTTTTGGGTGTCATTATTATACATGAATTATTTTTTAAATTTCTTTTTATTTAATGTTCTAAAAAGGTTGTACTGAGACGAATGGGCAAATTGTTTAAAAAATGTCCTATTTATTAGAACTTTTTAAACGGTATAAAATTAAAATGTTACTTTTTCAGGAGCAAAGATATTACGGCTGAAATGTTAAAGTATAGGGTCACATAAATGGACCTAATATGCATATAGAATTAATTTCTGATTAATGTTTCATGTCAAGGATTTCAGATTCTTTCCCACATATATCAATTTCGAGAAGGGAAAATCTCCAAAACATAAACATTTACGTGTGAAAAAATCTGTACTTCTCAGTTTGTTTCAATGATACAGCCTCACCCAAAGAACTTGTTCTTGAAATTGGGTACAACCAAAAAGTTGCATGTTATAATAATATTCACTATCTACTAATTTCAAACCCTGCTCATCTACCGCCATATATATATATATACAGTGCAGTAACTATACTCTCACATAACTTCGTGACAACTTCAATTAAGACTTCAAAATTACTTGTGCACAGATGGATAAGTTTACAATGATAATAAGTTAGGCATATGTAATACACCCTTAAACACATACCCAAGTCCATAATTATAAACTAATGAATAAATAACATTTGCCCGATTATTGAGTCGAGTCGTTGAATCTCATCGACTATATACAATTTCCCAAAATTCTGTTGCCTTACGTTTATGGCGGAAAATTCAACTTGTTTACAGCGAACAACGTAAGCTTTCACAAAGTTAAAAGCTCTCTATCTCCGGGGAATATTACATTATTATCAACGATGGTAAATTGAAATACATAAAATGCACGAGGTTGAAAGCGCGCGCATTCTATGGTTACGACGAACCATTCAATTTTCCGTAATACCATAGTCGTGTTGCTTCCGTATCAGAACGTATATTACGTTCGAATAAGCGTTTCGTTGTACACATTGGGGGAGCTGTTTTTACGCCTGAATTACACGGAAAGATTCACATTCAGCGGTAATAGCACAAAACGATTTGTGGATTCTTGTAAGACACGTGCTTGATTTTTGACGAGTCGAATGATGGCACTTTTGTAATGGATTCGTTGAAATACTTTAAAAACAAAACACTTTCTTGTATGTAAAATATAATAATTAAGACTGAACTGTAATGACGGCTGACGTGCACTAGGATAATGGACTTTTGAGCAACTGTGGGATTTGCCGAGGTTTGTGTCAATAGAGCCTTACCTCAAGAAGTTGACACTCTGGGGCCTGAGATTTACTGTATTACATGTCTAAGTATAAGGATATAGGTAATAACTTGCAACTAGGTATAAGTCTATAATTTTCCACTAGTTATCGATACAATTGTTTTGGTGAGATAACAGATATTTTAAATAAATATTAAAGGGTTTATTATATCTTCCATCTTAAAAGATAATGCCAATAGACTATTCTCTAACATATTTAACAATTTCATAAGCTTAGATAAATAGTACTTCCAACAGCGCTATTCAAACTTTCTTCGTTATTATCTATTTTGTTTAAGGCTTCCTGAAAAGCTGAAAGTGTTGATGACGTAACCAAAATTTTTTGTACGACATATTTTGCTAAATTCTTTTGGTCACTTTTTACAGTTTTGGATGGCGTTGTAATCAAGATAACGAGTGGAAAGTGGTGGAAAACACTCCATATTGTGAAATATATTATGCTGTTTGCAAGGAAATTTCAGTGTTCCGAAAGTAGAATTCAGTTTTATGAAAGATATGACATCGAGATAATAACGCTAAAATGGTCACGGACGAGTTTTAGAAAGCCAACAGCATCGGAATATATGACGGCACTGTAAAATGTGTAAAATAAATTTGTAAAAGCATAATATTTATTGTTATGTTGGTCAAATTCTTTGCAAAAGTTGTATAATAAAATTTGTAAAATGGAATTGAGATGATAAAATAGTGGTTTGATTCTAACAAAAAATCGTAAATTAATCGTTGTTAGTCTTGTGAAAAAAAAATTAAGTGTCAAGGGTAAAATAGTCATTATTTTTCTGTGCTAATTTTACTTCATCATAATAATGGGTTACATGGCGTCGGTTTTATTTTGAGAATCTTATAAGGACATTTTCTTGTAGAAGGAAGGAGGCTTTGCGTAACATTAAGTGATTTTTGAGATATAAATAGTGGGTATTCTACGACTTGGTATTCCGACTTGTTATTCTACGGGACGTGAATGAGAATCGTAATAGGCCTTTGACGTTTCTTTGGATCTTTGGATGTTCTCAATAGCTTTTTCTCTAGGGTATTTGAGGCGATGCAGAAGCATCTTGATATATTCGAGATGCGTAGTCTCAGGAGTGGTGTCGTAAATTGAATTTGGAATGAATGGCTTGTGACCGAAAAATACTTCGTTTGAAGAGTAGTGGGTTGTTGAATGTATCAAAATATTATATGCTAACATTGCTGTGTAGACATATTTTGACAAAGTTATCTTAGTTTTCGTTAGTGTATGATTTGAGAACATCCTTAAGAGCAGAATGGCTCAGCTCTAGAGAACCTTGCGTTGGAGGATGTAATGGTGATGCCCATAATTATTTTATTTTTAAAAATTGACAGGTTCTTTTAAAAAGATACGAATTAAATTTAGTGATATGATTGGTGAAAATAATTTTGGGAATGCCGCATAGTGATGTAAAGTGTACTAGGCATACGCTGGTTTCTTCAGCTGTAATGCTTTGAACAGTGTTGGCTATTGAAGATTTTATTAGGTCATCTTGTAATGTGAGATTATCCACAATTACATGAAACTACGTGATGTAGTATTATTTCTACTTTCTTTAAGTTCTTTACCACGACCTAGTTTTTGTTGTATTACAACATCTTCAGGTGGGCTATTAGTAAAGCTCTTTGCTAATAGCCCACCTGAAGATGTTGTAACACAACGAAACTTAGGTCGTGGTAAAGAACTTAAAGAAAGTAGAAATAATACTACATCACGCAGTTTCATTTAATTGTGAATAATGAATTTCTACAAAATGAACGCCAAAATATATTCAATATGTGAGAATATATTGGAGTTTTGCACTTTCGGATTCAGGTAGGGTTCCTACGGTGCTTAAGTATTATATAGGTATTGTGTAATAAGTATGCGAGAATATATAATATTTTGATGAATGAATATTTATCAAAAGTATTTTTGAAATCCGAAATTGCTAGTTCCTGTATTTTAAGAAAGCTGTGAAAAATTTAAGAAAGCTCTCCCTTGGGGACAGCTATTAAATATGTTGGTGTACGAACAAGTTTTAGTAAATAAAAATAGGTTTTGTCATTTATTTTAACCAAGGTGTGAGAGTGGAGCCCTTTTTCAGACTCCATTAATTCTTCCAAATTTTGATAATATTCAGGATTTCTGTAGTATTAAGTACAGATTCATCCAAGCCTAGAGTAACGAATACGACATATAGTCGATGATATCTTTAAAAAGATCAAGATTTTCGGAACTAGAAGGAGGTTGGACTATTAGTGATTTAGGAGTACCAGGAATTGGAATTCGAATATTTTGGCCATTTTTATCACGGGCCTGTAATTAAATATGATTTTCTGGATAATGCGAAATGGCGTCGGCCGCGGAATATAATTTACCATTTCTATATATAATTTTGTACCTATACCCTTCTAATTGTAAATGCCAACGTTGAAGCTTACTGCTCAAATATTTTTCATTAAAAATCCACTTTAAAGTTCTATGTTAGGTGACAATTTCGGATGTCCGAAAAAAGATATGGTTGGAAGTTTTTAAAGCCGAAAATAATAGTCAATAGTTCTTTCTCTGTTAGACTTAAGTTGCATTCAACCTTATTTAGGTTTTGCGAGACATATTCTATAGGTTGATCTTTCCCAATTTCTTCTTGTGAAATAATATGGTGACATTGGGTATACCACAAGCTGTGAATGCTTTGGTAAAATCTGAATAAGCCATGAATGCTTTGGTAAAATCAGGATAAGCGAGTAAAAAGGCGGAAGTTAATTTGCTTTTAAAGGTTTCGAAAGATGAAAATTATTGCTTATTTTTTTCATAAAAATTGATAAATTCTTTTTTAGGAAGGTTGTTTGATAATTCTGAGAAGCCAGGGTTAAATTTACGTTAGAAAAATATGAGACTAATAAAGGATTTGATGTCCTTGTGCGATAGGGGTGTTGGGAAATCGTTAATTGATTTTAATTTTTCAGTGCTTGGTTGGAGATTTTTTTCAGTGATTACATAGACTAGATAAGTGACTTCTTTGCCTATAAATTGGCATTTGTTGGGTTAGAGTTTTAAATGAAAGTTTTGTAAACTTTCAAAAATAACAAACAAGTTTTTTATGTATGATTTTAAATCATGGGAATAGATAACAAGATTACCTAAATAAACAAAACATTGAATACTTTCAAGGCCGGAAAGAGTCGACAGCTTTTTTGATTTCGTGGGCAACGGCATTGGTTTTGCTTAACGGATCTGAATGTAAGTGAAATATTTTTGAATATCGAGAACAAATGTCATATATTTTATTTCTTCATCATTGAGATGTAACATTCGGAGTGGGTTTAAAACTCCATTAATACGTTGTAATGAATTGATATAATAATTTGAGGAATAAGCTATCGTATTAATGGGTAGACAAGTTTCAGTTTTAAGGGCGTTAGGTGCCGTTTCATGTTAGAATTAATTGAAACAGATTTGTCAGTGGTGTTTACCATGGGCATATTTGTTGGATTATTATCTTTTACTCGTACTATTGAGTTCACTATAAGGAGAAATTCTTTGTTTGATTTCAGAGTTTGATACTGAATGTTTAATTACCGTTTTGCTGAGTGGAGAAATAGTATATAGAGGTTCCGTGAATTGTAATTTAATATGCTATGTCTTTAAATTCAAGATATGTATATTATAATCTATAACGCATTCTAAGTTGATCCTTGATTGATTAATTCCCAAAAAATAATTGCCTATGAAAATATCATAGTCCAAACTGATCTTATTAACTACACAAAATTTATATGAAACAGACGATTGATTATCGGGAAATAATTATAATCGAATATTCCCAGGGTAGAGGTAGATTGTCTTTAATTTGATTTCATCTGGAGTTAAAAGTGGTAGAATTTACATTTTCATTCACCTCCCGTAGAATACCAAGTCGGAATACCAAGTTGTAGAATACCCACTATTCATATTTCAAAAATCACTTAAGGTTACGCAAAGCCTCCTTCCTTCTATAAGGAAATATCCTTATAAGATTGTCAAAATAAATGGGCGAAATTCGTTAAATCTATTAGTAAACCAACGCCATGTAACCCATCATTATGATGAACTAAAATTAGCAAAGAAAAATAATGACGTTACGTCTTAAACTATTTTCCCCTTTACACTTAATTTTTTTTTTCAAAAGACTTAACAACGATTAATTTACGATTTTTTTGTTAGAATCAAACCACTATTTTACCATCTCAATTCCATTTTACAAATTTTATTATACAACTTTTGCAAAGAATTTGACCAACATAACAATAAATATTATGCTTTTACAATTTTATTTTACACATTTTACAGTGCCGTCATATATTCCGATGCTGTTGGCTTTCTAAATTTTCTTGACCATTTTAGTGTTATTATCTCAATGCCATATTTTTCATAAAACTACATTTGGATATGAATATGAATTCTATTTTCGGAACACTGAAATTTCCTTGCAAACAGCATAATATATTTCACAATATGGAGTGTTCTAATCTCATTCAACCACTTTTCACTCGTTATCATGATTACAACGCCATTCGAACTGTCGAAAGTGACCAAAAGAATTTAGCAAAATATGTCGTACAAAACATTTTAGTTACGTCATCAACACTTTCAGCTTTTCAGGAAGCCTTAAACAAAATAAATAATAACAGAGAAAGTTTGAATAGCGCTGTTGGGAGTACTATTTGTCTAAGCTTATGGAATTGTTAAATATGTTAGAGAATAGTCTATTGACATTATCTTTTAAGATGAAAAATATAATAAACCCTATAATGTTTAGTTAAAATAATATTTTGTATTCATCTCTAGCTGATAGTCATTTTCCAATGTTTAGGTCGCCGGTGTCACAGTTTACGTTAAACATAGCCTAATCTTCAGTAATTGGAGCTCTACGATTGGTTGATTGAGGCAGCGGAGTTAAATTACCACGTTTCGGAGCCGATCATATTGCGTGATATGAGAACAAGTTTATTACTTCCAATTTGAGCGTTTGGCTTCGGACCCATAGAGAAAACGAGTGTACCACATAGGCGCATTTAGGATTTGATAGAAATGTTTGTTTTCTACCAGATATATCAATTGAGAGATGAAAAGACCGTTGCAGTCTTAGTAAAGGCTTAAGCTAATTTTGGACATTGTAATTTTGATATTTGAATTTCTGAACCTCAATTACTCAATTTTTGTTGAATTTGAACGCCGTTGAAGTAGACTACAGTTAGGGATTTGTATGTAGTCATAGCTTTTGTTTTTAATGCATTGATATTCAGTCTATATGGTTCTGCGATACGAGCGATGACCTCGAGGGTATTAGTAGACTCAGTCTCAGAATTTGCGAAAATAGCGTGATCATCAGTAAAAATATCAAGTCGATTGTGTGGTGCACAGTTTGTTATCAGCATAACAAATTGTCCACTACGCCTTTTCTCGCAGACCTTCCTTATGCCATTTCAGTATTTCAATCCTGATTTTTGTGGCTTCCTGCAAAATCTGAATTGAATAGAAAAATAAATGCAAGTCAGTCTTCAAAATTTAACGTAAATTGTAAATGAAAAAATTTAGCTACCTACCGCGCCTTGGTGTTAATGTTAATTAATAATACTCAGTCTCTGTTTTCATGGCTGTGTAAGATGACAGTGAAAACTAAAATATTTTCCTCTAAATTAAACATTAAAGGTAGCGATTCCATTGCTTCTTTATATTGCGTAAACCCTTTATATTTTGTTACAAAAAATCATTTCAATACCTTGCTCCGTAGCAATGTTGCCTCGTTATTCCGTTTGTATCTCAGTTTCAAATATATTTTTTCTTGAAGGAATGCGATTTCCCGGACTAAAAACTATAAGTCATTTTTCAGCGATTTAACTATCTGTGTAAAAAATCCGTCGATCCGTTGCTTCGTTGCAATGTGAAAGAAGGACAAACAAATATTTTTTTGCAATTATAACATTAGTTAAGAAGTTAGTATTTTAAATGAGCGATGTTAATTTTTTTTACTCATTGTTACCAGATCAAATTGACTTCGTTTTATTTTCGATGGTTTTATAACTGAAGCATTTTTTAATTGAAAAGGATATCAAAAATATCTACCAAATTGGAAATACATAATTTTTCGCGATGCTTCTTTTTCTTTTTGTAACAGAACACAGGACACACAATGATGAACTTAAATATATTTTGATTGAAAAATTTTAAAAAGCTATTTGCACTCTGTTCAAAAAGCTTGCTTCAACAATTCTCCACGCAAGCTGGAGACATCTGAACAACGGACAAATTAGCTTGTGACGTATGATACGACGCTTTCATTCATATTATAATAAATAGGCTTACCTTCTTTAATATTCATGGCTGGTTCTTGGAAAACTAAAATTTAAAAATAATTTTTTTAAAAATAATTTAAAAATAAATTGTAAAATTTGTTTGTCTGAAAAAAATTTACAAAATATTTTTATTTTAATTCAAAATAGGGTGCAAATGCGGATTCAAGTTTAAAAATGGGGCAACAAGGTCAAGTGTTCTTGACTTATAATAATCACTCCTCTTCTATTTCCTCCGAAATTTGCGAGCTGACAAATTTTCAACTAATAGATCTTATATATATATATATATATATATATATATATATATATATATATATATATATATATATATATATATAAATATTATAAAAAAATAGTAATTAAAATGGAGTCAGAGAACACAGATGAAGTTAGAGACTTACATTTATTAAGTGGATTTAATTTCAAATTTCTTATTTTCACTATTATCAGGCGAAATCGAATTTTGACGCTAACATTTTACATTCAGCCAAAGAACCCACAAATGTTTCCCAGTAACACTGCCAACTATATTTACCCTCGGTAAAGCTTACCATAAATTTTATTTTCCATTAACCGCTCAATTTCGCACAAAGTAATAAATTCTGAAGAAAATTACACTAGGCTGAAAAAAAGATGTTTGATATTATCCATTTGTTTACATAGGGATTCATGTCGCCTCCTATTGATGTGGAACAGACAGTGATTAGACAACACATAGCGTTGGCATGAGGATAAATCCCACAATATGTCTATATTATTGGTCTTTACACTCGCTTGTTGTCACAGCGCGTAGAGGTATTTACATTATTTCAACATTATATAAATCTATGGATACAATTCAGAATATACGTATCAATGCCACGAATATCTACAAACTATGATAAGATGTATGTACGCAGCAAGGTGTAAATTTTCTGTCTTCGTAAATTTTCCGCCTAATTTTCTGAATATAACTTAGTTTTACTTAAAGGAAATTAGCATGTCTGATGTCGGTGATTAAATAATTCCGTTTTTTTTCGTAATGCACAATGCATTATATAAATTAATAAAGTCAATATAATTACTTTCAACATACTTGACAGAAACAGAACAATAAACGTTCGTTAAGGTAGTTGTCGTGTGATAGTAATTTTGGCGTTTTTTTTAAAGAAAATGAAGTGTGATGAAATACCTACTACTTTCGTATTGTTAATTGTACAATTTTTGATAGCGATTTTACTTAAAATTTTAATATTATGTAATTTTACATTGGTTTAATTCTTTAGACAACGTTCGACACGTTTAAAAACAATAAGTGTAGTGAAATTAGCAATTTTTCTGGGATAATTGTACAATTTTGGAGACTGTTTTTCACCAGGACTAGATAGTAAATATTTTTTTCAAAATGTAGACATGACATAATTTTACATTGACATAGTTTTTTAGATAAATTGCTCGACGGATTTTTTAAATAAAATGAAAAGTGTGGTGAAATTACTACTTTTTCTTTAATGTTAATTGTACAATTTTTTCCAGACAAAACTTTTCTTTTTTCTCGTCTGCTCAAATTGTCTTTTTCTTTTCCATACAAAATGAGCGGAAGAGAAAAACGAAGTACTTTTGTGGTTATAGAAACGAATGGTAGACGCAGTTTATTTGACTAAGAAAATAAATGAAAAGGATTTATACTTTATGCAAATAAGTTTGAAAACTTCAGACAACGGTTTAAATTATTTGATATAATGTGATTCGTTTGTACAGCAGTAAATATGTCATAATTTTTTTTAAGCAAACTGCATCATGTGAATATTCCTAAAAATTCGTAGCAGATGTAGGTGTAGAATATTATTCATGCTCATTCATAATGATCTCTAGAATGCAACTATATTAACGTTCTTAATGTGAAGAGTAAAGAAGGTTATAATGATCGTTTCCTAAATATAAAAAAGACATTATGTGAAAACATTCGATTTATTAACAATTACTACATGCTGACTATGTTAATGCGTATTTTGCGGGAATTAATTCGGTCCTTATACGGCAAAAAAATAAAAAAAGAATACTTTTTTGAAGCGAGATACTCAGCGAAAGTTAGCTGAAGATAAAAGTTAGCATTTATGAAATTGTAATCAAGAAACGCCAACCAGGGGAAATGCAAATTGTGATATGTGACACAACTTTTAAGACTATTCTGTCAGATATAAGCGATATTTGCTGCCATTTACACTAGCCATATTCGCACAACTTCTTTCGGCAGCTGTATAAAAGCGAGAAAATATATTGCTACTTGACGAATGTCCCCTATATCTGAACGAAAAAATTATTACGTAACTATGAGAATATGGCTACCGCAGGCGGCAGTGAATTTTACTTATAATTGAAAAGATCTTTAAAGTCATGCTGAGGAAATGTTAGTAATTGTATTTATTCTTTTCCGACATTAAAAACTCCATTAAAAAATATTTTCATTGTGCAGAAATACCTAGAAGGAAATTAAAAGCGGACTCAACATAGATATCGTTATTTAAAAGTCTTGCAAAGGCTACTTCATCAAACACGAAATATAAACCTAAAAAAAAACCACTCAGTTAATTGTGTTTATTTTAAATTGTTACTTAGTTTAATCGTTCTTATAAATAAAAAAGGTAGTTCATATAACCGTCCTTTAATTTTCTTTATAATTTACTTTAATTCCTTATTTTTGTTTTTTTCGTTACATTCAAAAAATTGTGATAACCCCACTTCTCATACGAATGTAACATTTAAGACGAAAAATAAGTTCACAGGTAGGATGACAGAATAATAAACCAGTTATACTAAATCCAACGTCGACTAAGACGTAAGCCTGGAAGGACATATTAGAATGTACGTCTGTCTACCGATTGCATCTGAAACACGTAAGCTTTTTTATTTTAAAATAAATTTCGTTAGGGAATAATATCTAATTGCACGGTGTTTCGATTCAGCAGCAGAAGTTAACCAAAATAAAGACTTGTTAAAATCGGAATTGAGGGTGTGGATTTCTAAGTATTATGGTACATGTACATAAAATATTCTGGTATCAACGCAGAGGTTGCGCCGTTCTTGAGATTTAACGAAATTTTAACATTATGACATGTGAACTGTCATTAATGCTCGAATCGTATTCTGCATTGTAATTTATAAGTAGCTATTTTAAAGTATACTAAAATAAATAATTGTATGCATGGAAATTTTGGGCAAACTGAAGACAAGTACAAGAAATTTCAAACCTTTAATTATATTTTTTTATAGTACTGTGTAGCCTTCAATAATACTGTGTATAATTTTAAGTGATAGTGTTTATATATGTAATAAATGTTAGCCGTCAAAATAAGTAAAAAATATAATAATAAACATCTGTTGCATATCGCTATCAGAACCTCTCGTATCAGAATTCTCTTCAATGTCTAAAAATTATAAAATATTATTTATTATTTCATTACATATTTTTTTTAGCTAGGTCTGTGATTTACATTTTACATGATATTTTTCTGCACATAAAAATAAAGAAATTGGACGTTATAACAATTCGATCATTGAATCGTTTGCTGTATTAATTTTATAAAATTTACCGATATGATTCTGATTTGTCAAACAATTTTATATGCTGATTCAAGGGCTCCCTCGGACAATTATCTGATAACAACTTCAAAATTGTCCGTAATATTTGCATCGTGTGTATGTAGACTACGTGGCCGTAGTACGTTATAACAAGATTTTTCTTGTTTTAGATAAATTCTTCTCTTGTTTATAAATTTGTAATTTTTCCACTTGAAATCACTTATAACATTTTTGATAAAGTTTATTGCCGTGGGTAATATAATATAATAACTGTATTAACAGAAACGCTTAATTATTAAAATATATTCCGATTATAACTAATAGCAATTACACGAATGAATGAATCTTAGCGAGCGTTTGATAAATTATATATATGTTACAAACAAAGTGAACTAAATAAAGCAACACTTGATTAGCATGAACACTTGATGAGATATTAACAAGTGCTATTTTATTCTTCTGCTGAAATATTTAAGTGGACACGAGCTTGGACCTAACATTAAACTCTTGAATAAATATGATTTGGTTAAATCAATATTAATTGATTAGGACTTCGAAATAATTATCAGAATTAATAATTACTGTTAATAACCAATTATTTCAAGATCAAGATTATTTAATTATAAATTATGTAATCAATTATCCGAATATCTCGTTAGTAATCATTTGAATATGAAGATAATTCATAATAGCTCAACATTAAAATTGTTTATCAAATTGATGTTAATTCTATTTATTTCTTGTGATATTGACACCGCTTGATGCACTACAATATTCTTTCGTTTTTTCAAATATTATACTTGATTTTGAAACAAATTTTTTTTAGAATCAAGTTGAGCTTGTTTTATTTCTCTTTTATGAATATTTCTTTCCCTTGAATCCTCCAGACTAGCTAGAATTAAAAAATCATTTTACAAGCAATGTATAATAAACATTCAATATATAATTTCTCAATCTTATTGTCAAAAAACTCTTATTTTGTATTTCACTATGAATTGTATCTGTTTTTTCTCCATAGGTGATAAATAAATAAATAACTAAATCCTAATACAGCTGCAAAACGATGATTTTTGTAAACGATATTTGTCTCCATTACGACTTTTGTCAAATTATTCACTTCGATGAGATTGGCTCCTTAAAGGTAACGTCATTAAGCTGCTTTGTTGATAGAGAGGAGATAGGAAACTTTTGCAAAGAATATTGTAAAAAGGTGTTTATATCTTAAATTTATATTATGCTCATCAACCAAAGTTATTGAGTGGACTCTTAATTTTATATTTTATTATAATATGGTAGTGCAAGGTTGTAGTTTTTTTAAATATAGATTTTGTTTTTCTGCTATAAAAGTTCATTCGGATTGCTCATTGAGCTACATACTTTCCCTAGTTTTCATGTCAATCAATTTCAGAAAAACCATAAACATTAGAAAAAATATTTATCTGTTTCTGATATTGGAAAAAAACTTGTTGGTATGAGCTGCAATTCAACCATCAAATATTTTGTAACTTATCACCTCTTACCTTTTCCGTGACCTTCCGCTGGTAACTTTTTATTTTGTAAACAATTTATGTCCAATATATTCTAATTTAACATTTCCACGTGGTTTCGTTTAATTTCATATTTCCACTCTATCTTTCCAAACATATCGTCTTTGTTCACGTGAAGCGATGAATAAACCAAATGAGCACCGAAAGATGTTCTTAATTTAGAAATAAGTTTATTTATCTTAATAAATTCCGAATTTGGATAGAGATTTCCACATCGCTGGTAAATATTCTTCCCAGAAAATGCTTCCCGAATTAAAACTCTTGTGTAAATTTATTAGAAAGGATGTCACAAGAATTTTATTTATAAGTATGAGAGGTCCAAAACATCCATATTTTCCTATAATGTAAGGTTAAATAGTCAGAAAGTAAATATAACCAAAAAGAAACTTGTAGAGCCTAATTAGATGTAATAAGTTTAGCTGGAAGGCGAAAAAAGTCTTAAAAATTATTTTTTTAAAAGGTTTTATTTCATAAATTTGCAGTCATTAAAAATCTATATAACCATGTTAAATTTAAGTTTTATCGTCTTAATAACCTACGAGTAAATCGGCTGTAAGTTACAGACTGACAGACAAGCAGACGTACGTGGCGACACTACAAGGGTTCCTAATTTGGCTACGGAACCCTAAAAATCGTCTGAAGAAACCAAAGAACAAATAATACGTATATCACTATGTATTAATATCATCTCTCATTATAAATTCATCAAATTAACATTAAACATACAAATTAAGTTGTTGTAGAGCAGCGATGCATGAGTAAGGATGCAGTCTCCGGAGGCCGAGTGGCTCTACCTGCAGCTGGAGAACGCGAGCGCGGAGAATGAATCGGCGTGGAAAGAGACGTCGCCGCCGCCCATTGAGCCACGGGTTACCCTGTTCACTGTCATCGCTAAGGCCGCCGTAATAGGTCTCCTTATACTTTGCATGGTCATAGGTGAAGTTATTTATCTATTAGCCTGTTTATAATCGAAATGACCACATTATCTTTCAAAGGGCTTCCGTAAATCATGTGGTATGTTCAGGACAGGGAGAGAGTTCTAAATAAATATACTAAGCTATGTGGGAGAAAGTAGAACCGTTGCGCCATATAGTTTTCAAATATATTTAAAGGATGTTTAACTAAAATTTAAACCAAATAAAGGTACTTATAAATCGTTAAGGATCGATTTATTTACTTTGCTCTAATTTTCTTGGGGTCATATACCCACTACATTTTGAAGTAATTTTAAAAACACATTGATGTGCAAAATAATAAAACAGGCAAAGAACACTTTCCGGAAATAGTGTGACCATACTAAATTTAAGAAAACTGGAAAAAGTGTGCTGAAAACCCCGGATATTTCATTTTTAATCCGGAATACTTCAATTATTGAGAGTAAATAAAAATAATGTAATGTTATATTGAAATGAACGATTAAGGCTTACTGTAAATTATTCACAAAAAACTAGCCACCATAATTTTGTCTTAATTGAGTCTTATTTACTTTACTGACAATAATTAAATAAAAATTATATCGGTTTGCCCTTTGTGTAAAAATTAAAATATTCTTTTTTCCATTGCATAATACGGATATATTCTTAATTTATAATATATTTATGGAATGGAAAAAAAATTTAAGAATATAGACATATTCTTAATTTATAATTATGAATAATAATAGCATGAAATTTATCATCGGGAGATATTCTCAAAAATTAAGTCAAGAGTAAAAATAATTTTCGTTTGGAAACATATGTTAGCTTATTATTATAGTGTTACAACTAGATAAAAATGTATAAATTTTAATTATTGTACTTAAAGTTTTTGTATTTTTCAGAAAGTTTTAAAAGCCCAGACGAGTCAAATTATTCTTAATAATATAAGATACAATTTTAAGTTTTAGTTTATTACTTTTATTAGTCCATGGAATAATTTAATGTAATAAATTAATAAAATTTACCCGGATGGTCCTAGGCGCTTTTAAAAAGAGGACAGTGTCCAGGAAAAGAACGAATCGCACCCCTACCTAAACACATTTTACAAAGGGAAGGAACTACGTTTTACCCCCTACTGCAGTTAAAGCTGCGGAAGGTTGAATGGAAGAAGGAGAAATGTGAAGATGGCTTAAATGGAACTGTGTGGTTTATGAATCCTCTTCCTACTTCGAAAATAGAGATCATCACAATACGCCATGAATTATACTGATTTAATTTTATAATTTATAGTTTGACTTTCTCAACTTTATGTAGTTTCTATATTTTAATGTTTATTACTTATATAATATTAAAATATTAGTAGCAGATACTCGTATAAATCTTTTACACATGTGTTTAAGAATCGTCTGAATAATTCCTATCGCTAATTTGTATATTATCTTTTCTTTCTAAGTTGTTCCCTGGCCCTAAATGTGCCAGTAACAGAAACTTTATTTCTTTAAAGGAATATGTGCTTTATGCACAAATTTCTTTTTTTCAGCCAGTTCTCGTTAAAATTTTTCAGAAAATTTTTATATTGTGACATAATAAAACAGTGACGGACATTGGCAAATTTTATGTTTGGGCTCTTAGATGACGAATTTTGAACACTCAATAAAGGTGAGTAATTTTTTCGACAGCCGAATATTATAGGATATTACAATTTAGAAAGGGTATAAAATTTTAATAATCTTTTATTGAAATTGTTATATTACATTTTTGTTAGCTTTGAAATTTGTTTTTATTTATTACATGAATTCTCTAAATATTTTACTAAGTAATGTGCAGCAAGTGCTTAAATTAATTCTTATTATTCTTAATTTTCTTTAATTTGAGTAAAATTGTTAATTATATCTTCTAAGTTCAGGTTTCAGCTAAGGAATATTTAATTGACATCATGATTTGATGGTGTAACTATTGTTGTTTTATGGTCCTGCGTGAGTTGAATTTTATTAATATTTTTTTAAAAGTTAACGCTTGGCATTATCTGTACCAACTGAAACAGTAAAATATTAATACTACATTACAGGAAAATATTCTACAAAATAATTCTTATTAAGTACATCTGCAAGTTCCATTACTAATGAACGTTTTTATACTTTGCGTTTAAAAGCGATCCTAGTCTGAGGAGTTCTTCTGCAAATAACAGAAGTGACGAATAAATTATTTTATAGCCGAATCCATTTGTCTTATAAATTCAGTAGTATTTTATAACAGTATCAGATTATGGTTGACTGGAAGAGATTGCTCAGGTAGCAATAAGTCCGCCATATGCACTATATATAAAAGTTGATAATTAAATAAATAAATAATTTACATTTTGAAATGAAGCACGATGTAACATGCTGGAATCAGAAGAAGATAAATAAAACCAAGATGTCGAATAATTTATGAACATTATTTGAATGTTGAATCATATATCTATTAATCCTTAGTTTCCCCGGGATCCCGTGAGTCAGGAATTTTGCTTATTCTGGCATCCTATTGTCACAAGACTCTACCTACTTACCTATTTTCATTTACTCTACCTATTTTCATTTACAAAAAATGGGTTATTTGTTTATTAATAAAAGTTAATGAGAAAGAAAAATCATTATTGGGAAGATGTACATAAAAGTCTTTAATAAATAAATTGATTCTCGTATTTCTAAATATTGAATTCTTACATAATTGTCAAAGCTGAGCCACTTTTATCTTCAGATATAAGCCACACTTTCTTACACTTTTAAATAGTTATATACTTTAAATTTTCGCTGCTGTCCTTTATTATAAACTGCATATATCCAAATTGACAATATTCTATATGATTTTTTATAAATCTCCGATATTAAATTTCCTTATTCAGATATTTTAAAATGAAATTAATTAGTTTTCATATAATATTATTTATTTATTAACTAAATTTAAAAAACCAATACTATTTCTATTGCGAGTACGATTTATATATATGATGTTAAAATTACTTCTGTCTTCCAAAACCATTTCTGAAATTTTTAAATAGCTTGTGAAATTGGATATTGATAAGTAGAGATTATTATCATTCTATAATTACGTAGTTTTTAATGAGGAAAATATTAATTAATATTTTAGATTACATCGTTTACTTGAGTTATTTAGTTTTTAGTTCCGTGGTGAAACAGCCAAAACGAAATCTTTATAATTTCGTCCTGTCCATCTGTCCGTCCGTATTTTCTAATATGTCATAGTGTTGAAACTTATTTAACGTAACATAAAGTGTGATGAATTTTCACAGGAAACCGTAGTTGAATTACATGAACATATGAATATAAAAGAGAAAGAATAAAATAATTTGGTTCCAAGTATGTCATTAAAGAAATTTCCATACATCGAACTTGGAGATTAACATTTTTATGATGAAGCGTATACTTATACTGTACATGTTCTTCCCGGACTTAATACATTTATCTGATGTCGCTGAGAAATTATTCTGTTGTAACTACAGTGTAACTACAAATTACTGCGTCGGCAATAAATTTATATATAAAAATTATATTTAAATAAGGAACATCAAGGTATAAAAGGAACCGAGTCACATTGAAAGAGTGTACATTACAAAAAAATGAATACTAATTCTTTATTATTTCATTTGTATGCGACGAATTGACGCAAAGCTACTAAACATAATTATTATAAATGTTGAAATTCCATAAATATAATTAATGGCGGAATTGAATTTAACAGCCCATACAATTATACATTTACGCCACTGTGTAATAAAAGGTGCATTACGACATATAAAAGATGAAAATAATCCCAAAAATAATTTGGGATATTAAATTCTCTATAAAAATGATTCTGATTCAAATAAGGTAATTAATTCTAAAATATATGTTTATAACTAAAATACTGAGTTTTTTATATAAAGTAAGGCGATTATTTTAATACGCCTATAAACAAACTCTTTTTTTTTATAATCTCGAAATGTTATTAAAAAAATAACATTATCCTATAAATAATAAGAAAAAATAAAATAATGAGAGTAAGTTAAGAAATGACTCGTCCATGATGCTTAATATTTTTCATTATTTAGTCATACCAACAGATAAATATTTAGGTATTAATGAGAAAAACCGTTAAACTCGACGGAGCGGAAGCGATACTTAGGTACTTTAGGTTTCGGAAAAGCGAGATAATTAAACATTTAAAATCGAAAAATTTAAAACGGAAAGATCTAGTTTGGAATTGGAATATTCCAAGTCTGAATTCCATTAAAAAAATTTTTTTTATTAAATTTATTTTTGTTATCAAATATAGAATGTATTTTTGTTATCAAATTTTTTTTTTATCAAACATAACATTTATTTTTCTTATACGTTATCGAATAACAAAAAATTATATTAAACAACACGTGTAATTGAAATACTTTAGTTTTATGTTTTTAAATATTATTAAATTATATATTTGAGTTTATAATTGAATGCATATTAAGGCAGCATCCAGTAATTTATTGCACAGATGCCCTATTCTTTAGGTTTTATCAATTGTTTCGAAATGTAATACAAACTAAACAAGGCATATTTTATTTCGAAAACGAGAGTAGCGGGTCATGTATAAACAGGCGGTGTTATTCCTTACGATATATATGCACACGTGATTCAACCCACTATTCTGAATATTAAAAGGGAAGTTAAAATTAAATTTCATTTACATCTATTATATATATACATATATATATACATATATATATATATATATATATATATATATATATATATATATAATTAAATGTGATTTACATCTATAATCCTCGTATAATTTTCTTAATATATAATTTTGAAAAAAGGGTGATTGAAAATTTTCTTTTAAGATTATTAAAAAACTGTTCCCATTATAAAATAATTATGTCTAAATAAAATAGATAAATGTAAATTAAAGTTTAGGAGAACTGAATATTTATGTTTATATTAACCATATTAAGTTTTTTTCTTGCATCCAGACTTTATTATTAACATTTTTATTTATGTTTATTAAGTGTGTAGTACCTTATTACAAATTTTAAGTAAAAATTATTATAAACATATAGCAGTATAAAAATTGAGGTCTTTATCTTAACCGGTTTTTTCCTAATAATTTTTTTATAATAAAATAATTGCGTCGAGCATTATATTTTTAAATACGTCTTTAATTAAAAAAAAAACAGTGAAATTAATATTTTTGCCACGCTGAATTTGTCCCGAATTTAGTACATATAAGGTAATGCATATATTTTCAGTATATTGAGTCTAATGAGCGTATATCGGTTTGTTATACAGATACAATTTCCCGACGCTCACCAATCATTTCAACATCATTTAACCAATACATTCGGTATTGGTTAAATGATTGTAAATTAAAAAGACAATAAATAAAAGTAAACTTACACTAATGACAGTAATTTAAAATCGATTTTGTAATCTTTGAACATCATATCAAAAAAATTAGTAACAATTTTGATTTGTATCGCAAGGCATGCAATCTGTAACAGTGTGTATTATATGTTCGCATTCACGGTAATGTTCAAAACTTTTCGGAAATGCAACCGCCGGCATCCCGACCTCCGCTTGCTGTCTTCCTTTGCTAACACATGTTGTTACCACATAGCTTCGCCTAGACTTTTATAGTCGTTACTTTTATTCTACCCACTTTTTCGCCCATAGAATAAGTAAACAGCACACTCAGTTTATCTGCATTTCAATCATATCTGCCAGAGGTGAGAAAGAAAATGTTCTATTAAACAGTACACTAAATTTAAAGCCAATAAATATTTTCTTTACTAGTTCGATAAGATAATAATATGACAGGGTGGAGTACACATTTATAAAAAATTACACGAAAATCAAGAAAAAATTGTTATCCGAGTCTGGTCGAAGATATTGTCATCTCAAAATTAAAGAGAGTGTTACAGCAAAAACGTACACGATTTTCATTATGTAAAGAAGCTAAAGCAATGAAGACTTTTACCGATATAAACACACAAATGTAATGTGGATAAACCACGCGAACCTCTAACCCTTGCATTACTCCACACCCTGTATGGGTTTCTTCCGGCTAAATTGATACTTTCTCCAACTACGTGGGAGATAACGAAAACGCACCCCCGGGTCTACGTGTCTCTTATTTCCTCCTCTCCAATAGATGGCTTTAGATTAAATTTACGAGAAGGTTACTCGTTATCTCAGTGGAGTCACGCACGCCTTGGAGTCGTCCCCGGAGACAGTATTAGGTGTTTGAATTCGTGGGTGTAAAAACACTCTTTTTTGATATAACATTCACAATATTACTTACAAATGACACACTTCAAAATAATACTACATTAATTTCTTCAATCAATTTACACTAAAAATGCTCATACGACAGAATCCTTTTATTTTCCGAACGGGAACTGAAATCTCCAACCAAGAAATGTGTAATGATAACATTATTTTTTTCCGCGAGAAGAACACGTGGAAATGTCAGTTACCGTAAACATCCTGACTCATCATTTTTGTTATATACTGAAGTTTGTTATTTAATGGTTAATACAATTTTAGAATAGCTTTTATAAAAGTTGATAAAACCCAACTTTCCGTAGTATACGATCTTTAAGCTTCTCGAACAAATATTTTCAACACGGAACACTTATTAATGCTTCGGTGTCCGTTCACCCACTCACCTCTCTATCACCGTTTTTTTTTCTCATAGACATCCGAGACTGCTTCTTATAAGGGGCGATTCAATTAAAGTAAGGAAATAAAATTATTTGGATTTTCATATATACTTTTTTTGAGAAATGTTTTCACATGTCATTTGTCATTCTATCTCAATTTAGGCAAAAATAAAAATATTACAGTGTTGGAAGCCAGATCCATAGTTGCTGGTTTTCTAAACAAATAGACATTAAGTCTAATAGATATGTCTTTCATGATATTTAATTAAAAAACAATTTTTTTGTATGGGGAACTAATGGGGTGACTAATACTGGAAGTATGGCCGATTTATTTAAATATAGACCAAATTTAAGAAAAACTTTAAAAACTAACGCAAAAACCGAAAAAAATATGGTTTCTTCAGAGTGAGTGAGTTGGAATTGTATTTTATGTGTCAAACTGTGCGGTGTCGGTCATGAATAAATAATCTGTTAAGAAGAAATAGAATTCGTAATACAAACGTTTCGCAGACACTAAAGTACAAATAAGCATTTAAGAATATGCATATAATATTTCCGTTAAATTATTCACAAATATTATTATTAGTTTTCAGGTAAATGTAATGCATATACACCTTGCACGGGCATATTACGTGAATTTAAGAAAAAAACATTGATTTGGAATCACCGCTACAAGTTTATGGCAAACTTTAGGAGAACTTCCATTAACATTTTTTTTTCTTAATTTTGGTTTTAGCAATTTTTGATGTGGGGTAAGGATGTATTTTTGTAGATTTTATCAACAATATTTTTAGAAGTGTTTTATGTAAAATTTAAAAATAATACTTTTGGAATCCTTACAACCGTCTCTTTCAATTAATACTACATATAGCACATGAAATAAAAACATAAAGCAAAGTGTGCTAAAAAATTATAAGCCGTTCCAATGTTATACATTTCCAGATAATGAGAGACATCCTGAATACAGCAGATCGTCACTTCGTGTATTTATTTATTTATTAATATACATTTATCGAACATAGCAGGTAATCTATTCTTAATGGTAGGCAATTCATGTTATAACAAATTATAATAGAAGAAAGGATATATTAAACATGAATATGAAATACGCCATAACTACAAAAGATAATTACGTCACATTTCGACAAATTTAATTTCACTCATAGCAAACAAATCGCACTCTGGTGCAACCGCGATCAGATGGATGAACGGTCAAATACGATGGGAAACTGAAGAGTTCTGTTATATTTTGTTTCTAGAGCTAGTATACGTGATGATTGCGTGAATGCAGAAAATTGTCATGGACGAAGAATGAACGTTTATTCAATAATACAGGGCATAGAAACTTTCCTTTTAACACGTGGAAAATAAATTTCACAAGTGCACCGCCTCTTCTGTGTTGCAAGGAATGATAACCCACCACAAGAGAAAATCGGCAGGAAATAGAAAATTATATTCAATCAACTCAAATAATGCAATAGGCAAAAGGTGGGTGTATTTTACAAACTAATTCTTCTCAATTTTTTTGATGCACACGTAAAGGTTGAAGTATGTAATTTCGTCAAATCTATAAATAATGTGTGTGATATTAATTAATAAAAAGAGCGATCAGTCTACTTTTGTATCCACTAAATAGATGAAGTTCCACAATACAACTGTAGCTACTGTATATTGTAATACAGTTGTAGTAGCAATTCAACTGTAAATTGTACCACGATGTTGTGAATGATTTCTGTGAAAGAAGTAGAATGCTATTCTTCATGTTACGTGCAGAAGACGATTTTGCAACAATGATTTTGCAGAAGATACTTTTTACACATGGGATCAAAAGACCATAAAATCCATTGACGAGGACAAATCCAGCCCGTTGTTCATCATTTCGATATTAAAAAAAAATGATGCCCTCAGCAAAGTATGTCTACCCAAATAACACTGAATATTTTTATTTCAGGTTGTTGTTGCATGTAATAAAAGGTCCTACTTTTTACAGTCCTTGAAAATGGTACAAGGAGATACAATACATATCAAGTGGCATGTAAAATAATGGGACTATTGAAATACGATTCTTATTAGGAATATACAATGTCGGAAGCTGTGTTATGTTGCTCGGTACAACCTTTACGATATGGATTTGCTATAATTCTAGCATTTTATCGAGCTACTTATTCCCCGAGTCTTTGAAATAATAATCAGGAGAGTACGGCTAAGGTATTGCATGAGAAAAACAAGAAATAGCTGTAGATTATTTTTTTATTTTGACGAACAAAATATTTTTAACGAAGCGTTGACTGAATTAAAGAAATTAATTAATTCGTTTTCGAGCAAAGCCCGAAATTATCCCAAAATTAATAATATCGGTAACAAGGCTGTGATATGTTTCAAAGAAAGAGAGAGAGAGAGAGAGAAAGAGAGGTCTGTCATTCACTAATACGACTTTGTACCTTAAAAATTTTATTTGTCCATCCAAATATATTATTCAGTTGACACAATGATAGATTTCGAAGAGATCATGCAGTGTGAAGTGAAACTTGAATTCGAGTTCACAAATTATATTAAAGGTAGAATCTCTTGCTATATTATCACGAAATTTAAACTTGCCTAAATTATTTAACCAGACTTACTCGCTAACCAAATCACTAAAGGGTTTTTGATTGAGTGTACAATTCTAATTTGATAAGTATAAGAATAAAAAAAGAAAAGAATAAAATTTCAATGATTCTCTCAGATTTTCCTTATCAATTTAAGCGCCTTCAGTTCTCGATAAAATTTTGTCGCAATGATTGTTAGGAAAGCTGGGAACAAACACTGAAAGTGACCGGAGAAGATTTAATTTATTTATTTATATATTTTAATGTATCTCATTGATACATATGGTGGATTTATTGCTACAATCTTACATCCAACCAGAACATCAGTTTAGCCCCACTCGATGAGCGGCCGGGAATCGAGCCCGGGTCCCCATGGTGCGTCGCGCTGTCATAGGCTGTATACCTTGTGATCAATCCAACACATCACGGCGATGTCTATTTATACTGACGACGACGACGACGAATATATACTGGTTCTTCCATGGCCGATAGAATATAATTTAGGAAATTTTTGCGATTGTCACTCTTCCTTTCTTTTTAAGTTTTTGTTTTGTTTAATGTTATCGGGAGAGAGGAAGAGGTGGAAGAGGGATAGGGTGTGGTGTTTGGGCTGTCATAATTATTCTCACGAAGCGAACTCTTATGACTACCCTCTAACCCCCTGCCGCTGCCGACACATAGCGACCGCCGACGTGGCACTAATGCTTCCATTCATTCATCGTAATTACTTATATAAATGGATAAAAGTGAGCTTCTTTAGGATGATGAGAGCATTCAGTGAATCACATGGAAATTCTCTCTTCGTATTATCGAGCACTTTATATAATTCTCTATGTATAATTGATATTTGTATAGATACATAGTAGTCCTAGTACTTTTCTATGTTTTCGCATGAGCGATTTGGGCGGACTGTGCATTGATAATTTCTGGGAATTTTGGTTTTTGTCATGTCTTTGCCCTATGGCGAAAAAAACAAAATTCTTCTACAAAAAAGCCAAGGGCAGCCTGTATAGCGTTTATCATGATTTAGAAGGTGTTCTGTAACTTGAAAAGCGTTGAATTTCTTACCTCCAAATCCGGCTCTTCTTGGAGTTATTGAGAACAGCCTATAAGTGTTCGATCCATTTTTCTAGTATTTTTCTTACATCCATAAGAATATTGCCATCTTCTTCCCCACTCTTCTTGTATCTGTAAGAAGCAATTTACATATAGATATATTCTCATGCTAGAGAAAATATTCGTGATCGAATATAATCTTTAGCAACACCGACGGAAAGTACTTTTGACCAGCATTTTTTTTAAGTTCAGAAATTTTGTTAATAACCTTAAGTTTGGGATCTCTAAAAGTGTTCACCTCTTTTCCATGTGATTGCTTTGATTAACGCATTGTTGTGAAATTTACTTTAATTTACGCGCTCAATGTTGATGTTTTTTTTGCCCCATCGACTTCAGGATATGACTATATCATCATGTGTGCTTTGAAATCCGGCTTTCTTTGCTTGATACCGGTGTAAATTCCTTTAACGTCTGCGTTTTTGGCACTTTCCTTGTTTCTGTCACGTTTAACTGTAATAACTTACTAGCGTTTCTCGAGTAGTTCAATCCAAGCCGTCTGAGTAAAGAATAGTAGACTAAATAAAAAAAAAATTGCGAGGCAGTGCCTCTGTACCTCAGTGAGCAAGATGAGTCCGACAAATACAATGGTGATTAAAAAAATCAAGTAAAAATATAACAAATTCAGTAATACATAATGATGTTTAGTGATATTAACGTTAAGGAAATATTTAGGCTGAATTGTAAAAGTTAATGTTTACCATAAAATTATTCGAAATATATAAAAGAAGTAAGAATAAAATACTAAAGTTAAAAAATGGGTTTTGGTAATGATTAAGGGTAAATTTTGTAAATTTTTCCTTATTGAATATATTTGGCGTTAATTTTGTAGAAATGCATTATTCACAATTAAATGAAACTATGTGATGTAGTATTATTTCTATTTTCTTTAAGTTCTTTACCACGACCTAGGTTTCGTTGTATTACAACATCTTCAGGTGGGCTGTTAGCAAAGATTTTTGCTGAATTCGTCGTTAAAATTACATTTTAAATATATTAGAAAATATATTAAACAGTAAATAACTAAAAACACCATAAAACTATGGTAACACTAATATCATAAATTGAATTAGGTAATGTAAACCCAAAATGAAAAATTCATTCTGAAATTAGATATTTTTTCACAAGTCGCAACGAAAAACGGATTCTGAAATAAACTGGAAAATATTTTTATTGAAAATAGTTTGTTAATTTAAAAAATGTTTTTTCATTTAGTAAGTTCCTTAAAATTTTACTTAGGAACAAAGACTTATAACGCAAAATATGGAAAATTTAATATTTTTGTTTTAATATATAACTTTAATTATTAAGATAAATATTATATTTTTACAACTCGGAATAAAATAATGCTGAAAAAATATCGGACATACTACGTTATAAATAAATGTGATACTAATAATATATAGTGTTCATAGACTTTCTGAATTCATTTATTTAAGGCCTTTATATTATTTATTTTGATAGTTCAAGTTTGCAAAACAAAATCCATAAAAATACTTTCATTATTAAATTATTTATATTTTATTATTATTTTTTATAAATCTCAAAAGTTACCATCTCAACGAGAATAACCTCTAAGCATTAAGTGAGACAAGCAGCTAAAGATACAAAATGAAAATCAAGGCAGAAAGTATTCAATAAAATTCTTGAGAAATATAAAATTACTAAGTGGGTCGTATACCAAAAATATTATAAACATGCCCCTTCTATAATATTTACGACCATACCCCAGTGGTTTAGACGGTAAATTAGAAATGTGCCGCAGACAAAAAACATTTTCGCATGCCCCAATTCATAACTAGCTTGACTTTATTCGACTCAGCCAGCAAATTGCTCCAAATTTAGTTGCTCTACATATTCTACCTATTTGCGTGTACGTATTGCCGCAGTAAATTCTAATTCCAACCGTTTATATTTATAATCTTTTTCAATCATTGTTGACCGATCTAAAAAGGCGGTGCAGATTCTCAAAATTACGTTTTTCAAATACAGATTTTGACTTGGAAGAAAGATAAAAAAAAGAGAAATTGTCGTTTTACAAGGTGAGAAAAAAATTCACTTTGCCCACCCTATCTGAAATACGCTGTTCGAAAAGAATTTAAAAGTGTAATGCTTAATTAAAGTTAAATTGTTTCTACAATATAATATTTGAAGTTCTTGGTTTTAGAATTCTTCAATGGCAAACATTTTAAGATACTCTTCAAAAATCATAAACGCACTAAGCCGAGGCGGCTCAATCTCAGGCTCTTGAGCAACTAAATGACCTGCCAACTATTTCCAATTTGCGTACTAACACCGATGAAGTCGTACGAAGAATAAGCCATTTGCAAACCCCGGTGCGTATAGCCGTGATTCCCCCACTTGTAAGATTTCAGTGGGGGAATCAGTTCTTTGTATTTTAAAACTTCTAATTCTTGGAGATGATATTACGTAAGTATATTTAACAAATGTATGATAAGGTTGTATTTCTATACATGGCTTTGCATTTTTTTCAAATAACAACTAAAGCGACAAGTGTATATAGATATTGCCATTGCCAATATCTCACATCTGTATTGAAGTTACATATTTAGACGTTACAGAGTTAAACTGTGCAACTTGCTAGGATTGTGCCTGTAGTCTTCTCATAGAAATAAAAACAATATTTTAATTTTTTCACTAAAATGTGATAATCAACTTGGACAAACACGGTAATTTATAGAGCTAAATTTAAATTCAAATAATTTATTGTTTTCCGTATGACCTCCGTAAAACTAGTACATAGATAATAAAGAAACGTTCTCGTAATTTTCACGAGCAATGAAAAACAAAATATTTTTCTTCTGAGAGAAAAACCCTCAAAATCTATGTCTGATTATTTTGCAACTCTAGCAAAACAATTTAGAACGTAACTTCGAAGAAAATTTGGTAACGTTTGTCCTATATGGGTGGTATTCTCAGAGCAGCCTTGATCATAAAGAAGAAAAAATAATTATTTTCTTAGCAGAATCTTCTTCATAAAATATACAATGAATTGGAATCAATTGAAAAACACATCTGGGGGGGGGGGGTAATTTTTATTGTAATCAGAAAAAAGGAACCTTTTACTGATGAGGACATGCTAAATAAGCTTTGTAATTTTCTGTTCAGAATTTTAACGAGAAAAATGTAAAAATTATAGTATTTTGCGTTCCTGAAATACAGCCAGCCAAATAATAGGAGAATGTAAATATTTTTTCTGCCGCGTTGGATGAAATCTGCAATCTTATTGAAATGTTGTAATTAGCAACATTTTGCGGTAGATCGACAAAGATTTCAATCTGTCTCAATATATTTTAAAACAGTACCAATTTCAAGTAAGCAATACAGGGATATATGTATTTTTAACACTCATAGAATGCATAGAAAAAAAAGGATTAAGTTCGGGAATAACTAAATTCTATTTATACTTATAGAGTTACCGGCCATCATTGGAAAAAAAACGAGTGTGTTTTAAATCACACGATTGAAGTAAAACTTCAAATTCACAAAAATGAACTTTAAAATTAATTTATAATTTTATTCACTTTAAACGTAGAATATTTAATGTATTGAACGAAATAATAATTTATAAAATTGTTCAAGAACGAAATGAAATTACAAAATAATCAAAAAATCACCGTTCGCATAACGCTAGCAAACTCGCATATATATATATATATATATATATATATATATATATATATATATATATATATATATATATATGTATATATGTATATATATGTATATATATATATATATATATATATATATATATATATATTTCATGCACTGGCTATGAGAGGAAGAGAGGAAGAAAATGTGCGCGCGCACTGCTCTCTCTTGTCCCTTCAGTAATATATGAAACGTAACTCTCTTTTTCTGTCTTCACTAACTGATATCTCCCTCTCCTTCCGTTCGCCTCGCCCGATCATACTTTTCGTAACGCTCTCGTCACGCATTCACTAGCTTACTCCCCAAGTCAAGCGTGCGTAAAGAAGTTTTACTTCAAAAATCATGGGTGCGTGGTCTATACTATAAAATTACATACGACATAATCAATTACGACATTTTATGCGCTAAATGTATGATATATAAAGGGATTATTTAGACAGTATTATGCTGTTTTCTTTTGTTGTTGTAACATTCGAGCTGGAATTGTATTTCCGTTGCGTTGCTTTCAGGGTATCAAAAAGCGAATAGGTTAAACAATTTTATTTGATCTGGAGGAGCAAGTTTTGAAATTTCTAGGAGAGAAAGAAGAAATGGAAATTGAGGGTAATCTGTTCAAAATTGGACCCTGGCTAGTACCCTGAAACTTTACGTTTTTGGTTTTACTAATTACTTCACTGTTATTACAAATTACTTTACCGTACTCAGATTTAAATTGCAGGGTAAAAATTGTTCACAGTTTAAAATGGGCTGATGGTTTCAAAGTTCACTATATTTTTAGTAAAATTATTGAGAAACAATGCCAATCACTTCCTCACTGTAGCACACATAATAGACAGAACAGGGGATTTTCAGTTTGATGTTCAGAGTCCAAGATAGAGATTTTGCTCATGTCATTTAATAATTAATTTCAAGATTTTATATCTGTCAAAAAACATTCTATTATTCACGAAATAATTTTCAACAACTTTTAACGAAGTGATTGGATCTAATCGCCTAAATGGAAAATCGCTTTCCTTTGAAACATGATTATGTTGGAAAAATCTTCACTCGCGCACCAGACGTCTGAAAATTTCCTAGTATTTCCGGTAATCATTTTTTTGCAAATCCTGAATAGGTTTAGTTCAACATATGTCTGGCATTATTGTTCAGTTCGTACATATATTAAAAGTAGTTGTGTGTCTTCCTTCGGTTCAAAACATATTTCTTATTTAATTTTAAATTTAATCTTTGATGTGCAACTAAAATTAGATAAATTATTATCTGGTAAACCTATTAAAAAAACCCATCAATTATTTTTTTTCTAAACATATTTACAACTTATAAAGTTTTATTTATCTAGATATTACATTGACTCTAATTTTTATGAAGCTGTAACGCGCACTCCAGCTTTTAGTTACAAAATTCATTCATCAAAAGAATTGTAGGATGGTCTTGCACTGGATGAATAGGATTCAAACAAATGCCTTGTTGCTAGAACGTATCTGTTTGAATTATTAATTAATTTTGTAGTAAATGCGGTAACAATTGTAGTATTTATACAATTAATATTTATGTGTAACTGAATTTTTCTATTATTATGCCAAACCACTTTGTGATTTTTGAATCTTTTAAATATTACTTGAATCTTTTAAATATGTATTTGTTATAATGCAAATTTAATTATACGTAAGACATTGCAGAAAACTCATTGAATATTTGTGAATTTCGGTCATATGTCAATAGATTACAGTCATACTCTGATTAAAACTGCAAGTTAGTTTCATTGGTGAAACAAAACTACATATGCGAGATCTATTTATTATTAATTATCAAGTGACGCGCACATTTACAGTACTAGTATGTTTTATCTAAGATCCAATGGTAGAATTCTGTATATGTTTTGAATATACATACTGCGGGGGTGTTCAAAATATATTCGGTATCGACATCATTTACTAATGTTAAGGGTAATTTTATAATGCAATTAACTTATGACATTCATGAAGAATGCAAATACAAAAAGTGAATTAATTGCCATCAGTCAGTGATTTAAACATGTTGAAAAAAATTAAACGTCACACTGTGAGTAAATTTCTCGTTAAGCATGGAAAAAGTGAATGAAGCAAATTTAATTTTCAAAAGTTAAACTGACAGAAAAATTATTTGGGGCTGGGTGGCATATGGGAAATTGCGTCGGATCCGTAGTAGCTAAAAATGAAGGTTTATTGTCAATGCATTCTGCCCGTAATGATGTATGGCGCTGAACTATGGATACTCACAGCCAACTTGATCTATAAATTCAAAGTCGTATAGCAGGCGATGGACAGAGCTCGGAGTGTCTTTGAAAGATAATTCGAATAGAGAAGGTCCAAAGTAGTCGACAAAGCGCGTAACATCAACACATTGAGATGGTAATTGACAGGCCATGTCTCCAAGTAACTGATAAATGACGGTGTGCTCGAGCAGAGACCACAAACCTCAAAGTATAGTGTGGGATAACTGAATCGAAGCCAGATGAATTGATGTCCTAGGAAAATCGGCAAGAAGCGATTGGACGTGGGAGGTGGACGACCGTATGCGATGGTGCATCTCAAGCAGGTTAGTATATAACAGTGAATAGTAGATCTAGTAGGCCGATGATGATGGTGGAAAAAGTAATAAAAAACAATTCAAATATGTTCAAGAATGTTTAAAGAAGGCAAGGAAAGAATTAAAATTACTCCAAGGTCGCTTTTATACTTATTTATTCACTTTAGGAAAGCGTATGAACCTGAAGTTATTTGGAGGAGGATAGAAGTGGAGGGAAAATTGAAGCTACAATTGAAACCGTTCGAAAGGTTGAAGAATTAGTATTGAACTACACTAGTACAGTGGTCAACCAGTATGAACAATTTGAAATCAAAGTACAACAATTTTTTCTTTTTTACTTAAAATTTTTTTACCCATTGTGACATGTAAGTTACGACATTTGTGCTACAAATATAAAATTAAGATGTCGGTTTTCATTTGAATTTTCCAAGATAATGAATTTGAAAACATTTCTTAAGTGGATAAAAGTACGTAACCTGACAAAATATATGGTTTATTATACTGAACACTTAAAATATTGGAAAGGATGTAGTAATCTCAATATATTTTAGATATCTTATATTTTTAAAGCTAATTTCAATTTATAAATTTTACAAAGTATGTATATTTGCATAAAATTATAATTTGCTTACCGTATAATTTTATTTTAAATTTATTTCATATAAATTTAATATTTACTGAATGCAATTGGTTTTTAGTCAACTTTCATATAGAAAAGTAAAAGGACCTCAATTTTAATTTATAACTCTTACATTTAATGTAACATTTATTCAATACATTCTTCTATTAACATATTTAAATGTCAATTTAAATAATTACAAAGTACTATGTTAAATAAATTAATATTATAATTTTCTGCCATTATTTTTCAATAAAAATCATAAATAAATGTTAAAATCAGGCTACAATAGCTATCTGCAAGTAAAGCCAAGTAAAATAATTTAGGATTATTTAAAACAACAATTAGCTGCTGGTAAATAATTGCGAAACCATTACATCAACCAAACAATCACACAAAACCATTTATCGCTTTGAATAATTATTTTGTACTCATGGTGTACAACAAAGTGATTCAGCCTTCATTCGTTCGTAAAGCTGTCATTGTATTATGTAATGATTTATCGCCGTAATCCATTATAACTACAAAACGTAATATTATGATAGTACGATAAATTTATTCACCATATTTCTATCATTAGTTCGTTCATTGAAAGTGAAAAATGTGGACATTTCGTATACGTGTGGGAATATGACCCTAAAAGAAAATCTTTTTTATTCGAAATGAAGTAAAGCATCAATAATAATTCCACTCTTAATCTACGTCTCAGACCTGTTCTCGAGAGTTACTACAACCGTTCGTCGAATCAAGAAATTTGACGATTTCCAGCCTTCGGAACAAGCAGAGATTCTATAAAGCATATACACATTCTGCAACAGGTTTTACAGAATACTTAAGAGTGTAATCAGCCAATGTGTCTAACTTTTGTACACTGCAAGCAAGCCTTAGATCCCATTGAAACATGGTCTGTTCTGAACTCTCGTCAGCGGTGCCAGAGAGTTTGTATGACGCATCTACGATGACCATCCAAATACAAAATCAGGAGACAAGGCATGTCCAACTATGTCAAAGAGTAAGACAGGGAGATATTATATCTCCGAAGTTGTTCACAAGCACTTTAAAAGATGTGTTCAAGGCCTTAGATTGGAAAGGATGGGACATCAATATAAATGGCGAGTTCATCTCACAACTGAAATTTGCTGTCGACATCGTAATACTGGCAAATACGCTGCAGGAGTCGGCTCAGCTCAGTTTTTGTGTTTACTGACATAGACAATTCTTCCAAACGATTGGACTCTGCTATGTACTTGACGAAAACATAAACCATGTTCAATTCACAGAATTTACTAAGACTATGGATGTCAGTAATGTTAGAACTGAAGTTGTTCAAGGTTATGTTTGCCTTAAATAAAAAAAGGCAAAAATTATTTAGCTGCGTAAAATTACTTTGAGAAAGAAACTGACAGAGGAATTCGTTTGGGCCAGGCAGCGCTTGGGAAATTGCGACAGATCTTTACGTCACCGATTCCGCATTCGCTAAAGACAAAGGTGTATAATTAGGGTGTTCTGCCTATAATAACCTATGGCGCTGAAATGTGGACACTCACGGTAGGGCTGATTCATAAATTTAAAGTCGAACAGCAAGCGGTGGAAAAAGCTGTACTCGAAATATCTCTGAAGGATAAAATCTGAAATCATAAAATCGACGTAGCCCTTAACATCAGCAAACTGAAGTGGCAATGCGCAGGCTATATTTACCGAAGATCTGACAACCGATGGGGTAGACGAGTTCTTGAGTGGAGACCCCAATTTCAGTGTGGGATGCCTTCCACCTAGATGGATTGTCGACCTAAAGAAGTCGGCGGGAAGTGGTTGGATGTGGAAGGCGGAGGACTGTGTACGGTGGCGTGTCTTGCGAAAATTTAAATAAAAAAGATATTCACCGTTGAATTGTGAGTGTCAAATTAACTCGTAATAAGTATATATAATTTATAATCTCACATCACATAACAACCAGATAACGTGACTAATCGCGTAGGTATTATTCTTAGATATTGCTTAATTTGTTCTTTTATCCTTTTTTTCTATATCAAGGAACATTTTGAGAATGAATAACTTGATTTGACCTTTTAGCAAAATATTTCGTGAAGATTTTGGACAAAGTTAAAGTTGATTTTAAAACATTTATGCAAATGTATTTATGTTTGTGAACTAATATAGTAACTATACTTGCAATTTATTTTTACACCGTAGTACGGTTTTGAAAAAAAATAATCTAATGTTGTTGCTTCCGACAGAGCCAAATAATTTTTAATTGATGAGTAATAGGAAATACAATAATTCCATTGATCGAGAACAAGTAGTATGGAATTTCTTTGAATTTATATTCTAGAACTTCAAATATTTAATTTTAAATTTCCTTTATTGTTACCACCGGGATATAGTAAAAAATTAATATAAGGGCTATTTAATTCGAGGGTAACAGATGTTCCCATTTGAATGTCAAAAATATAATAATAATAATAAAGCTTTTATTCACTGACCTTAAAATACTGTTTTAACTTACCCTCTACACAGACAGAGTATATTCGATGTTAGACAGTAATATTTGGATGTTAGAATATAAAATGTTCATCAGCAGCCAGTTAATTGGTCAGGTTGTCCCTTGACATGGGCCTCCTCCATTGTGTTGTTTCGTTTATTAAAATATCTCTTTCAGTGACCATTATTGTTTCCAAGTGTTGTTCGAGTATTGCTCCCTAATTTATATTAGCTGTCCTAAATATATGTATTTATCTACATATTCGATGACCTCTTGTCCTATTTTCATATTTTCCCTTAACGTGTTCGCCATTGCCTTAGTTTTCGTTGGATTCATACACAGGCCTGCTTTTTTGCTTTCGTGATCTAATTGTTGTAACATACTTTGTAGTGTGTCTGGTTTCCCAGCAAATATCATAATATCGTCTGCGAATCTTAGGTGATTTAGATTTACTTCATTTATATTTATTCCAAACTCTTCCCAGTTTATATTTCTGAATATATTTTCTAATACCGCCTTAAAAATCTTGGGGAGAGTGGATCGCTCTGCCTAACGCCTCTCTAAATATTAAATTTTTTTCCTTGTTATTTTTATAACTTTCTTTTATAATCCTTATTTATTTACTGTGTACGCCCTAATTTTCTAGAGTTTTCCAAATATGGTTGTGACTCAGGGACTCAGGGAGTGTTACCCACATTAATTGAGTTTTTTTATGATCTGTGTCACAACATGAATCTGATCGATGGTGAAATGCGAAATCCCGCTTGTACTCTGGGTTAGTTTTCTTCCAGCTGTTTCGTTATTCAGTCATGTATTATTTTTGAAAACACTTTATATAAATTGGACATAAGACATAAGACATAAGACTTAAGTCTGTAGTTATTAATTTCATTTCTATATCCATTTTTATGTATCAGTACAATGGTGGACTTTGCCCACTGAGTAGGTATTTGTTTAGTAACCATTATGTCGTTAAATAGACGCGTCATGTGTTTGGATATTATAGTTAGTGGTTCTTTTAATATGTCGTTAGAGATTTTAATGTCTCCAGGTGTTGCTCCTTCGTGTTTTATAGCTCTTATGGTTTCGGTCTCTAATATGCAAGCCGTTTCTTCCTCGTTAGCATCCTTCTCTATCACTACTGTTATTGCTTTTTCATCCTGTGTGTAAAATCTTTTATAAAATTCTGTCGCTGCTTTGGCTATTGGTAATCTTTTTGTCGTCAATTTCTCATTTTTTCCCTTATTTGTAGTTTTCATGTTGGATATCCATTATGTATATTCTCTTAGCTGTTTTAGACCTTTCTTGATACCTCCTGTTTTCTCTATTTTTTCTCTCAATATATTAATTATCTGTTTTCTTGTGTTCCGTTATTGAGGCTTTTACTTTTGCTAATATTTGTAATATTTTAGTGATTATCTTTCCATCTCTTCAGCATTACTTTCCTCTTTTTCATTAGTGTTGGCGTGTCTTATTCTAATTTGTTTTACTTTTCTTTTTTGGTCCAAGATTTTATTGAGTTTCCCAGTTCTTTCTCCAGATAGTCATTACTTTCTTGCAGTATTTTTCTGTTTTGAAATTTTATTTAATGTGTTCCTTAGATCGTTTAAGATATTTTGGGGTGCGGGCTCTGTTATCGTCGTTTCCATGGTTGAGAGTATAACATGTTTTCTTGGTTTTCTATTTATGTGTTGTATAACTCCTCCTGCCATTCTGTGATTTGTATTAAAATTTAATTTATTCACTACATTGACGTCACTGAATATCTGTTTTTCTCTTATAAGTATGAAATCGATTTCATTTTTATCTCTGTTATTTGGGAACATCCATGTTCACTTTCTTGATTTAACTTTTTTAAAGATACTATTAATTATTTTGAGATTATTTGTAAAAGAAAAATCTATTAGCCTTTGTTCGTTGTCATTTCTGTCACCACCATTGTAATCCCCTAAGACAAATTCGTCTTTGTTTGATTTGTTGAAGTCTTTCATTAGAATTATATTTTTGTTCTTCTTTTGCATTAACTTTGTCAAGTCTTTGTAGGACTTATCTTTCGCTACTTTTGTATCTTGTTCTCTCGTCTTGTTCGATGGTTGTTTAAAATTCTGGTAACTGTACATTGAGCATTGTAATTCTATCTGATATTCCTTGGAAACTAATTATTTTGTCTTTCAGATATTTTTTTACTAATAATCCCATTCGATATATATCTTGTTTTTCACCATAGAAGTAGAAAATATATTCTTTGTATTTTCTTGTCTCTTCACCTGATCTTCTTATTTCGCAAAGACCTTATAATATCCCATTTTATCTGACTTATGGCTTCTTTCAATTCATGTAGTCTATTATTTGTCATTAGAGTTCTGACTTTTAACGTTGCGAGGTATATTTTATTATTTATTATTTGGCGTAAGGATATATTTCTGGGGGGTGGTGGTCTAATAACCCTACGGGGACCAGCCGGATTGGGATTGTCCTGTCTCCGATTACTGTTATTTAGTTGCTACTTGAGTTGTATTGGAATGCTAGAAAATGAGCTTGATTTAGGTATCATCAGCTTGAATACATTTCTCCTAATCTCATTTATTGCTGAACTTTTGCTCGTTGGCCTCTTGGCCTGACTTTGATCTTCCGGCGAAGTTGATTAATCTCTTTTTACTCTTTCATTGTATGAACTTCTCTTTTCTATTATCGATCGATCGTATTTTATATATGCAATATTGCTTTTCGCACGTTCTTGAATTAGCTTTGGTTTCAATTCCCGTCTTTTTTCTAATACTTACAATGCAATAAGAACAAGTCTTATTTTGTTTTCTCTTTTGAGACCAATGCGGTAAATCTTTGATACATCTTTTGCATCAAAGGTAATTTTAGGTCCGTTTTAAAAATTTCTTGTACTCCCTGAAATAGCTCTAATGAAGATTTCTCTTCTCTTGCAAACCAAAATATATAATATTCCTGCTTCTCTTTTCCTTTTCCAAATGATCCATCTTCTTTTCCAACATTTCAATTTTATTTTTCATAATTTTATTATCTTTTATCAGTAGTTTTAATTTTTTATTAAATTTTTCAAATATAATATTTGTTTGTTTTTCCATTTCCATTTTCATTTGGTCGAAAAGTATTTTAAATGGTCCCTACATATTTGGTACTTTTTTTATGTAGTTGCAACACTGTCACGTATTTGAAGTGGGCGATTAACAATTGGGTGGCGCTGCTTGAATGTCAATGTCACTCAATCCAAAAAGATAGAAAAGGAAAAAATAGAAAAAACAAGAAAGAGAATGTGTGAGTCTACGGAAGCGCTGTGATTGTAGATACGGGACACTATTAGGGGACTTTCGAAGGTCCCCTTTTTGTATGAGGCGGGTCGTTACGGGTCCCAGGAGGGGCCCTGAGACTACCCGGGTGGAATGGCGGGAATAGTGATCTCGAACCCGCGCCTCTATCGCCGGTCTGTGAACTATCCGCTGTACCACTAGCACGACATGGGAAGTCGTAAAATAGCGGGCTGGCCATACGTCACATGAATATAGTTAAATAAAAGCGATGTCAGCAACAGAATTTTTATTGAACTTACACTTTGTTACGATTTTCAAAACACCCACTTTTACGTTAATTTTTCATTGTCATTAAGCCGCACTGTGATAAAATCTGTATTATAATTTAGATACAACTTCATTCTAGATATTTAATGTTTTGTATTAAAACTAAGGTATCTTTGAAATAAAACTTGTCCTTTATTTATTCTTAGATTTTAACGATAAAATACTTCTTGGCCATCACATGATTTTGTACAATGTTTGTAATTATGATACTTAGCACGCTTACAAAAATGAGTACATTTTTCTTCTTTTACGCTACGGATTTAGAATCTGATAAATAAATTAAGACTCACGTCAATGGTCGATAGTTATCCATATCCCGCGTTTCCTCTGCAGCAAGAAATATAGTATACAATTTCAGGTGTCTGTACCACAATAACGAATACATTTAACAGCTGAACTGTCACTGTAAGAAGTTCCACAACGTTCCACACATTTTGCACTCACTGTTACCGTTGTAGTTTATGTAAGAAAACGCAGTAATTATCACACTTTTCGTTTCAGTATAATAATTTGAATACTATTTTCTCTTTTCGAATCGGTTTGCACGCGCGGTATATGGCGACCGTTGCGTACGAAGACCGGAGACGGAATCTCAAAAATATAATGGAATTCAAATTCAATAATTTAAAATTTAATTGAAAATAAATGTGCATTTATTATGAAAAATATATGTACGATCTTCTTTAAACTATCGTAAAATTTTGAATTCCGCATTTTTGAATGAGCCGCATATACGAATGAACAACAACGAATTTCAAATTATAAGTACACGTTTTTTATTTTCCTGTAACACGATAAATTACAATATTTAAAAAAAAAAGATGTGGTGTCGTGGGACACCAGGTAGGAACGAAGTTCCTTCGGCTAATGTAGAATCGACACAATTTGCAAAAAAAAAAAATTGTGCTCAATTTTATGTAGGTTTTCTTGATTTTTCTTTTAAATTTTGCTGATTAGTTTTTATTTAAGTACAGGAAAGTATTTAGGAAATTCAGTATTTTAGGAAATAATAAATTACGTAAAATAAAAAAAAATCGTAATTCAAATTATCAACTAAAATATGTCTCTTTAGTTTTGTTTGACAACATAAAATTACATAGAAATAGAAATAATTACAAAATAATTTCCCACTATTATCACTGTCAATTGCATTCAAGTCACTTGTTAGTTCACTTGCCATTGTTACTATATTTATTATTAAAATACTCACGAGTAAAATGTATCTATAATGTGAGTATTCGCCACGTGCTTGTCCATGAATTCATGAGTATATACTATGCATTGGCGGGGTGGAGTGGTAATAGAGAGAGAAGGGATGAGAGAACGAAAAGAAAGAGGGAGGGAGGGGAAAAGAGAAAGGTATTATACACTACTCGCTTGTGTATACGGCTGTCGCGCCTGCGCACGTCTCATTTAACGGTTTTATTCCACGGACTTTTTTCCACGGACTTTTTCTTACGGTTTTACTATCACATTTTTTTCAGTTCGGTCGCGCAGCAAAATCCCTATCTCCTCCAAGCCTGCTGTAAGGAACTTCGTTCCAATATACCAGACATTAACTTTTTAGGCCTTTTTGTCCAGTGCTTTTACGTATGCGTATGTAGTCATACATACGAGATTGGAGAATTTATCAGTATGCCTGTATACGCTTTAGATAATTTTCTCTTAATAATCATATTTTGTTGGATTTAATAAATTTATAATTATTGAATATATTTGGTGTTAATTTTATAGAAATTCATTGTTCACAATTAAATGAAACTACACGATGTAGTATTATTTTTAATTTCTTTACCTCGACCTAGGTTTCGTTGTATTACAAACTCTTCAGGTGGGCTATTAGCAAAAATAGAATCAGTCTTCATATTGAAAGAATCAATAATAGCCCACCTAAAGATGTTGTAATACAAGGAAACCTAGGTTGTGGTAAAGAAATTAAAGAAAGTAGAAATAATACTACATCACATAGTTTCATTTAATTGTGAAATTTATAATTATAAATTGAAAGATAATAATCAAGTTCCAGCTAAATTTGTTAACAACTATAACGACGTACGACAGTAAATAAAATTTACACTTATTCTTGGCGAAAATGTTTTACCGTGTACGGTTTAAAATTATGCCTATTGCAGCATTAACAGCAATTTATTGCGATGCAAAAATTCCGAGCCTGGCGGCCGTCTAGGGACTAAACGGGCCGCATGCAAATACATATCTTTTGAATCTCGGAAATCGCATAGTCATCATAATGCATCAATTCTTAAAATAGTGCAAGTAAAATTATGTATATTATTTAATTTGATTGTGTAATTATTTTAAAAACCTGTTTTAAAACTATAATTTTATACGTATATTAATATCTAATTATAATTTTAAAATAAATTAATTTTTTCGAGAAAAACGTGAATTGTGGACAAAATATTTTCGAGGCTATTTCAATGTTTTTAAATATTTTTTATTACCTTAAAAACATGAAGAATATTTAGACTTTCAAAATAATATGCTCGTAAGAAGTACGGTAAAGCAACCGCCAAAGTCATTTTTGAGCGTTTTCTATCATAGTTCAGAAATAATTTCTTAATTGATTCAGAATATATTGAGAAAATATTTTTTTTAAATTATGCCATACACACTTTTCTATCTTTACGTATATTTTAGATTAAAAAATCTGTCATTTTTATTTGAGTTTTAATGGCAAGCCATATTTCAATAATAACAGGTATCATGGGCCCCTTAATATAAACATGTTAATACAACTCAATATTTTAAATACGAATATTTTAAAAATATAATGAAACACGCGTAAGTAAAATTGTGTTTTGTGAAATTTCTGTTTTAAGATATATCTTCTATATCTTTTTTAAAAATCATATGAAATTTGATAGTGGAAAACATAATATTGTACGTAAATACATATTTAACAAAAATTATAAACCGACTAAGTGTACGCCACACTACGTGTGGAAATGGGATTACGTAATTAGCTACAGACATATTTTTTTAAATCTATTTTTTTTTGAGAGAATTTCATTTATTTAATCCTTTGAAAAAACCCTTTAATAATAATTACTTGTATTTTTTCCATATAGTATTGAAAGCACGACGCATGGAACTTTGTAATAAGTTAATAAATTTGCATTTTGATGAAAGTATAAAAGTATTTGTTAATTAAAATAAGGTCAATCAAAAATTATATTCAAAGAAGATGTTATTTATGTACAAATCGCATCGTACGTGTACGTAACACGTGTATCATAAGCGTATGTTCATGGGTATATATGAACGAACATTCCTATGTTCGCTTTCAAAGGCTTATAAGATCTGAAGGGATCATCCGATTGACTAAATATTTTTTTAGTTTGTTAGTGCTTATCAGAAGGAAATGTAATATTCCGTAACATACTATTTATAGCAGGTTTTAAGAGACAAAGGCATATAATATGTGCGAATAAATTTGTCTAAAATATTTTTTAATATGTGCTCTCAACTTTGCTCTCAAATTTAAAATTGCTCTCTCTCTGTGTTTTAGTTTATTTTATTTTTCTATTTACTCTATTTTTATTTTTTGGAAGGGGTGAATCCGAAAATAATCACAACAGTGTTTTTCTATTTTGAACGCTTTCGTTTTGTTTTAAAAATTATGAAAAAAGCGTCCTTATCGATCAAATTTTTACAGGTAATAAAATTTAAGTAAAAATACTTTTTAAGTTAACAAAATACCATCTGCCTTTTTTCAATACCGTTTGAAAATTGAAATTTGTATAAAAGGGACGAATAAATGAAATACTTTCGAAGAAAGTGAACTAAAAAATTAAAATAAAACATGTAGGTAAATTTTACAAAAGTTAGTTTAAATCAAGAATCAGTCTTAAGAAAAACTAGACTATATATATATATATATATATAAATATTATATATATGTATATATATATATATATATATATATATATATATATATATATATATGTGTGTGTGTGTGTGTGTGTGAGTGTGTATAAATAAGTTTAGGTTATTGTAATACCTAACCAATATCTTATTGTTAATATAAAATCTACTTCGCTATTTTTGACTGAAGTATGTCAAAGTTCACAGAAGTCTAAAGAAAACTGAATAAATCTTATAAACTGAACGAGAAGATTTCAGTAAAAATAGTTACCTCTTTATTTAATTGTTTGAATCGGTGAAAGTTACTTTCATAGAAGGATATTTATCAGGCATAATCCGGAAACTTTTATTCAAATTATTAATTTGCATTAACATTTGTAGTTATCTATTTTGCAAATATATAAATATATATAAACAATGTCTCTAAAGGTTCAACACTTTATTAACTAATTCGCTAAGTCCGCGCGTGAACTACTTATTAGTAAATATTCATTTACCCATTGCTAAGTTTGTAGTATGGTGTCGTCATAGATAACTTTCAAATGTTATTTTAAAATAGGGAGATTAAGAAATGTTCAGTACTGAATGGTTTACAGCTACTTAATTTGGCTCATTTTCAAGAATTTCGGAATTAACCGAACCATAAATATACGATCACAAAACAATATTACCGAGAATATGTAAAACAAAAATGAATACATTTCTTTTAATTACAAATTTATCTAGAATCAGTAAAAAGTCAGTCTATTTATTAATCGATTAGAAGAAAATTAATCAGATTACATGTAGAGCCCAAGGTTCACTAAAATTCTTAGGTCTGGTACAATTCGAGTTAGCTTTCTTCGATCGTTTGTATTAATTTCAGTGAAGCATTTGTTTACAGCTACCGCAGTCGAATGAAAAATACTACTTTTGGATTTTCTCTTACTTCGTATTATAAACTTACCCGAATATTGCAATGAATACCAAATATTACACAAGTTACTGAAAATGCTATTCGAAGTTATTTTAAATGGATTAATATATTCATGTTTCATATAAAACGTTTACTGTCATAGCCGCCTATGGACGAAAAAAAACGATTTAAATAATGATACCAGTCTAACAACGACACTATTAATAAACGACTATAACTTAGTGGTGTTATAATTTCGGATTGTGATGCATAAATTAGAGGTCAGTAGTTAATATCTCTTAAAATTGTTGACGCAAATTAAAGAACAGTCGGGAAAATTATGAAATTACAGGCGTAATTAAATCTGATAAATCTATAGAAATACGCAACACATCTTCATAAATAATCGTTAGAAAAACGTAGTCATTATTCTTAAAGCTTTTAAAAATTCTAAAAAAGTCTAATGTGGAAAAGTCTAAAGTCTAGAGTGGAAAATAATGGTGAAATTGACGTATTTAGGGTTAATTATTCATGAATATTATGCTAATTGATAATAAAGTTATTTAAAGTCAGTATATAACAATTATCTTTAAAGTTAGGAGGCAACATTTCAAAATCCGTCTTATTATTTAAATTAAAATTAATTTAAATCACTTATATATTGTAAGCAATCATTCGAACGCCAGCGTTCAGCAGAATGTTTGTTTTGGACGCTCTGATCTCTATTGCACTTTCGTTAGTTGTATATTATACACGATTCTCTGTACTATGCGTCCACGATCATGGTCATTATATTAATTAGGTAATGTATTCCTCAACTATGTACAACATAGGGGCCGTGATCAAATTTGTATTATATAGGTCTAATGATAATCATCCAAATTAGTTGGTTAATGCCGGAGACATGTTAACATACATAAAATAGACTGTACCAGCATTCAGTTAAGGAATTAAAATCTAGAGTTCAGTGACAGAATCTCAGCTTGAAACGTACAATATTAATTTAAAAACAGCAGGTTCTCTAGTCTCATGACTTAAGAGTTTCTGCTTAAACCAACAATACTAATTTGAAAACAGCTGATCCTCAAGTCACACGATTTAATCAGAACGTATCTCCACGGCGTCAAGACTGAGAAGCAGGAACCCGGAGTTTGGCGGTAGAGACTCTTTTTGAACTTTAAAATATTAATTTAAAAACAGCTGATCCTCAAGTGTGAATATTCAAGTAGGCCATACCCTCACACCACACCTGACAGTGTGGGATTACTGCTTACTCAAATCGTGAAACATGAGGATCTGCTGTTTTTAAATTAATATTTTGCTTGTAAGACTGTGAAGTTGAAACCAGGAGTTTAGTGGCAGAGACTCTGTTTGAGACCCACAATAGTAATTCAAAAACAAAAGATTTTCAAGTCTGAAGATTTAAAGAAATTTTCATAAGACCACATTGTGAGTACACCCAAGAATCATCCAAATTGGTTGAGATATGTCGAAGATATGAGTTAAAAAAAATACTTAAGAAAACACTCAAATTGAGAAGCTTCACTTTTTTGACGTAGGTTAAAGATCTTCTTTTTGGTATGAAACACGATTGCTCATTTGCTAGTTGTACCGAAATAATTTGACAAAGTATTAAAAAGTACACAGTACGCAAGAGTGTAATTCAATCATATTCAGCTTTAGAGATTAATATACATTTGTTGATGAAAACTGAGACTAAATGAATAAAAGTTTAAATATTTGAAACTCTGAAAATTCTCTATATGAATATTTTATACTACTGCTACTATGTAATATTCTGACGTAACAGAAAGTACTAAATGGCCTACTTATTTACTGATAAACAGGAAAACCTTCAAATGCTTACCTCGTCAATTAACAGAAGTTTAGGGAAATTACCACCGTTTGGAGTATCGTTTTCGTTTGAAGTTGTAACCTTTGTTAGTTAGAAATCGGCAATTATGCGTTTGTAGGTATCACCTATACTTTTCTTACCATAAACTGTTATAAAATTTGTAGCATAGTGATGAGTAAATTTAAATTCCTTATTAGATTACCGTAGAGAAGCACAGCAACCTTTTAACGTAATCATATCCATTTATCAGTCAGTTTGTCACAACATCACAGTTTTACATTTTTAGGCTTACAAGCATATGCTTTAGAAAGAGGTTTCAACCATTAAAATTCAATCCAATACAAAATATTACACCCTGTAACATTTGTAATGAAAACGAAATTTATTTTTTACGCTCTGAATCGATTGGAATATCATTAGATACGTTTTCAATATTTTGATTGGAGTTCGAGTGAGGTTCAATTTTTATTTTAAAGCATCGTTTGTAAAATATTAAGCCTCAAAACGACGTCCAAGGTAGCCCTCCGAACCTTATTATTTTTTAACGACGGATTTTAATAGATTTCAGTTTCTGATATACATTTGATTAGAAATTTTAATTAAATTATCTCGGTTAAAGGCTCATCATAGTGTAATTTGTTTTAACGGAAATTTCTAAGAGATGGCACGGAAACTTGGGAGTTAGCAAAGCCGCGTGGACGATTTTCATCTTTATTTCAATGTAGATAACAACATCTTGATACCGCGTGTCAATTAATTTTTTTTATTAATGATTTACGTGAGAGAATGGTTTTTGTATTCACTAAAAAAATTTTTGAAATTCATAATAATATAATATAATAATATTAAGCTTAATTTTATATATATATATATATATATATATATATATATATATATATATATATATATATATATGTATATATATATATATATAAATAAATATATATATATATATATATATATATATATATATATATATATATATATATACATATACATTTTCACACATAACTTTATACTCAAATATTTCCACCATATTCCCCTAGCATTTTTAATTTTTCTCATTTGTTTTCATATTTTTCTAAATACACATTTTTCATATAAAAGACCTTTAAAACATACGGTACTAAAAAAATACACAAGTACTTGAGTTTTGAAACAAAATATAATGTGTGCGTGAGGTATAAACTTTTAATTAGTCTAATTAATTTATAGATTTAATGTCTTGTATTGCTTAAAACTGTCTATATTTTGTACAAATAATATTTCACGAAACTATTGCAGTGCTTTGATAGCATCAGTAACAGAGAGCATTATTTACCACTTGATGATTCATAGCAATAGAGTTAGATAATTGCTTTCCTCTTTGTTTACATGGTTCATGCAAAATCTTTAAAGGTGCATATTTACTTTCAATAAAGGGGATTAATTTCGAATAATAACGAATTAATAATAACGAATTATTATCAATATTTTTGTTTCCCAGATACTCAAGCAGCTCAGAATAACAAAAATGTTTTTCCTGAGTTGATGTCATAAGTCTGTAATGTGTAAGCGTAAAACTTTATAGATATTCGGGAGTTTAACTTAGACATAATCAGAAAGGTAGAACATTTTAATGCTGAATTTGTCAAATTAGCTACAGGAAAGCGCATTAATTTTACTGAAAATGTTCTTATAGTGGACGCTGTGCAGATGTAGCGATATCTTTCGAGAGAGGTTAGAATTGAAAGTCGAAACATTCGAGTGGGATGACTATGATTTGTGGGAATAAAATGATATCTTAACTTGTAAAATTTTATATTGTTTCTCTATTTCATAAGAGATCAATGAATATTAGAGAGGATATTGTCTAATGGATATTGTCTATTAAGAAGAAAAGTAAAATTTCAATGGTATGGTTTGAATATATATTGCAGGTTTATAAGTCTAAATTTGTTTACTTACCACAACAAACGTGAAGCAATGTACAGTTTGAAATAAAAACACTAGCGGTACGCCTCTACTTCGTACGGGCACAATTAAGTTATTTCATTAAAGTTTCTTGAAATATATTTTTTCATGAACATAGTACTGCATTTGTAACATTAAGCGTGTGAATTTATCTCTCTCAAAAATCTTTTATTAAGTGTAAAAGGCAATTCTCATCTCCAATTATAAAATTATGTAAATTATAAAGTGTAACATTCTTATCTCCTGAAATACTTAAAAAAATGTCTTGTGACATTTATTTTGATATAGAATAATCGACCTAAATTTAACCACTTCAATTCAACACAGTTATTTTTCCTAAAAGAGCTATTGTGTAATAACTTTTACATGTACATGCTTACTTTTCCATAGATCTATTTAATATATATATATAAATATATTCTTTTTTTTTTTTTAAATATAATCCCCATACTTAATACACATGTGGTGTTTTTTCCGGTATTAACACGTCACATAAGCACATAGATCAATGACTTTATTTCCGTCTATATTGACATTATTAATTATATCCCATTAATTATACAACATTATACTATACAATCTATATCATTCTGCAACATAAGCTGTAATATTTCGGAAATAGGACGGTAATAGGATTAGTAGTTTTTATGTGAATTTCTAAAAAATATAGAAACAAAGAAGCAACACCTTCCTCATTATAATATTAGCTCGATTCTGGCGTAGATATTGTGAAAATAGTTTTTGTATGAAATTTTATATACATGCATATAATTTAGCTTAATATTATTGTATTATTTTATTGTGAATTTCAACAAACTTTAAAAAAAACTAGTCATAAAATATTCATAGAGAGATTTTTCAGCGTTTCAAATCTTTAAGCTTTTATTCATTTCGTCTCAATTATTTTTAACGAATTGATATTAATTTTTAAACCTTATTTAATTATAACTCTTGTTTATTGTGTTTTTTAAAACTTTCTCAAATTATTCAGTACAACTAGCAAATGAGCAATGGTGCTTCTTACTCTGCTGCCCAAACCGAAAAGAGGGTTATCTTTAACCGACCTCAAAAAAAGGTGGAGGTTCTCAATGCGACTGATTTTTTAAACATTTATTTTATATTTACCTCATATCTTCGGCATGTCTCAACCAATTTGGATGATTCTTGGGGATACTCAGAGTGGGGTCTTATAAAAATTCGGTTAGAATCATACCATGAAAATTTGAGATATGCCACAGAATTACCCAAAATTGAACAGTGCAGGTACCGTGATTGAGTTTCAGTGATATAAGTGTCTATAATATACGATTAAGGGTTACATAAACTTGCTTATTAGTAAAATTAGGGTACAATGATGGAGTCGGAAGGCTATGACAAGAACTCTTCAGTGATGAGAAGAACACTCGTTAAGTTTGGACCCATTTGACTTGCTTTGACGTAGCAAGGAGTAATAGGATGAATAGGGTAAATATTTACAAATATATACACGAATGAACTTTCAACCTTTTAACCCATAAATCCTGATGCTCCAGGGGTATTGTCTAAAAAAAAAAAATAAAAAAATAAAAAAAAAAAATGCCCGTGTACAGCACTTTAAACGGGTATTTGACCTTCAGATCTGACGATTTAACCCAGTCTGGGAAAAATCTGCCCCTTCATGTCGTCAGCCAGTGAAGAGGTGGCAAAAACCCAGACCCTCGCTTGGTCCAACGGGCGGCACCGAGTCCGTCCGCCCAACCACAGCCTAGTTAGGCCCGGCCTAAGGTCCTACCTGAGTGCCATTAAACCTGTGACGTTACAGTAATTCCATCCGTTTTCTGCGCACCTTATTATAATTTGGATAAGAAGTTTAAGATAAAGAAAAAAGTTGTTGAAAATAAACAAAAGTAGAAATGCGCGTTTTTATGACCTTCGGTACGATGTTTTCTCGAATAGATATGGGAAAGGAGACGCCACATCTATGCGCAGAGGCGCGAATGTAGTCGATTGTCCAGCGGACTCCTAAAGCGTGTATACCTTTTAGGTTTTTTGATATCAGAAGATTAAAAATTAATATTTTTTAAAATATATATTATTACATTATTTTGAAACTTAGTGCGTGTATGTATAGTTTGTTTGGCAAATTAGGTGAGTTTAGTTTTAATACACGTTTGCACATATTAATTTATTCACTTTTGTTTATGTTGAAGAAATATTTTTTTGTATTAATTTGATCTCGAGGCCAAAGTTCCAGTTACATGGACATAGCTTTAGGCAGATAATGCTTTTTGATATAGGTTTACGCAGATGTTGCTTATTGCGGTAGTTAAGAAAAATAATTTCTAGTAAAGTCTACAAAAAAAAAGGGAGTATTTCACATGGAGAAATGTTTTAACATTTACAAAAAATATAACCATCTGTGAAGAATTCATATTTTAAATGGTATGATTTTTATGTAGCTTATACATTGACTGATCCTATCGTAGACGATGATTTGCATTACTATAAGAAAATGTTTTGGTTAACTAAAATAAAATGGAGGTCTAGGTTCGTGAAAGAAAAAATACATATCAAGATTTTTTCTTTCACGAACCTAGACCTGCATTTACCAAACAACTTATTTGTATCCGAACACAGCCAGAGCGGACCGCTAGTTACATATAACTTTATTGGTTTCTTCAGGTTTAAACCTCTTGAAAGCTAGCAACGTTTATAAAAGAAGAAACTGTGTCAAATAAACCTTCCTTTAAACTTTTATTTTTTACGATCAAACTATAGGGACTTGAAGCCATTTTAACCAATTCAACTAGTCTCTTTATGTCAATAACAAACGTGATTAACAAAAATAAGTTGAATCAAAGTGGAACTAACAAGAGAGACGTTGTGAGGAGTTATATATTATTTTACCGCCTATGAGAGGGACGTGTTTATATTATTTACCTATGTACTTTCCTTATATGTACTTTCATTCCGCCCGGCTTGTCTCAGAGCTCCTCCTGGGATCCGTAACATCGGCCCTCATACTAAAGAGGGGACCTTCGAAGGTTCACTAATAGCGCTTCAACCAACTGGGTTAGAAACTGTCCCTTCGCAATGAATAATTTAGTGTTTCCACTTTTTTGAGATCGCGCTTAGCGATCGCTCCAAAGAGCTTAAAGGTCGTTCCCTTCTCAACCAAATCACGTTCTAAAGCTCCGTGTGATTTTACTCTAAAATTAAGATGCATTCTCTCTAACATAATTCTACATGTATCACCGTGCACACTGCAGTGGAACAAAACATGATTCTTGTCCTATGTCTCAAAACGGCAGGTACACGCCGGGCTATCTCTGAGGGCAAATCTATCAACTAGCATGAACTACGCAATGTCCCGTTAACAACAGTGAATTGTAGTAGTCACTAATGAGCCCATTCTCACGTAATCACTCAGACACATCGGGGAAGAAAAGCCTAGTTCTTTCTTCCTTTGAGTCGGGAGAAATCCACTTATATTGTCAGTGAGCACAGATGATCTCAAAAATAGGTCTCTTTTTGTCAACCTGACATTTTTCTACCAAAAATTTGAAGTATAACGGACCCGCGTAAGATCGCGTCTGGATCTGTTAGTCACTTCTAGAATTGACGGAAAATAATCTTTCCATAAGTTGGTTCGTAGGTGCAGGTTAGTAGTTTGATTTAAAATAATAATATTAATTTTTATTTTACTTCTCCCTTCATAATAGGTTTTACTTTGATTAAGAATTTTATGATATTTTTTAGTTATTTGGAGAAAATTTGTCTCCATAATTGAAATTGCTCTGATATTTTGTTGGTGAAAAATATAATTTTTGTTAACGTCAAGGTAAAGTTAGCTCATCGTTAATCTTCTTAAATATAAATTACAGACTTGTTAATATGGAAAGGATACGTCAAGTTAGAAAAATATATATAATAGATTGTAAATAACTGAATCGATTAAGAAATTACTTCTCCAATAAGTAGAAAACACCCAAAAATATCTTTAGCGATAAACTAACCACGCTCTTTATGAACACATTATTTGAAAATGTCTAGATATGCCCGAAGTTTTTAAGGTAATAAAAATATAAAGGAAATGAAAATCTTATATGTTGCGTTGATTTTTTTCCATTATGGACGTAAATTTAACTACGAACGTTGAAATAAAAAAAAATTTAAACTTTTTTGGCTAGCTTAATCAATAAACAGGTTTAACGATTCAAATCTGAATTACCTAGCTTGGACTATAACAGATATACTAATTACACATTAAACTAGGTACTAAAATAAATTCACATGTTCTGTATATACATTAACGATACAAAATATTAGTTGACGAAATTTGTTACACGTGTATTTCAGTGGGTTGTGGTGTACACTTTCTGACTAATGAATCACACGCAATGATGAATGATAATGAATTACAAGCAATGTCAAAGAGAGCGTCTCTTCTCTTAAGAAAGTAATGAACTACACGTGCGTCTCGTATAAACCTACATAAACGAAATTCAGATAATGGCAATACAGCCGTAAATATCCAATATCCAATGCCGTTATGTTAAATAGACAAGTTATATTTATATCAAAGGAACAAAAAATGGTTTCGCTCACACATACAATATGAAATTTTCTGTACATTCAAATATGGAATATCAATGAGTAATGAAAAAGATTGAGAATCAAACGATAAACGTGTAAAAGAGATAGTTGTAATTATAAAAGTTAGGCCATTGTAAGTATGGGGAGCGAGTAAGTCGCAGGTGTGCAGGGATACCTTTTTATCATAAGCGTTTCAATGTTGGAATTTATCAATAGTAACCGACATGTTCAGTTTGGCCTTCTTATATTTGTGAGTGTTTTATTTGTTATGTCATGTTCGTTTTCTAGACGTGTAAATTAAAATCAATTAATAATAAGAGTGAACATCGTAAACAATTTAAATTTACTAACGTTTAAATATAATTGCAAATAGAATATTGTTCCTAAATATTGATAGTTTGTACAACGATATTTTCGTTGTACAAATATTACAACGAAAATATCGTTGTACAAACTATCAATATTTGATATTCATTATATTGTGATAGTACTTTGATATTTATTTTGGTAAAACAATGCAGTGACACGTTACAAGTCATAAATTCATACTAAATAACAACTGATAAATGATAAGGCATTTATATTTGTTTCGAGAACTGCTTTTCAACACCAATGACATATCTATTCCATATATCTGTCAATTTGACGTAAAATCCAAAACATGAAATGTAAAAGCGATGATTTGATGTGAGCCAGGTGAACACAATTATCACCAAATGTCACGTTATAAATAAGAGGAACTATGGAAAAAAATATGAGTATTATTTTTTAAATTATTTGGATGTATGAGACTAACAACAACAACAACAATAATAATAATATAATTTATTTGTGGATATAAAATATAACAGGTACAGTAATAGCCATGTACATAAATTTTCTTAGGCTAATGACAAAATAAAAATTAAAAATTATAGTTATGTTATAAGCATCACCCAATCTGAGAAAATTCATGATAATATATATATATATATATATATATATATATATATATATATATATATATATATATATATATTTATTTAAATAATACATTACGTCCGCCTTATTTGTGTTTTGTTTAATAAAACTCAACAAATCCTGATTACTCGAGGGTATTTATTAATATTTCTAATGTCAACAGCACTTGTAGTATTTCCGTAATCCGTTTCAAAAATACTGTTACAGAGATAATAGGAAAAAAATTATATGAATTCCAAAATCGTTTAAAGACTGAATTTGATGAGAATTTTAATGATCTAACTCGTGGAAAGTTCAATAAGAATTAAGACTTGCCAAAATTCTGTGAATTTTAATTCTGTTTGTGTTGTGGTATTTAAAATACAACTTGATTTCTGCTCGGTAAAAGAAATTCTGCCTTAAAAGGAAATAAAAATTAGTACAGAATGCAGGAAATAACAATTTCCATTTTATACAAGTTCATTTATTTTATGGACTTTATAGTTATAAGAGGGTATTTACAATCTGTGTGAAATTAAATATTTGAATGATATATGTCATAGTCTTCGAGTTAGGAATACTAATTACTTATTTAATTGCAGTAAACTGCTCATTTTTAAATCAAAGATGATATTGTGTTTTAAAGTTCGCAACCTACCACCGAAACACAAATTATCCATCAATCAGAACACGTAATATCGAAATACACTACACAGATAATTAATATGGCCAACTTTATGTAATTGTCTGAGCAATATAGCGCAATTCCATAAACTGGATTCCATAAACAAAATTTGTCCGTCACTACAGAAGGACGAAACGTGTGAAAGAGATAGTATCTCTTCAATTTCATTGTTTCTTTGAGGGGTTATGTCGTCATGGAATTCGTATATCAGGTGATTTAGTACCATGGCGCGAAACTTTGCATGGATAGAATAACAATTTATTCTCATCAGATTCATTTCCAATAATTTTATACACTCCTAAAAAAAATTCTTATTGTTTAAGTAGTAATGAATTAGTCTATTATTTGTTGGCTTGTGCAATTAATGTGTTTTATATACTGAAATTGTTCTTGTACGCATGAAATCACCTAATATCACTGGTTGCAATGAACATCGTTCCGATTGGAAACTTCGTTATCAGCTAGAAATGAAAAACCACTTTATAACCAGAACGCCTGCGAATTCTTTTTAAAATGAAATGCAATATACGAATCTACGCGTCGTGTATACCCACTGAAACTGAAATAGTTTCATAATTTTATACGTAAATAATGTAAATAACGACCCAAAATTAATCCAGAATTTCCACACTTGTAAACATTTCTGCGCTAAGCTTTTATTATGGCAGAGGAAATTGCGGGCAAAACGCTTTAAGATAATAAATTAGCGTTAACAACCTCTGAAGCTATTTATTTATTATTATTTATTTCATCTATTTTAATTGATACATATGGCGGACTTATTGCTACGAGCGCAATATCTTGCAGCTAGCCATGACATCCGTCCAGCCCCCGCTCGACGAGCGGCTGGGAATGGAACCCTCCGCGGTGCGCCGCGTCGTCAAAGGCCGTATGCCTTGTGATCAACCCAACACACCATTGCGACGTTAAAGCAATGGTCATGTTGATATTTTATGTCTTCATACGAATGATTAATTGATTGTGTTTTCATTTTTAAATATTTTATTTAACAAATAATAACAACGGGCTATTCACTTTAAAATACAAAAGGATGATTCCAATTCAATTCTTTGTTGAATTATGAGCTAAAGTGAGTTTAAATTTAAATAACAAATTGAGTTACTTGAAAGTCAAATAAAAAGACCGGGCGTTGGCCGATTTGTGAATCTAAGCCAACTCCGATGTGGTTTGTGTTTCTTCACTAACATTTTCTACGAAAACGCCCAACTTCTCCATCGTTTATTGATCCCCTCCTGATGGTAACGTAATACTTTCATAATTTTGTTGCAAGTGCAATACCTTTTTATTGTGTGAAAATTATAATTCAAGGGTGAAACGAATTCTTCAGCGTCTCTTTAGATTTTATAAGTCTTCTCTTCAGGCATCTCTTTAGATTTGATGAGTCTTTGAAAGCGCATATATGTATATCCAGACGTATGTATGCAAGTATGTACGTGTATACAGATATCTAGACTTTGATGTGATTTGCAATCAGATAACGCAGTAGAAATGAAAAAAAACCTTTTTGTGACACCATAGCTATGCAGCAAAACCGGAACCTTTATAATAATACCGTCACGTCAATCTATCCAGCTGTTCGTCGTAGTCCATAGCATCAGTTCTTTCTATAATTATATATATATTTCTGTGCTTATATAGCCATAAATGTGTATCTAACTTTGATTTTCACCTAAATTTTTAAATGTGTAAATACGGAACGTTCTCAACAAGTTTCTTTCGTATTTAGCAGATTTTTTTTTATTTCATTAAGAGATAAATAAAAATCGATTAGTTCGAATAAAATTTCACTTTACTATTAAACACGCATTTTTTTTCATTAATTTATTTCCCATCCCTAGACTTAAGCCTAGATTTAAGTCCGTCTACAAACGTATGTTAATATAGACAGCGCGTATATTTACTATTGCGGTGTTGTAGTGTTATGGCGCCGGACGTGCGGCGATCGATGTCGATGCCGAGGGCTACCCGCCAACGGGTTCACAAAACAACTGCCTGTCCAGCTTGTAGGCTTCCATTTATTGACACCTTTCTTCTACGTGAATATTAAAACTAGAAAATGTGATATAAGCGTGAGTTATATTTAAATTCACATTAATCGCGAAAGTAGACTTTGAATTTTATTCCTATTATTATAATTTAACATCAAATATTGAAAGAAACATTAGGTTGACAATTAAAGAATTCACTATTTCATTTCATGATTCATCACTGACATCAACTAATAATTAGTTCATGTTGTAGCCAAGCAGAACATTCCTACTTCTTCACGAAGAATGACTTTATTTTTATGAGATGTCGGAGAAGTTTCTATGACATTTCAGAAATCGCTGGAAGAAGGTAGTGGATTTATTAGTTACCAACATTATACATATTTCGTACTTTCGAAATTTACAGTAATATTATTTATAAAAACAGGATAAAACAGTGACTTTCTGATCTCATTTTTATAAATATTAAACTTTTTTATAACTTAGATTTATAAAATTTTAATTGAAATTACCAATAAAATTCTAGTAACTAGAATTTTTGAACTTTGTCAAACCATCAAGATATTTCAAACTCTATTTTGCCAATCGAGGCTAAAATAAAAAAAATCTGGAGTTCTTTTTTAAAGATCTGTCCAATGACACACGATACAAAGAAATGTACGAAAACAAATTGAGAGTATACAATTCAGTATACGTGACAGAATTGAAACTTCTTTGTCGATCGATCAGCTAACTAATTGTAGACACACTCTCGTCTTATTCATTCGCGTTGATCCATCTCTCTTGTTTTTGCTCGCGTATGCGTGCGCACTTCGTCTTTTGCTGATACTATACTGGTCTTTGATTTAGTTCCTTTTATTTTAAAGGTCGAGGATCATTCATGAGGTTGAAACTTTTACCACTGCTTGGAAGTTGATAATAATTAGGGCATACCGAAGTTCTCTTTTTTAGTAGGAATAGATGGGCAATCCGCTTCCGTGTGATTAACATTGGGATATGCAATTTTGGTGCAGTTTTTAGAATTATACCCCATCACATTGCTCAAATAAAATTAGACAATTATCAGTGTGATTTGTTTGTCCCCGCCACAGCATATACCGATATGACTATCAAATAACAATGATTTTAATTTGCCGTAAACCCAATGTCTTCATATTTTAACACAGTACTGGCTTTCTTTATGTGTTACTCCCTGTTTATCTTGGTGACCTAACCTAATTTGGTAGTAAGTATAACAAGCATTTTTGACAAAGTGTGTTGTATTTAGCTTTGTTTAGCTGCTGTATTTTGTCTTTATATGTAACAAAATACATCTGGATTATTTTTGAAAGATTGAAAGGTCATAGTTAAAGAAAAAAAAACACAATCTTACTATGACGCGTGTACAATTGTCATTCTTAATGGCGCTCGTAGAGATTATACGACGCGTAAGTTTAGTGGGGATATCCCAGACTACATAATAGACATAAAGATTATAGAATGAATGGTGAATGAATGTCCTAATAAACTAGTGAATTTAATACTACAAAACTAATATAGTTCTTTTATGATTCTAAAAAACTTACATTAAAAACAATATTGAACGCATATATTTTTTCATCCAATCTGTGAAGTGACTCATGTGTACGTCAAAATCTATACGTTTCATATGAAAAATATTTAAAAAAAGTTCTGGATCTGTTTTCATCACAGCCAATGAATGTAACCCTTGTAAAATATGAGTTAACAACTTGTAATAGATTAATAGATAAAAAAGTGTAAGAATGGAAGGGTACGGTTGTTCGAATAATTTAAAGGCAACTTCAACAAAGAAAGCGCGCGATAAATATGGATATTTTGTCTCATGAAGACGACACCTCTAAAATGTTGGCTCATGTCGTAATATGTAAGTGGGATGTTCTAGTCGATCACTCAAGAAAGCGTTTTAACATTTATACAATTAACATCGTAAATTCCTAATTTCTGATACTTATGACCCATAATAAAAGTATTACGCAAAAATATACCAGGTTTTTGTCTAAAATTAAGTAAATTTTGCTGTGAAAATTGGCAAAAGATCAATAAAATTCAAAAAGGTTGCTTTTTTTACCTGATTTATTCAAAAAATTGTCCAGATTTATTAAAATTAATAAACACAATTTCTACACAAATTATGTGGTATGCAAAATGAAACTTATATTAGCTGCTTTTTTTTCAAAGCTACATTAATTAATTTTTTCGTCTTTTCTAGCTTCACTGGAATGATTTATTCTCTCTTACATAAATATAAATACTGTATGTATACCAAATTTTATCTCCATTGGTTTGTTGGAAGTAGACGTGAATTTTAATGATCTATAAGAGTGACAGTCACAAAATCGTCTATTTTCACACATAACAATATCCTGCTCGATTCCTGACAAATCACAGTCCAATGGGAATTGCGTTACCGTTCTATGTATAATTAAAATTGTAATGGTTGGTTCCATAGGGCATTGAAAGGGAATTGAAAGGTCCCTTGCTTTGGGCGGTTTATGGAGTTGGGGGATTATTTTCCATCCTGAGGCGTCCATTAAGGATTTCGCATTCAAGCTACATAAAGTTTTTTGGAATGGGGCAGTATCCGTTAGCCTGGATTATATTTAAATTGGTCCAAATTGAAACGCACAGATATACGAAAATAAAAACCTTTGAAAAAAATATTTAGATTATAAACGAGAAAACCTTGTGTGTTTGATTCGTTATTATCGTGTTTCTGTGCAGGTATCGCTTCTAAAAAAATGCAAGCGGATCTTTTATAACTAAGCAAAAGGATGTATTCTAGCCTAGTTAGTGTTGGCGGCGGATTTGAGTATCAAATATAGGGGCATCAGTAGGTTACAGTTTAACCAATACTTACAAAATAATTCTTATGAAATGCCACATGACGTCGGTACTTAAGAATATAGGTTTGTGTGAATAACATCGTTTTTTGTTACGAAGCTCTCAGCAAACAAATATTTTGTCCTGAAATTCAAAATAGAATATTTATTTCTGTCTTAACCCGTTGGTTTTATTAGTATTTCGTCACAGTTTTGATCGATCAATGGCTACTCTGCTTCATGACCCTATCTAGTCACTCTCTCCCACACTCCAAGGCCTGTATACTAGATTTCCATTAGACAGAGACCAAATCATTACTTGGTTAGGTCCTTTTAACAATTTCAGAGAGAAATATTGTTATACCCCTTTATTTTTTTGACGTAATATAAATGTCAAATGAATTCCTATAAATATGTTTCTTCGGAATCGTTTTTATTTCTCACCTTTGACACAGGCCATACCAGCTGCACAGTCGTCACATCACATCACAGAGTAGTAAGCTGCAATCACAACTGTTTGCCAACTCTATCGCCATCTGGTCACAAGTTCAACATTGCGATGTAGAGTTTCAATCACAGTAAGTGATTTTGGCGAGCCGCGGCGCGTCAACAACCTACGTTATATCTATTACTATTTACTACTTATTAAATATTATTGCTATCAACTTGCAACGCAACATTTCGAGATAAAATTAAGTAAAGAAGTATATAATTTTTTTCTAAAACGAAAATAATGAATTCACGAAGCTGCCAGGCTACATATTTTCAAATTTTATTGCATCATTGAAAAAAATAATTCCAAAATATTTACTTAATATTAATAAATTATTAAATATTAAATTTATTTCCTACATATGTTTTGTGGCCTTGGCAATTTAGAATGTTATAAAGTCGGTTTTATCGAGGTAATTAGATGATGAACAAGGTGTTCTAGCCTTTACATTTAAGGCTTGTTTTAAAAAATTAATGCCAATAGTTTGTGAAACCCTTCAAGAGAGTAAAGTTCCAAAAGTAAAATTAATTGAAAGCTTACATTAAAAAAGAAAAAAAGAAAATAAGTGTGTCTCTCTAAAGAGCGGGAAGTTTCCTTCAGAATTTAATGTTAGATTTTATGGAAATAACTTACATCAAACTATCAATTAGAATTCTCTCTTTCGTTTAAATCTGTTTTCTTCATTCAATAAATATGAATTTATTTTCATGATTATCGTAAAATTCTGCGTGTTTTTGCGGTCATCATTATTTTCAAATACTCTATATGTCAACTTCGGGCAATCCATTGCTTCTACTTATTAACTCAACGTTACATCTTTAATTTTAATGTTATTCTGTTCGTTTCTTTCCTACTCTTTTTGCGTTACATCTGGCGACACTCATCGTTTAATTTCTCGCGTCAGATTTGTACGTTACAGAAAAAAAAGTGACTAAACGCCAAAAGCAGGCAGATAAATATTTGTTGTACGTAAATAACTAAACTTACATAACTACATAATTCATTTTATAATAACTTAGGGTATCTTTACGATAATACTCTGACTAACAAATTAACGTTACGTTTATATTTAGGTATCGTCTCAAAAAAACCGCGCGACCATTTATAAAATACACATTTCTAGAAGAGCTAATATTTCATTAGACAGTGTTACTCCACCCAGCCCAATTCCACTGGCGGTATTTAATCAGCAGACGCATCTAGTTAAAGTAGGATCATAAAGACGTGGTACTTAAACTGTACAAATTAAGGTCCTCATTTAATTTGAAGTAGAATTTTACAGGGAAGACTATTTAAATGAGCCTTTGTTTACAGCGAGAATACATTTATCTAAATATATCCATGTAATTATTTACAAAATTTTTCGTTTTGTACATCCGATCGCAATGGTATCTTCACTGACATATCAATTATTGAACACAAAGAGTAAAGGTAACTTAATTTCTCGTTGAACGTTTAAAGGCGAAAAATGACATAGAGGAGACTTTGTTATAACAATGGTTAGCTGATATATGGTCTTCCTTATCAGTCATTTCCTATGTGGCCAAGAATTTTCAAGCAAACTTTCCAACAGACAAATGGATAAATTTCTAAAACGTAAGCAGATGTTTAATATAGTGGTGTTATTATATAACGCAAGAAAAGGTATATGAAGTCAGATATACCAAAAATATAATACGAAAACCTATTCTTCATTTGATTCCCTTCAAAAAAGGAGTAAGTTAAAAAGTACATACCAGAAGTACATACCTTTAGGGAACGTACAAATTATCGTTGATGGATGTAATTAAACGTAATAAATAGAGGTAGTACAGGGCGTAAGTTGGGGTAGTTACGGTACTGGAAAGGGCAAATTACAGCATTGCAATGTTCTGTCTAACTAGTGATACATTCCTGATTTAGTTTATCTTCATTAATGCCTAATCGCAGGGATACTTGATTGATGAATTTTTGTTTTGCGCCTTTTCAGGAGAAAAATTATTTCACTGCCATACCAATGAGCGATGTTGGTAAATCATCGATGTCGATATTGTTACTAATGTATATATATATATATATATATATATATATATATATATATACTGTATATGTATATATATATATATATATGTATATATATATATATATATATATACATATTTGCTTTCGATTGCACATACCTATCGATCTTTAAAAGAATATGCTTATATATTCTTTCCTAAAAATAAATCGGAATGCGTAATGCGCGCTGTGCTAAAATGTTTATTTACCATATTTGGTTTCAAAAAGGTTATAATCACCAAAATGTTACGTTTGAGAATCGCTTAACTATAATACGATTAATTACTTCAAAAACAAATAATTAAGACTATAACTAAATTAAAATTTCAAGTAAATATTATGGATTGTCGGTGTGCACTTAATGTTAAATTTGGATAGTTGACAATATATTAAACATTTACCTGAACGATACTGTTTTATTTTCTATGAAATCGTTCATCATATTAAATAAAATTTTAAATTCTAACGGTGAACCCAGCTATTGATTCCAGAAACTTTTATATGTACTACCGGAATAATCATTTTATAGATAAGCTGTGTTGCAATTGTTTTCGTTTGTTTAATACGACATTATTTTTAGAGTTATTTTGATTAACATTATCTGAATCTAGGTGTTTGTATTCCAAGCTGGACATTGCAACCTTCACCCGAAGCGCTTCACAGCCATATATATTGCATTAAGTTGATGTTTCTTCAGTTCAAGCTAATGCTGGAAATCTCTTTTAGCGATTAGAGGGACGAGTATTTATTATGACGTGTTACAAATTTAAAATTTGTATATATAGAATTTTTTCAGAGATTTCTTAAGACAGCTAAATATGTTAGTTACTAATTACCGTAAAGCCAATTTTTTGCCCCAGCAATTAACCTACCAACATATTATAGATAGACGACACGCGATTTATAAAATGTACTAAAATGACTTGTAAGAAGTTGTCCTAGCTGGATTTGGAAATGAGCATGAAGTAATTAATTAAAGTTATAAATAAATCAATGGTCGTGAGAAATCTCGTGGAAAATCTCAATAACATGCTAATATATACATATATATATATATATATATATATATATATATATATATATATATATATATACATATACATATACATATACATATATATATATATATATATAGTTTCAGTTAATCATGCAATAAGTGAGGTCCAAAAATCGAAAGCCTTTCTCCCTCTATTTCCTCAGTTTATAGCCGAAATGCAGCTTCTTCGCTTTATCTATATGTTCTTCACCCTGGCAATTTTAATTCACAAAAAAAAAATTAATTCACTTTCAATAAAAGCGTGCATCGAAAGGGTTCTTTTATTTGTATCTATTTTAGCAGTAAACATATACGGACAATGTACTCACGAATATTTCCCCGCTTTAATATATTACGACATGACGGCAAAACTTTCATAATAAATATCCCGTCAACGTCGCACCCAACAGCGCTGGCGTTGCGGAGAGGGCGTTCAACTTGCAAATCACTCCCGTACCCGTAAAAGTTGGCCAATGTTAACAGAGATAATTTATCATAAATAAAAAACCTGTCATGCAGTTGTAGAATCCCTCTTATGAGGGTTCTGGACACATTTAGGTACTTATCAACATTTATGGGTACATAGCATTTCTTTTAAACAGTATACAAATATTAATTCTGCACAACGCAAACTGTATCTTTCACAGGCGTTATAACAAGCTGTATATTTAAAAAACTATACGAGCTAAGATTATCGCTATAGCTTTCCTGCAACTTTTGCGCAGGTTTTTAATCACTACCAAATTTCAAATTTCTACGCCAAGCGGTTTTCGAGAAAAACGGGTTTCACAGACAGACGGACAGATACGTGAGTGATCTTATAAGGGTTATTTTTTTCTTTTGAGGTAAGAAATCATAAAAATAAGCCATATTCAATTTCACAAACGTATTACATTTTAAGAGTAAAGCAAATTATCTTTTTGTTATTTGGGTTCTTTATGGATAAAAATACATTACGTTATACTGGTTGCTGTAACTAGCTTTACCCACGAAACAGATTCTTTGATATTGTTTAAAAAATAACTTTATAAATTCATAAGTGAGGCTATATGACACTCATTAGTTGCTACCGCATCCCGCCATCTTGTAAACATTTTCACTGTATATGAAATAAAACTAGAGTCGATATTATATTATCCTTGGGATACATATAATTTAACTTCCGTTATAACTCATATTATACTAATTTTAGGTAGTAGAAATTTTCTTTGTTTTAGGATTTAGCGCAAAAACGATTTTATACTATTGACATGAAATCACCATTAGCTACAATCGTTGTACAGTCTTTTTGTATTTTAATGAATAATAACGATTTAAGTGAAAGGAATCGAAATGTGCCGGGTACATTGTATTAATTATTGTCTGTTATGATGCGTTTTCTTTTGTATTATCAGACTATGAAATAATTTTCGGCTTAAAGTAAATCGTTAAAGCTATATAAGAATAACTTTTTAAATAAATGTACGCTATTGAATCTACTGAAAGTTACCAGGACATATATGGCTTATTATGATTTTATTTCCCCCCTCTGCCCGGAACATATAAGGCTATTATAAGTATAAGTGGCGGGGAGTGGTCAAAATAATCATCGTCTTTCATTTAGATAGTTCTAGCGGAAATAAGAGAAAAAGTCATAGTTAAAATAAATACCTTCGTATCGTTATAAACGGTGTTATTTTATGCAATTTTACCGTAGCAGTGAACATTTCAGCCACCATTCAAGTTTCTTCCAATATATTGTTTAAAGCAATTTGGTTATAAAATATTTATACTGTAGTAAAACAAGCTAAATAAAAGTTTTCAATATCAAACAATTATTGCGCAGTGTAGGTATTGATGCTAGATATATAGATATAGATTCTGCATTAAAATTTTGTAATTTTACAAATTTTCTAACAAAAATATCTGACGAATTAATATGGATGTAACAATTTATCGAATATATTGCTTAAATCAATGTGGTTATAAAACATGGTGGTATAAAGCAATGTGGTCTAAGTTACATGTTAAAGAGCGAAACTCTACAAGATACTATAAGAGTACTTTATTGAAATTCAAAATGATAAGATTTTTCAGGTTTCGTACTGTAAAAAAAAAAACGGAACCCTTAAAAGATCACTCGGGTGTCTGTCGATCCATTTGTGATAGTCGTTTTTCTCAAAAAAACTATGAAAGAGATCCTTTACCTACCACACATTTTCATTATCAGATCCCGATTCCCTTTCAGGATCTTTTATACTTTCTAGGACTCCATTATACTTTGTCACCAGAATTAAGTATGTATGCCAAATTGAATGTTTCTAGCCATCGGAAAGTAGATGAAATGTCGATTACAAAATTTGTAGCAGACAACAAAGCAAGCTAAATAAAAGTTTTCCATATCAAACAATTACTGCGCAGTGTAAGAATGCATTAAAATTTTGCAGTTTTACAACTTTTCTGACGAATTAATATGGATGTAAATAAGGTAAGAACTAATCGCAAAATACACATAAAGAAGGAAGAAAAAAATTATTAAGAGTAATTTTTATATGATATCGCCGCTGTATTGACCAAGCGAGACGTGTACTGAAGTACATGAACGTGAACATGTAAGTTATGAAACGAAACGTCAAAATTAAATTAAATTACGCGGAATGAGGCGAAACTCTATTTAAGTCAAGAAAGAAAACGCCATGGCTAAAAGCCTGATATTATTTTTTTCATGATTCTTGACTATGATTCATGACTATTTTTCATTGTTCATAGAAGACACCTATCCTCATTTCGTCTATATAGTGCCAATAGTTTCCGAGTAAAATGGCTGTGACATACGGACAGACAGACAGACGGATAGATGGACAAGAAGAAATTATAAGGGATCCATTTTTCCATTTGACTACAGAACCATAAAAACAAATCTTTCCTAGCTCACAATGATTAAAAAATATCTTGATCTGTTTAATGTTTTCGTGTTTAGATAAAAGTTGTGAATTTTAAGCGAAAATTTGTTTTTTGATTTCATAGATGAGATATGGTATGGGTTTTTTCATAGATGAGATATGGTATGGGAGATATGGTATGGATTTTTTCTCAATATTATTTGAGAAAAAATCCAAAACCGTCAACTTTTTCTTTATTGAGTTAGATTTATTTTTATTTGTTGCATATATCTCTCTTTCAAAAAAAAACTTTCGCTTATTGACAGGCATCTAACGAAGTAAGAACATGTTACCGAGATTAGATTAAATCCATGGAAAATTATTCACGTGACTTAAATTAAAAAAACCTGTGAAGTACGAGTAGATTCACATTAAGAGAGTTCCGTATATACTTAGGTTATTTTAAATACTTAAGGGTTTAAAGTATTACAGTGAATTTATTTCCTAATATGTATTTTTTACATTTCAACTGTTATCTACTATATATTTCACGTAAAATGACAGTGCCCATTTCTGAAATTATAATATCTAAGATAATCACTAGAATTATAATTTGTATAGGCTTACAAAATATATTTTTATAATTTTAGGTTGATTATTTTAGGAAGGTGGGGATCACTTTTTTTTCATATTTTTCAATATATATTTGAAGACACACTACCTAAAATTATGATAAAATTTTTTTTTGAGACCCTTACAAGACCTTCCAAATTATATAAGTAAAATTAAAAAAAATTAAATACATAATTTGGTACATAAATGATTTTGAGTATTAGCTAGATATGCGCGAGTTAATATGTTTTCAAATATTGAATATATTTGGCGTTAATTTTGTAGAAATTCATTATTCACAATTAAATAACAGACAAATGTAGTATTATTTCTACTTTCTTTAAGTTCTTTACCACTATTAATAAATCCCCACACGAAGAAGTCCAAGTGGTATAATACTACATGACGTAGTTTCATTTAATTGTGGTTAATATGTTTTCTTACTATGCCAAATTTCAAGTTTCTGCGTCAAGTGATTTCAGAAAAAAGGCTGTGACATACAGTCGGACATACACGTGAATGGTTTCCGTTTTTTCTTTTGAGAGTACCAAACCCTAAAAATGATATTGGAAAATGCCATGACAGCCTAAAAAAATATAAATAACACTAATATTTAATCTTCCTCTGACATGTAACAATACGGAGCTTCTACACTCTCTAATTACTTAAAGTTCCTGATTGTCGTCTTTTTGGTAAAATATTCGCGTTGAAGTTATTATTATTATCCATCTGTCGCACGTGCATCGCATTTGCGCAAGTATTTGTCAAAAAATTATGTTAATTTTTTCTTACTACGAGCAGACGACCATGTGAGTAATATTCGTGTGCAAATAATGTTCGGTTTCTTAGCTTATTATTATACAGAGCACTTAATACAAATATCCGTACACATATCGTCGTTAACTAATGGATTTTGCTCTTTTTCGGGCTGGGTATTGCTACAACAAAAATAATATTATGAGAACGAAAAATTGATATAAACTTTGAATATAGAACAATTAATCAAAGTTAATTTATAGCGTATACGAACTCACACCATTTAAAATTTCATATAAAATACTCTGAATGCATCTTTTATAATTAATCCATCGCACTTATTCTCACCGTGTGATTAATCTTCAAAATTGGGAAAAACTCACGCATTTTCGCAAGGTTTTGTCTCTACTGTAGTTTAAGGTTCCATTGAAGGTGTTGAGTAAAAGTTATACGAGTATATGCTAATTCTACGCTGAACTTAGCTGTAATGTCCAAAACTGTTGTTGGCTTGTAATTAAGGCAATTGTGATTACACAATGAAAATAGTTACAGGCTAGCGGAATTTTTGCGATCATACCTTTAACTCTCCATGCAGTGTCCATTAAGTGCCTATCGGAAGCTAGTTACTTATCAGCATTCAGGTTGAGTTTTGTTCGTGCATTAAACAGAGTGCTAACTGGCATAAATGCGATCACACACTAATTTAAAATGATACATACTCTGATGAAAGTGAGACAGTTTTACTTTCTTATTCAGATATCAGTAACCCCTATCCGAAAAAACCTTGAGTTGTGCGCCACCTGGAGATTGCAAAATAGTATATATTCCAGAAAAATATTGAAATGTTAGATTCTTAATAAATAATAAAAAGTCTATTCTGAACATGGTCTAAGCTTTTAACGCTCGGGTCACGTTGCGGAGTGCTAGCCATACGCCACGTGACTCGCCTCGTCACTCGCGACGCTCGTATTAATGGCGGTTTTTTGAACAATATCAAAGGAAGGGGCAGCGAGGCGAAGGCCTAAATTGATTATTATATGTGAATGAGTTTTGAGAATTACGTATGATTGTGTGCAGTATGTATGGTTAGCGCTTGCAACTGTGATTTCGTAATTAAGGGCGCTTGGTCATTTAAAATACCGTACTATACATCACATCATATTTAATAGTAGTATATTGTAATATAATAGTATTAATCTATTTAAAGTGATCATTTGTGTAACCCGCTCGCTACTTATGGGTATGTACATATTTTGAAGTTACCTAAGAATAAAATTAGTAAAAACTCGCGCAGACAGTTTCCTAACTAAGTGAAGTTACCTAAGAATAAAATTAGTAATAACTGGTGCAGACAGTTTCTCTTGAAATGTTTATCGTTCTATAATTTCTAAACCTCTTGAGATAATAAATTCCAGTTTTCACCAATTACCTACATACAACCAGGAGATTCATTAGTATTCGTTTTCGGATAGGGGTCCCCTGCACTTTTTTAATTGTTGCATAATTAATAAATGTTGATTGCATGAAAAGTCTCATATTGGCTTAGTACAATAATGGAATAGATGGCAACACTTTAAATAGGCAAACACCCAAAGTAAATTGTGCCATTTCGTTACTGGACGCCTACGATCCGAGTGAGCAATGCGGCAGAAACTTTCTAAAACAAAATTTGTTGGTTGATCAAGAGCACAGCGCATTGTAACGCTTGTTTCCAACTACGTATCTACACAGATTCCATGCACGTGCAGCATTATCTTCATTAAAATCTAAATGGAAATTGTATTGAAACTTTTAAACCTCACGGTTTTGTGGAAGTATAATGTCTTATACATTATGGTAACTCTCCAACTTCTTTCGTTTTTAACCTTACTGCTCACTACCTACATTGTTTGCCTGATTACGAGAATATCAATAAAAATAAATTTAAAAATAGAGCTATTATATTGTATTTTAGAGTGGTATCATCAAATTCTTGTATCAGTCATTTCATTTAACTCGGGCTAGGTACGCTGCACGCATCTACCAAATTACTTCAGTCGATTCTTCTATTTCTTTGCTTTAAGGTAGGTTACCTTTTTAAAATAGAATGGACTAATCAACTTTTTACTACCTCTAAAAAAGACAAAATGGATTCATTTTCGAAATATGTATCATATTTATTAGTCCTGGATAGAATGCACCTCTGAACTATGATGGAAATTTTAGTTTACGAGGATAAATTTCCCAGTGAGAAGTAGAATAAGTTACGTTTGAAAGTTAAAATCAGTCTGATATGTCACAAATCTACTGTAATTCCCCGTTTTTTACTGTTTAATTAAATTTTTTCACGCATTCGTGTTTTTGCGTATGGAACAATAAGAAGATTTTTATTTGTCTATTTCTCTTATATTTATGAATAAATTCTGATTTTTTCTTTGATACCAATTTTTTCTAGTTCTTTTCTAATAAATTTTTTAAATTTTTTCTGTAATTAAAAAAAAGGAGATTGATAAATAAGTCGAGATTTTTTTTTCAAAAACCATTAATAGTTAAATACTTTAATAGAAATATTTCATACCCGAATAGTATGTAAATAGTTTAATAGAATACTGCGAAGATGTTATAAGTGCCTGGATGGTACTGAACTTTCGTAGTTTGAGTTCTACTTGTGTTTGACAGGTACTGCTTTATCTAATTTTCATTTTTAATGGGAATCTATATTGTATGTAGATTCTATATACATTATATGAACTTATAATTTAAATAAAACAAATTAATGAAATGTACGACTGTGATTAAAAATAAGTAAGTTATTTAAATAAGTAATCATGTGCGATAGCTTACTATGTACGTATGAATGTATGTATGAAGAGTTGACATGTCTCCTTAATGCCCCGTTTACATGGGTCGTCGTACGCTTACGCCTTTTGTATTGTGCGTTCGACGACCTTTTGTTTAGGAAACAGTTTCACGGGAATTGCACCCTCATCAAGTTTAACTCGAAATGGCGTTGTTCATCTCTTACGCTTTACTGTACTTGGATCATGCGTATCTTACCTTTACGCCTCAAATGATTTGAATCAGTAGTTTAAAAAACCTTCAGTAAAAACATTATTAGCACAATCATCCCTTTTAATGAAGGATGCAAACGCCTTGACCGAATAATTTAAGGAAGAATTTTATTAATAATCTGATGTACCTAATTTGATTGTGAAAGTAATTTTTTACTTAAATAGATTCATTTACAATAAAAATACAATTGTAATACTAAATTAAACTTCAAAAAATATCATAAAATTATCATAAACGTAACGTGTTTAAGTGATTTTAATGTAAGAGATATTTGTGAATATTTATTGAAAACTGACATTAAATCTGCCAGAAACAATACAAAATGCAACTCTCGTGTGTTACATTTCTTTTATAACACAGATTTTAACATTTATTAAATCATCAAATATGTAACATGATGAATAAGAAAATATAGCGAGAGATAAATGAGCGTCACGTTCACCGTCAGTAACGTTCCAGTTCTTCTGGCGTGTGCACATACATCTCAAGCACTCCATGAGTACCTACAGTATTTTAAAAAATGTGTACACGACAAAAATTGTTAATCTTCACGTCAAGAATATTTTGTATTTCGTAACATATAAATATGCTTCTTAATTTTATTTCCTAGTTCTAGTTATAGGTAAACTATATTTTCACCGCCTATTTTCGTATTTACTAATATCCTTTGCTATATCTTTTACTTCAACTAACTTACAAGCACAAATGTTCGTCATTAACATGCCAAGAAGTCTAGAAGTAATTTGGTTGCAGAGGTAACTTACGATTTTTAGAGCGAGTTTAGAGAGTGTTAGAAGAACTTGTGACTTTTAGAGAGTTTTAGAGGGCGTTACTGCATTTAACAATTAACAGGTAGAAAAAGTTTACATCACATGTTAAACGAGCGGTCAACCGAAAATTTCACTGAACAAAACTTTTCTCAAATTGATTCAATGTGTGAATCACACCAATAAAAATATAATAGTTTCTAGTACTTTCTACTTCATGAAAAACTGAACTTTGGCTTTTTTCTTCAAATACTTTTTAGATTCAAATTACAAATAATAAAAACATTCTATGTACTAATATGTATAGCTTATAATATTTTCGGTTCCAATCCAATTAGTTTTTGTTAGACATATATAGGTTTAAAATCTTGGTGGTAAAATTCAATAGCGAAATAGATTTTCGAGCCCGGATTTCTGTCGTTTTATTGGATTCACTATAAATTAAAAAAAAGTTCGTAGCTGAATGGATTCTACCTTCAGGTTTTGTAAGCCTTTTAAAACGCACGTATATATGTCCGTACTTAACTATATACATATAAACATACACATGACACCGATGTAATTAGTTATTATCCACTTCTTATTAAGAAATAATTTTCGTTTATTTTCATTAATTTCTTTTGGATTTTAACGCACATCTTTCATTATGTTGAGAATAGTGCAAGTGATTTTTTGTTAATTTATGAAAATAATACGGAAGTTGTTGTGAAAATTAAACAGAGAATCAGTAGATAGTTTGATCAAACCTATAGATATTTAAATATTGCCAAATAAAAATAAAAAAATGTATGTAGCTCTTTATGTAGTGGAAAAAGGAAACTTGTAAGACCAGAATAGACATAATAACAGATTTAGAATGTCATTAAGATATAAATGAAAAGAATAGAAAAAGGGTAGAACTTGTATGTTTTAAAACACAATTTAAGAGGCCACTAAATATGTCTTTTTTTGTTGCTTCATTTACAATTATACCTTACTTACATACTGGCTATGGAAATTGAAATGAGTATTTGAGACTAATTTTTAGAGTCAAGGACTATTTTCTCATTAGTCGATGTGGAAAAGAGCAAAATTATACTAGATTTAACTCCATTAGTAGTCTTTATCCTTTACATAATCATCAATAGTTCTTAACATTTCGACAAATTCAAATTATTTGCGGATGACATTGATGATTTACATTCGTATAATAAATTTTATACTCATCATCACTTTTGCTAGTGTTCATAAAATATACTTTACAGAGTATTTAAAGTCAATTCCAATATATAAATTATCATATTTTTAATCCAGGCTATCAGAGAGTAAAGTGATCATTCTCTTTTTTACTTTTTTGAAAAAAAAACGATGAGATTTGATGCAAAAATTATTAGATTTAATTATCGATTTTAATTTGTTTTTGCATCTTCGAAGTGTAATAAACTTGCCAGTAAAAACATTTTTAAAAGTACTGGTATCGAATGGGATTTTTTAAATTCTCTTTCACAAAATTAGGTGAGTGGAAATTTTATGGAAGTTATTGATTTTTTTATTTACAAGCGGATCAGTACGATAGAGATATAATTTTATGGCTTAACTTAAAATTCCATTTATCTATGATCTTCACACTAAATTAATTTACCATAAATATTGATAAAGAAATACGGTTCAAGTTGTAATCGTCAAAATATTTAGATTTTGGGACAAGGAAGTTAAGCAAGTAATGAGAGACTTGTAGAGCGTGTAAGTTCTGATCTTGAAACTTGCGCTAAGTCGGTCTCGAAAGAGTTTCTCACGTACAAGCAGGCTTTATGAGATGAGATGCACGATGGAGTTATGTATTTGAACCCCTTTGCTAAGTATTTTAGATTAGTTTTTCGAGTAATACTATGCTCAAAATTACAAAAACAGCACAGGTCGCTAGTGACGACATCATATATCTTTTTTAAATTAACCCTATTAATTTAGACTTTGTTGTAGTCGAATACGCATTGAAGTAGCTTTAATAAAAAAAGGCCTTGACTCATTACTCAAGCATAGTCTTGGCCTTCTCTGATATTTTTGGTAAATCGTTTGAATTTATAATAAATCTTTTTCCAAGTTCTGCAATTATTTTTCCCTTGGGAAGATTTTACGTGGACTATCATATTCAAATTTAATTTAGTTATTATAATCCGATGTAACAAATTATAAACCAGTAGCAGCATTATCTACATTTGTTAGAGTATTTGAAATCATTTTCCAATGACTTATCTACTTGTAAGTTCCGGTTCAAGAACTGCCAGTCTGTAATAAGATATTAATTTCACTAAATTCGTGGATTTGTGGCTAGAGGGTTCAAACCGAGGGTGATTCAATCGTGATAGTATATAGAAGGATTTATTTTCATTTAAAAAGAGCATATCAATAAAGATATTCTCAATGTAAAAGTATTGAAGGAAATATTTAGTTTTTTTTATTCTTTATAATGACAAATGTCTCTTGGTTGTCAATACTGCTTTCTTATTTCCAACCCTTCTGTTTGTCGATAATTTGAAAGTTTTCTTAGGTGTAAACTACATTTCTGATAGTAAACCGCAATTAAGCATGTACTCTGTTTTAATGTGAATAAATGTGTCGTAATAACGTACTCTAACTTATATCTTGCCTTATTCTTAGTTAGCCAAATAGGACTGAGTTGGTAAGAGTATCAACGTGCGAGAATTCGGTGGGATTATGAGTGACATCGTATTATACATTCATATCATCGAGATATATCAAAAGGGTTGCCAATGCTGGGACTTATCATGCGACTATTCCAAGATTTCCACGATATTGAACATATTATTGCTTTGTTTAATTCTCCAGTCCCTAGTATTCTTAAAACGAATTCAACAAACTGGTCTTCTTATGAAGTAACTTATGTCCTCATAATAGAGAAAATATTAATAAGTTCAATAAATTGTTATGTCACAAATGATTGATATTTTTAAAGTAAATATGAAAACGTAATATTTTTACATTTAATAAATATTTAAACGTAAATAAACACATATCCAGTATTTGATTACTGGGAGGGTCCAAAATCTCATCTATTATCTTATCTATTACATAATATTAAAATCGACAAAAGAAACGAACATTTGTAAAGATAATTTACGGTATATTTCCCCCCTAGATTAGCCAAAACACAGTTGATTTAATGAAAACAAGCAAATATATATCCCAATACAAGGAAAGTAGTAGTTTAATCTTTTCGTGGTTCACTTGATTTGCAAAGAGTCTATCTTTTTTATTGTGGAACACGATTGTCAAATTTTCCGACAAGAAGGTGGAAAGTTCAGATCACTATTTTCAAAAATCATTTATCATTCTACTTCTTTCTGACATTTGTTTTGATTTTTAGTGAATTTCTTCCGTAAGAAAAGTCATATTATCTAGTAAAAATTAAAAAAAGAGGGGGGGATTACCTGTCTCAATCCAACGGTCTCACTTCTTTCTTAAATTATATCACATATGTTCGTACGTCAATTTAGAAATTATATTGCAAATGTTTTACGATTTGCCTTTTTTGCTTATTTTATTATTCATTTGTTTTAAAAAAATAAATGCATGTCACCATAATTATATTGTTAAAATAAATAAATAAAGTTGTTTGAAAAGAAAAGGGATCGAAGGCCCCTATAGCTTCAATAATCATAATGATAATCCTTTCTTTCAGGTAGGTAGATTTTCTGTGAATTGAATTATACCAGGTTGAACTTTGAAAATAGAACGTACTTACTTATATATATATATATATATATATATATATATATATATATATATATACATATATAAATGAATGACTTTCTCTATAAACCTTAAATATAGGTTGGTAGTATTCGCATAAAATCGATAACGTAAGTTAAAATATCTAAATTTGGTTTCCTCTCAAATACAAAAAGAAAAGTAGGTGTAATTTTAGTTGATTAATCGGACTCTAAGGACTTGTGTATCAATGGATCTAAATATTCTAGTTTTTATCGTGTAAATATAATTTATCGTTTACGTTACCACGAAATATTAGGCTATTAAATAAACACGTCATGTGTCAATTTAAATAAAAATAATATAAATTGACTTGAGTAACTATTTATGGTACTTTTTTTAAATGTTGAACTACTTTGACGCCAGGAAAACTGGGCTCATAACCTGTTGTATTAATATTAAGTTGATGGAAACAAGTAATGGAACAACTAATGGTTTTTGTATACCTTGTCATAATAATAAGGAAAATAACACATGGTATACACATGAATAAAAAACTATCAAAAATACAACCATCATACTTGAATTTAATACAATGCTTCAAAAAATCGTATAAGAAAACCGTGTAAAATTTAATGATATCAAATCAAAGAGATATGCGTAAGTTCCGAATAACGCAGTAAAATAATGGAACCTCTGCTATGACGTCATATTATATAGACTCTTTATATAACGAGTAAAAGAAATATTAAGGTAGCGCTCACGCAAGAACTATAAAAAAGAGATCGTGCTGAAGAAAGCGTTTTTATAAATGAGACAATTATAACAGACAAAAGGTACTTGGCTTCAGAAGATATTATAAAGTCATTGAATATATGGTGAGTTAGCACTTTTTCGGTTATTTGCGTATTAAATATGTAGATCATTATTTTTTTTTGCGATGGTTTATTCTATCCAAAGTAATTTGTTTACGTCAAAAAAGTAAATTTAGGCACAGACTACCAAAATGAGAGTAAAATTTGATAATGAAACTGACAAGTAACACGTTTAAGAATGTATTTAGTATTCGTTTCTTTTAATCTTATAACTTCTTGGTTTTGTACGGGGTGAACCAAAAAGTTCTTAGAAATGCATGTTAATAAGTCCTTTTGAGGGTATATAATTTTTGAAGTATGACTCTTGCCCAATATTTTTGTATTGTCTCACTTGATTCAATTATACTACTCTTTAATAATTAATTTATTTATTAACGAGTTGTTAAAAAAATTCAATTATAGAAAAAAAATAAGTACGTGCGGTGATCAAGTACCTGTGGCTGAAAATAATATTCACCAAGGAAATTTTAAACCTAGACTCGACTTCATAAACTGATGTGTCATACTTTTCCATGGTCGCCTACTGACTTGGTGAATTTAAGAGGGGTAGACAGGGCTGTGAAAATTATTTTCGTTCCAGTCAGCCTCTCGCGTCAAAAAGAAAACGTCAAAAAAATACTTGTGGAAAAGTAGCTCTATGTAGCTTAACAATTCAATTTGGTGTTATTCCACTCATTTAATGTATAATTTGGAATTAAAAAAAAATATCGACAAGATGGGTTTCATTAATTTTAACTGAGAAAAGCAGGAAGTGATATTTGAAAGTTTTAAAATAAATTTGGGTATTATTTAGCATGAAATCATTTAGCATATTTATTTTATCTTAGTTTTGTACCCATAGATGAAACATGAATGCACCATTTTGATTCTGAAACAAAAAATAAAATATGTTCTGGAAATGGCTATTTTCTACGTCCATGAAAAAATACGTAAAGCAATTAAAGAAGACCAGCGTGGAAAATCGTCATTGGACATGTTTTATTACACCCGAAGTTACATGCGGGGCAATCCGTAAATATGACTTCACAATTTTTGATCAGTTTATTCCTTGGACTTTGCCTTTAATGATTTTCAGTTATTCCCAAATTAAAAGAAAATTCACATGGAACAAAACTTGATTACAATGACACAGTCGTGGCTTAAGAAAATTACTTTACGTTTTAACAGCGCTACCGAGAGCTTTTTAATTCGTTCTAATATTTGGTTTCTGCATCGTTCAAGTGATAAAAATTTATGTAATATATTGATCTTTAAACGATTATGAGAAATCTGAACAATTATAAATTGCCATGCAGAAGGTTGCGTATTTGATACATTTGAGGTTTAATCCGGTGAACGGCTTTCTCATCAGTTTGTGCTGATTAGACCGGTACCTTTAATATTTTTTCAACACCAATAAAGGTTGCACGATTGTTTGATATCTCTTTTTACGCATGTAGCACTTTCGTCTTAATGTACATAGTGGCAGAGTTGGATTAAGTCTGGAACGCAATTTTGGCACTATCACTTTTTAAATAAATTTTTGCTACGTAGGTATCCGTAACATTATCTTCATCAGGTCGATGGAGCTACCAAAAAGTATTACGAATTAATTAAATTATAGTTTCAATGACTGCTTTCCAACTCACAAACAGGTAGTTAGGTGTTAACCAATTGTATGAATTTGCGAGCTAGATTAATATGCAACATTGAAATATACATAAGTCTTACTGCCGTCAAATATTTCGTATAAGTTTGTGCTTAAAAGTCTGTGAAATCCCTATATATGCTTAACGCCGCTCCACTATGATGTATTTATCATTAAAGTAAGAGACTAAACACTTGTAACTGCATTGTTTGCATTTGTTAAATTATTTGTAACGATTTTGTAAGAGTAAAATTACACAAAGTTCAATTCCATCTTATTTATAGTCAGCACGTTTTTCGTCCTGGGCGCTTAATTATCTTAAATATGTTATTATATTATCGCAGAGATGGATCGTAAATGGCGAAAGAACATGGCTGATTTTGGTTTCAAATAATGTTCGTCCGCGTTGGCATTGATTCTTCTTATTAAACTGTAGAATTTGTTTTCGGCTACTGTGTTAGGGCGATGCAGTGTATATCGCTTTATTTCCTCCGATTGAGTGCATTGATCATTCTTATAGGTTTTGTGTTTGAAAATTTCACTTATCGTTTTATGTTTATTTTTGTCGTTCATGATCTTTGAAACACTATACACCACAAACGAGCACTACGCACGCGTATTTGATAGCTTCATGGTGCAATCTGATCAGCAGTAGTTATTTGTTTTTGTTGTTATTTTTTCGTTTCTTTTATTTTAGAAGTCTCTTGTATATGTTGACATGATTACTCGTTTTATATTTGACAGATACTACGGCCAACCATATTGCGAGTTCTGCGAGTACGTACCTCAAGTTCTTGTTAAAGATAATCGTTGTTTTTGCAAAAAAGTCACTTTTTACCTAACTGCAACTTTAGATTGGGTTCCAGTTATAATTGTAGTGCTCTTTTAAATAAATTGTATACTGCTGACGAGGTCTTTCATTACACAACAAAAATGTCTTCAGGAAATTAAAAAAAACAGAATAGTGTTCCAGACGAAATACTTCTTCGAAATATATTCCTTTACTTTAGAGAAAACTTTATCGTTTCACTTTCCGGAATAAACACGTTTTTTTAAAATGCAATAAAATTATCATGTTTCCGGGAATTTATTTTCTTTTCCGTATAAGATTTTTTTTTCTTTTCAAATTTTGTTTCAGTTTTTTTGCACAAAAGTTGTCTTGGCTTACTGCAACGTTTTTTTTATCAAACATTGTTTTCAATTTTTGGAATGTTTGTTTTTTGTTCAACTATGTAAAGGTTGCTCATTTAGTTTCAAAGACTTTATTAAATAAACGTGTCAATAACTATTTAAATGTGGTTTTCAAAAGGCGAGTAATTGCTTCGTTTTCAATACGACTATCTCTATACGTGCTTTATTTGACACTATTCCTTTCATCGCCGTTTCAGCATGGCGCTACATGAAGCCATATTGTTTTTGCGTTTTATATGTAAATATATATATATATATATATATATATATATATATATATATATATATATATATATATATATATATTTATTATAGCCTTATAACATGTCAGTTTAGTGCATGTTCGAAGGCTTCACTTATATTAAACATTGTATAGAGATGTCAAACTGGACGTTTAGGTTTGATGAGCAGTTTCCATTGTTACACCTGTTAGCAATTTCCATTTTATTGATAAAAAAATTCCGATAAAATAATATATACACTACTTATTTAGAAAAACTATATTAAGCAGGAAAATTGTGACAATGTAACAATCTTGTCTATATAATTGAAACTGATTGTGACTGAAAATAATTCAATGTTTCATATGAGTTACGACTTATAAAATGTTATGCCCTCAATGATACGCAACTGCTGCAGCAGAAGGATTGCTCCAAATCTTCATAAATTTATTGGAGCATTATGAAGATGGATATAAGGTAAGATCACCATTACTAAGTGGTAGACTTATTTTAATATACTTATAATCTACTTACAGGTACTAGTAACATGCAATAACATGATCAAAAAAAGTGTGTGCTTATATTTTGTGTATTCTAAGAAAAATAATAAATTTATCAGTTAGTTGAATGTGCTAAAGCATTTTACAGAATTGTCATTCTTTAAATCTTAGTGTAGTATTTTAGCGAATAGTCGGTTTTGCACAGTTCGTGCCGAGACACATTTTCTTAAACATTTTTATGTCTTCATAAATCAGAATTATTTAATATGAAATTTCAGTTTTACGACATGTTATATGTATTTAGTAAAATTGAGATTTAATTTGATTAGCAATTTTTTATATCTGTAATTATTAATAGGCGATATTGATCATATTTTTATTTTTCCCATTCATATTTTTATTTTTATTTGAATTACCATTATTTTTCATGTTATGTCAAGGTAAAACCCAAATTTAACCTCTTCTAAGATTTTATCATATAACAGCTGTACCTCAATTACAGAAAGATTAAAGTGTAGTTTTAACTATTATCTTGTATAAACAACATAAGGAAATCACACCACACCTCCTATATATATTAGCAAGTTGATCAAATTGGTTAATCGATTTCGTTCTATGTCCCTTATTTATGGGATACATGATATTATTTTCCAGTCATTATTTGTTTTTAGTTATTTGTACGAGATCGAACCCATCATAATATTTGTCAGTTAACTTTGTATGTAACTCTTAATATAATATTTAATGTTAATTCCAAATAAAATCACGAATCTTGTAAAGAGACTACAAAGAAAACCAAAGAATGTACGTATATTGCAAAGAAATTTCCATCACATATGAAATTTTTTCAAGTTTTAAAAATCATATTTTTAATAATTAGTTTTCCGAGCAGATATTTTTTTCATATATTTATGTAATAAAAAGTAGCGTGTTGTTCATATACCAATGAGTGATAAAACTGTTCTGTTATATTCTAATAAAATTATCAGTGTAAAAGCTTACACATTTAAGGATGGCAACCCTTTTAGTCACGGTATTTCGGCGAGCTTAATATTTCGTAAAGATACCTAGCATGAACGCAATGGAATGTTTGGCTACCTACCCTTGGTCGCCTCAGAATAAACAGTCTTTGAAAGAAGGGGGAAAATGTTTTCAATGTATTTTGATAAGTACTTTCAACAGTTTACAAAAATAAACATAAAGCCATGGACATAGATGTAATTCTTGACACATACATGATTTTATTTTTAATTAATATTCAATTTAAGAATTTATAACTCTACATATATTTATTTTCATTTATAATAAAAATGTTTTTTTGAAACATTTTTATTCCTTAAGAATTTTAGAAAAAGACCTTGTAAATTTTTAATATATTTAAATACATTCTGCGTGGATTTTGTATAGAAAATTGCAAAGTAGTAAATATTAATAAAACATCAAATAAATACAGAATTAAAATTATTTGGAATCTTTATTTTCAAATTTATTATCAAAAAACAATATAAAGGTATTATTAGTCATTTATAAAGGTATTATTAGTTTAGAGTTACTTAAATCTATTAGTATTTCTCCAGAAGATGCTGATTAATGCACGAATATCAATTTCTCCGTAAACTCATGAATGTAGATAAGTGACTGCATTACACAGTTACCACTTCGATTTGTTTTGTAAATTAATGTTTCATATTTAGTTTGAGCTACCACGATCATATTTTTTTGCGTTTATGAATTTTTCAAATGCCAGGTTCACCCATATTTGAGATATGGTCTTGTTCAAAATAAAATCTATCTAAAAGACTAAGAATTTTGCAACAAAAGTGTTTATACTCTGTATTTTTTTCAAAAAATGCAAAACCTTTGCGTAACTTTTAGTCCCATGGACTTGCAGAGATTAATTTTTGTGGAGATTCATAAAATCAATCAATTATATCCTTTTGCCATTTTTATAATAATTTCACCTTATTTTAGGTGGTTTGTTGATATGGATGTTAAGAAATTAGTTTTCGTGTCTATCTATTACATAACTTGCTGCATATTGCATAATAATTAACGTTTTTTTACATAGAACCAATTAAAATTTTCCATATTAAAAAAAAGTTACTTCTGCAATTTTAAGACTATTTCGCTTTTTGTATTCATTTACATAATCATTACACGAAGATCACAAATTATTGAAATAACTTTTACGGATTTTCCTATACTTGTTTCAATGCTCTCTTTAAGGGGTTATGTATCTCGGTGAAGTATTAGTAATTAGTGGTTTTTTTATTTTCAATAAAATAATGCGATACCAAGAAATTTTTCGTATTGTGTTTATAGTATACGAGTAAAATATCTTTCCATTTGAATGTTTATAATATGTGTAGATGAAACTTCCTTTATAAATGAAAACACAGTCTGCATAATTTGTTATTAGGATTTGCAAATTTGAAAAATACAAAAAATATCATAAATCATCATAGTTTATCGATCCAGATTTTTTTTTATTTGAAAGAAATAAACAATTTACGCTTTTTAAAGCTAAGTCAAAATGCTCCCTTGCGTAATTTTGGGTGCAATATTCCAAAAGACTGCAACGAGATTTTTATTATTATTTTTAAATTCTTGATGGAATTTCTCATGCGCTGAAATTTTATGTCAGATCGTAGTCCAAATCACTTTCGTCATATTTTATTACGAATTAATGTTGTTATTTTTGTGCCAATAAGGTTCCAACAAATTTTCTATATTTTTGATGTCCATGGCTTATCTTTCCCTCACTGAGCAGTTTTATTTAAATAAAAGAGTATATCTTTGCTAATTGATCTATAATCTATTAATCTTTGCCACCTGAAGATGTTGTAATACAACGAAACCTAGGTCGTGGTAAAGAATTACAAAAAAGCAGAAATAATACTACATAACGTAGTTTCATTTAATTGTGAATAATGAATTTCTACAAAATTAACGCCAAATATATTCAAGATTTTTGTAAATGGAAAGGATTTTTTATTTAAATATTTTGAAATATTATAACATGAGATATATACATTTATGGAATAGATTTAACGCAAGGTGTATTTTCTTCAAAATACCATTTTTATTCCTCTTCTGCTTGAGTTTCGAAAACTTAAAAATACTTTGATATCTTACTCACCAGATCGAAATGTTGATACATATATATTCTAAAGTCTAGTCTTTTTTAAAATACTTTTGTTTTTGAACTTCAGGTTTCAAAACAGGTTCAGGTTTCGAGGCATTAACAAATTAAATAATTTAAAACATGATTTCTATCTCCTGGGTCTTATTACTTACTGGACCTTGTTTGTCACGGGTACCGTGGTATATTAGGTCACGAAGACGGGTCAAAAGACCTGCAAAATTTGTTCATGAAATATGTTATATGAAGGAAATTGAAAGTGTAAGTGAAGCTGTCTTACAAATATTCACTAAAAACTACCATTATATAATCCAATCGTAAAATTATGACGCTTCACATTTGTCGCCTTGCCAAGTTGAATTACTCCAAAAATTCTATCATATTTGTCTATCGTAAACTTAATTTCATCAACATGTCTGGCATTATATTTTCTTGGGGTTTTACGACATATCTTATATTGAAAGTACTTATCAAAATACATTGAAAACATTTTCCCCCTTCTTTCAAAGACTGTTTATTCTGAGGCGACCAAGGGTAGGTAGCCAAACATTCCATTGCGTTCATGCTAGGTATCTTTACGAAATATTAAGCTCGCCGAAATACCGTGATTAAAAGGGTTACCATCCTTAAATGTGTAAGCTTTTGCACTGATAATTTTATTAGAATATAACAGAACAGTTTTATCACTCATTGGTATATGAACAACACGCTACTTTTTATTACATAAATATATGAAAAAAATATCTGCTCGGAAAACTAATTATTAAAAATATGACTACTCCATCTATTCCGAAAGCATGATTTTTTGAAATATTTTCCATGTAAAATGAATTAGCCCTGACTAACACCATATAATTCTTATCGAGTCCAAAAAATCGATAATCTATGACGCTTCGAGGTATTCATTTTGTGAGTACAAATAACGTGTCTTCATTTCAATATGTCATGGAAAAGAGTCTAAAAAAGTGAATCACAGAGTAAGACAAAAGTATGAAACTTGTAGCACGGATCACTTCGAAAACGAAAACAATTATATTACAGTTTATAACCTGGTTAAATTTTTGGAATTCAAAAATTATAAATACACATGAACTTAATATTTTAATTTTGAGGACGAATATTTTTTTCAAAAAGGTAATCATAATTTCTTAATACATGAACGACATGGTAACAAACAAGTAAAGGAATCAGGTTCTGAGGTTACATCATTCCAACATTTTGAAATGCTGCTTAATGTTGAATGTAAACTGCCCACTGGAGGTGATCCTCGGGAGTTTCATAAATTACTCTTGATTGGTGGTCACACTACTGTTTTAAACGTACATCAATGGTTAATGTTGAATAAGGAACGTGTTATGAGTACTGCTTGTTTTGTAAAGTGGGTGATTCTCGGATAGTCTGTAGATTAGGGATAAATTTAATTTTAAGGAGTCGTTCACAGCAGTATGTGATAAATGTAATTCTATTATTTGAAAGTCTACTTCTGTGAAGGTTATCTAAAAAAATGTATGCTTTATAGCAATATTAAAAAGTTTCCTGATAAAGTCAAAAACATGTGACTTAGCCCATGAATATCCCTGTTTCTACTGGTTCAACTTATGTTTGAATTATTTTTAATCAAGAAAACGTTTTTCATTCTAAAAAGTAAATCTCAAAAAATTGTACGTTTTTAATCTGAAAGTAGCTGTACATCATAAAATCAAATGTCCTCTTCTTCAAAATATTTATAATAGATTTTAATTACAATTCAGATTTGGACTGATTAAGAAGAATTGCATTATAACGAGTGGAAAAAAAACAATAGCTACATCTCTACTCTACCTTTCTCCTTTCCAGTTTATGCGGTTATCAATGCTTCGTCATCATAATTTTATGGTCATTTCTTCCTCCTCTTCCATTTCTTCGTGCTCCTTATTTACGTAGTAAACTTTCAGTTATCATTTTCGACAAATCTTCCCTGTATTTCACGAATCCATCCGATAAAAATTATGTTTGTTAGTTTCAGCTCCTACATGTAAGGTTACGTTATATATTTATATTAAAGTTACCTTTATCGCCTTAGAAGCAACTCTTGTTACCCGTGCGAAAACTTACCTCTATTTGAATATTAAACTCTTACAAAATATAAGAAAATAATCAAGTTGTGTAAATATAAGAAAATAATCAAGATGTTCTTTTCAAAAGGGGTAAATATCTCAGCTCAGTAAAGATGAAATATGGATGACGTTGCGTGACAATAAAACACATTTTAAGTTTACTTTATTCAGTGCATGGTATACAATATACAGGCCATATTATTTCACTATGAACAATATTTTTATTAGTTCAAGAAAATACATCCACACCTTGGGCACAACATTTCAAACGTACTTAATTTCTGTGTATCTCAGTGATGAAATCTTCATTAGAAACATCATTAAAGTATTGTTAATTTGTAATATTAGTTTAATCAAAGTTATTATTTTGAATTTTGTTATTTATATTTTTAAAAGTTTTTTGTGTTGTCCAAAATATATGTATTACTATTTTAACTATTTTTTGAATAACATTTTTGTAATATTTTATCTGCAATTATCGGAGGAACAGGGAGCGTAAATAATTTTCTATAAAAATTAATAGCATATTTTTTCAATTAACCATCTAAATTGTACATTTATAATTAACGTGTCTCCAGATATTTAAAACGACCCAATGTTCCATGTGGAGTAATGGCCATGATAAGCACGAAAGTATTGTTTCAAACGTATGAATCAGTCATTGAGTAATTTAAAGATTCTCACAAATGCACCAAGTCAAGACCTAAAGACAATGTGCTATCAATGTCAAGTGGTTATAAAAAATATAAAAGAAATGGCCATGGAACGTGCTATTTGTTAGTTACTTCTTTGTTTATCTAAGTTTTCATCACGTTCCTTTGTCTTTCGTAATCATAGCTGGAGATGTAAATACATAGGTATTTATTTATAATTTTAAACTATTTTTATATCAGAACGTTGGAGGCTATACATTTGAATCAATTTTGATGCTGTCGTAAAGGGACAGTTGCTTCAAATTAGCGAAAATCTAAGATTAATCTAACGCTCTTGCGTTCGGTAGATTTAAACGAGGAGGTATATACTAATATTAGCGTAACCTGGTTTTCACTGTATCGATGTACTAAAACATATTCATCAATTAAAACGCGTGTTTATAATATTTTATTTGTATAATAAACTTAAAAATAACCTAAAAAATAAATGTTCATTTTTAAGTATACTGAGAAAAAAGGCATAATGATACTATTCTTCACAGAGAAAGAGGGTAATTTAGATACAAACGAAGTTCTACGCACGTATTGCTACACGGTCCCGATCCCTCATTATCACTCCTCGTTGTCAAATTGTTACCTAAGAGCCTGTATTTTTTTTTTAGAATATTAGCTAAAAAAACTAATGAGGAAAATAAAATTACTCACAAGAATAAGTCTCCCATCTTCCTTAGTTTTATGAGTTTACAATGTAGACATAATTCTACCTTACTAGAAAGCCGTACGGCGACCAACGTTGTTTTGTGATATATTTTATGATAAAGATGTTGCTCATAATTTTTTTTATATATATTTATAACCGTCAAGTTGAATTCATTTTAAAATAATTTTTAATTACTAATTAACCTATTTTAGTCTTTTAATCATATAGATTAGACTCAGTCTGCAAATCGCTTTATAAAACTAGCAAAATTAAAAAAATATCTAATCAGTTACCTTGCCACCTGGATTCATTTTATGGTGAAATGTTAACCCTATGGACTTGTGAACCATTACTCAACGTGCAAAGAAAGGTAATGTTTTCACTACATACAGTGAAATTGCTTTAGTCTAGAGCGTAAGTAATGGTCAGCGGTCATTGAAGAAAGTGGTTTTAATTCCCACTTAGAATAGAACGGATGTGCGTGACATTATAATAGCCTGCAAGAAATGTTATCTGTTACATAGTTCTTAACTTTTCAAATTCCGTCATATTCATATATTTTATTTCTTTTTTTTATTTATAACTTTATTACTTTTTTACTTTTTTTTTTACTTTTTTATACTTTATTACTAATTTTATTTCTTATTATACAGTTTACATTTTGACAAAGGATTGCTCAAGATTCAATCTATTTTATCGTCAGACGGACAGATTAAATTATGACGGTTTCGTTTCGGCTATTCAACTGCAATACTAAGAACTAGTCCTTTTTTATTTTGTCTCATAACCTTCTGGCCTGGGGTAGAAACTAGATAATTTTATAATATCTAGTTTCTACCCTAGAGACGTTAACTTTTTTTTGGTTGGTTATTCTAAAAAAAGTCTTCCTGTAGATCTTGTAAACTTTGATTTTCCTGCTTCTTTTATTATCTTTAAATCAAATTATTCGGAGGCTACTACGTCCTAGGTCTATTGCCTGTCAGTCCGTTAATATTGACATTTAAATTGAGTATAAGGTTAGAAGGTGAATATTTGATTGGTAATTGTATTTAATTGTATCGATACCTTCTATTTCTAATTCGATTTTGAAACAGTATGAGATTAAAGGCAAATAAAATATATTTTAAAAATACCAACCAAAAGTAGATACTAAAAGGTAAAAAATAACTAACTCAAAATAGGGACCTACTAATTCTCAATAAATTACTGAGTTACTTATTTTTGAAGACGCTGTCAACATTGTCGACCAACTTAAACAAATTAATGATTTAATTTATAATATTGAATATATTCGGCGTTAATTTTGTAGATATTCATTAACACTTAATTTGTATTCACAACTAAATGAAACTATGTGATGTAGTATTATTTCTACTTTATTTAAATTCTTAACAAACTCCGTACCGGATGGTAGTAAATATCTTCGGGCGGGCAATTTGTAAGATCTTTCCAATTGTCCACCTGAAGATGTTGTCATACAACGAAACCTAGGTCGTGGTTAAGAATTTAAGTAAAGTAGGAATAATACTACATCACGTAGTTTCATTTAGTTGTGAATAAAAATTAAGTGATTTAATTTGTAATGTTAATTTAAAATAGTAACTTTTACTGTTCTTACAATACGAAATAGATTCCTAAAGGGCGTATTTATAATACAAAATTTTACATTTGTTTAAGTTAAACGGCGGTGCTGATATCAACTTCAAAAATAAGTTAGTTATTTATTGCGAATAATTAGGTATTACCGAATTTGGATTAATCATTTTTTACGTTTTAGTATGTATTTTTTTAAGTTGGTTTTTTAAAAGATTATTTTAGATTTTTATTGAATACTAATAATAATCATCACACTATAATTAATATTCAATTATTTTCTTTACCAGAATATTGTATAATCGTTAAAAGTCATGGGCAAAAGCTAGTATAAAGATAATTTCCTCTTTGTCTAAAGTTGGTTATCGATAACAAACAACAACGAAGCAAAAGTAGCTTTAGCTAGTGGTTAGCTGTTAGCCGTGGAATAATTTCGTTCCCCATTTTCGAGGTCCAATATGAGACCAACAACAAGCAACAACTACCACTTGAGGAGTTCTGTTCTCAATATCCGAAATCCCATATAACATTTTGCAAAGTAATAACTAACGTGACAAGTAACGAGTAGCAAATATATTGAATCACGATTGATTCACTACCATCCGTTAAGGAGTTGCATTATTCATCTTCAGAACTTATCATCGGGCCCTGGCCTGGACGACGGCGAAGTTGTTTTGCAAAGTAAAAGCTACCAGCAGCATATATCTTTACTGACATCTGTTAAGGATTTCCATTGTTTATTTTTAGAACTTTTTATTGAACCCTGACCTGGTAAGTTATTTTGCAAGGTAACAATTACCCGTAGCAAATATCTTGAATCACGACTGATTTATTACTATTAGTTAAAGAGTTTCATCCTTCATTTCCGGGCCTTATCATTAGATCATAATCATACTTATAAAGAACCACTCATATAGTACTCTCTTTGAAATAAAAAAAAAGAATCAACGAAATGGGTCTATTCGGTATAGAATTATCGCTAAACATACATAAAAAAAAAGATTTCGTCGATTTGAAAACCTCCTCCTTTTTTTGAAGTCGAAGTTAAAATATAAAAATGTAGTTGGAACATATTGCTTTTACTTTCGCCAAACATATACTTCGATATCTTTATATGCATTGAAGTCTGAAATAAATAAAATAAATTAATAATAACCTGTTAAAGGAATACGTAATTATTAAATTGAAACAAATAATAAAAATCATAATACATATTAATACTTAAATAAATCAACTCAGTCAAAAATTATTATACTTGGTCCATTACTGTTATGATTTATTGCGATCACAATTGGCAATTAAATCATTAATTAAAAACGATATATCACTAAATCGATTTTTTAAATGATTTGATACTGATTCATAATTAAATTAAATTTATTATAAAAGCATGACATATTTACATAGTTATTTTGTATGTGCTAAAACCCATTATACTGCACTACGTTAAGTTGTCTCGTTGAAAATATTGACAATGTGAAAATTTTACCGGTTTTAAAACAAATAATGCCGTTTAATACGAATATGAACTAACGAATCGTACTAAAGTCCGGAATTTGTTTCAATATTAAAATTGTACTTAATAAATGTATGAAAACTAAGTATTTCGCTGCATGTTAATTGAGATAGCCAACTGAAGAATTTACATCTTTTTATGTAAATAAGTCTAAAGCTGAGACGCTGTAACATATGGGCCGACGAGATTTACTTATATAAGTTCTTTGTGTTGGTACGGGATAGTAGAAATACATCAACATGTTATATTTAACATATATAATAAAGTATTATGATATGGGTTAAATATACTTTGATGTGTTTTAGCCGAATTTCATAACAAAAACCGTGCTCGTATTTAAAAATAATAAACGTACTGCCTAAAAATTTTCACGGTTGAAACAAACACGATAATAGTTTTAAAAATTAACACAATTAGGCAGTGCGAGTTATTTAAAAAAATATCTTGGCGATTAAATCTTTTTCCCGATAATAATCAGTGAATTCGCAAAAAAGTTGTATTTAAAGAGCCCATTGACGTAGACGTGAGCAAAAATTCAAAAACGTATATATCGAAAAAAATTTGAATAATATGCAATTATTTTAATAAGAATGTGTTAGTTATAGAAATTTATTTTATCGAAGTAATTTGGTGGTCCCTCGGTTCTCTTAGTGAAATAAAGTGCGTCTCTTGTAGTACGAGAAATTGACAGGAGTTTATTTAAATTGTTTGAGGTTAATTGCCAATTTTTAGGGTGGCATATCTCAAAAGGAAAAAATGGACCTTTATATTATGACTTCATTGTCCGTCTGTCTGTTTGTCTATCAAGACCAGGAACGTGTGGAGGTATAAGTTGAAGTTAATATTAAATACTTAGATCTACGGCCCCTTGTAGGAGTAAAATAATCAAGCTTCAAGTCAACACAATAAAAAAATAAGGTCATTTATACCGCATATTTTGACACTTGCAAATAAATCAAAATCTATAAGGTAGATACTTTCTGGTAAATTAGAATAATGTAATTTAGCGAGAAGTAAAACCTCATTGCACACGTAAAATAAAATCCTTAATTTCTAGTTATATCATATAAAAAAAAATTAAATATGCGCCTGTGAAAGATATAGCAATATATTTTTGTATCAAGAAATTAAAGTTTTGTTAATGGATTAATAGGAATATTATATACCATCAAATGTTTATAAATGCGTAAATGTGTACGCAACCCTCGTAGTGCGAGTTCCACTCGTGCTTAATAGGTTTTTATTTTCTTGAAAAAAGTTCCAAACTTTTAAACAATCCATGAAAATGTTCAATCCATGAAAACTTCAGCTAAAATGGGATTACTGGATATGTTTCATCCGACTAATTAATTATAATTTTACAATAAATAGGTTCAGCTGATGCACACCAAAATAGCAAAATGCATTTTCTGTTTAGATGAATATGTTATCTATTTAAAATATTTCCTGTATTTCGCTAAAAAAACGGTTAGTTGACAATCATTTAAATTTTGCTACATTTAAATTTTCAAAAAAGGAAAATTCTTGGGAATCTATTGGAAAATTGATACAAATAATTGGTACTATTTTTGTACTGTTTTATGCTCAAAAGCAAGTCAATGATAACATATTTTTAACCACAAAAGCGATAAAATGTTACACTACAAGTTAAATTTCGCACTACAGTTTCATAAATACGATAGTCCTCTTAAAATTGACAGCACATTGTTTCATTTTACCTAGAAATGAAGTTTGCCACACCGTTTATGCCGTGTGTTTATACTTCCTGAGGACATTCTTATTTTCTTATACAACTATATTTTTTTTATGTTTTTCATTCACGTAAAGCTATTAAAATAATATATCTCAAATTTTGCACAAAGACTGGCTGTAATCCTACCGCCATAGCTTTACGTAGCTGCTCAACACTGAGATCATACACAGCTATTTTGTGGTCGCAACAGGATTTTTTCGTAAACCCTATTTTTGAAGTAAGAGGAAAAGTTTTTGAACGGGTTTCATTTCATGGCCCGTTGATTTGTATTGATTATAAATAATATTCTAGTAATTTTTGGAACATAAATGCCATTTTTTATGACTTTATGCCTTTTTCAGCGAAAAAGATTTTAATGGTGCAAGTATCTTGTCGAAGCGTTTAATAGCATGATGAAACAGATTTAAGAAAAGTTTATTGTATTTATAACATTATCTGGTCCTATAAATGAAATGAATATAAAATTTACGTATGTGTGTGTAATGCTCAAGTTATAGCCGCACACCGTATATGATACAAAAGAAATTTAGTACTTAATTTGATCCTTTTATAATTACCATACACATATTTTAACCACATATTTTGCAGTAATTAATACTGCAAAATATGTGGGTTAAAATGATCTATTTTAAGTCTCTGCGCTAATTTAACTGCGGGGACGGAACCCTAAAAATAATCTTCAATATATCTGTCAAGATGATGTAGTTTCCATTGAATATTTTTATCAAGTTACGTACATTTAAGTCTCTGCGCTAATTAAAGTCTCTAGCTAAATTTTAAGTCTCTGCGCCAAAGGACTTCTGAGAAATTTGGCTGCGTCAGACGGATATATGTTTATAAATTTCTTCGCTTTTTCTTCAGCCAGACAAATTTCAGTTTCTTTTTAATGGTTTTGATATTTCTTCCCCTCATCTCCAGTTGCAAGCATTTGGAAAGAATGAAAACTGTAATAAACTCGTAACAACATAATTGTGATATTTACCGACATTCTAGTTACAACATATATTGCAATAATTTGTTATTGAATGCCGAAAATGGAAATGCTTTACCGAAGACAAATCATTGGAAATCTATTTCCAGAAAGGAGAAGAGTTACTAAATTCAGCAAAACAATTATTAAATAGAAACTAAATGATTATAAGTAGAATTAAAGAGTATATGAGCACTTATTAATAATAAACCACTGGGTGTAATATCCTATCTATTCAGTTCAGTTAATTTCTTATGTAGACATATATTTGAATATTTAAAAAACGTACCAATACGATTTAAATATTGGTAAAGACTCTTTCTCATTTTTGTAACAAGTTAATTAAGAGATGAGATACTTGAGAAAAAGTGTATACGTGAGATTTTCTTCAGTAGATCTTTTAACGGTTACAATAAATCCTCGGAAAAACTACGCACTATGGCCCATATAAATAAATTTTTGAGTAAAATAAAACATTTACGTAATTTGTGATCCTGCGATTAAAAGACAGAATAAATTTAGGTTATGACTGTAATAGAGAGATGTAGAAGTTTATTCAAAGTAACAAACCATGGACGTATCTAAATATTATAATATAATTTCTCAGAAAATATATCGATGTCGCTTATCAAATATCTGTTGGTGTATTATACGATGTGTAAATATAGAAAAAGCCAGTATAAGCTATCTTTATTTTACCTGGTATAATATTATCATTGTTATCGAGATTGTAAGGAAACAATTTGTCGCTTTTTTACGTTGCATTGATCACAAGTGGTGCTTGTAACTGCGTAGCTAAAATGCCAAAGATTAGTGACGGGCCCAATTGTCAATGATCCGAGAAGCTACACACTGCGATCGCCAACCCCATGCCCAGTGTAGCTTTTACGGGCATTACCCCCAATAGTACGTGCATTAGAAAAGCTCATGTTCAGCACTGGAGGCAAACTGTGAATAGAAGTGAACATTATTCTGAAGAAAATCAATTACAAGCTTCTGACTGTAAAGCTTTCAAATAATAAACACACTATGTTAACTCTACAATGCTAGTATAATTGAGATCGTTTTATATATTCAAATCTATTATTATTTATCTTACATCTACATCCACTTTTATAGACGTCCCTTTTCTATTACTCGTCGTAAATCCATAGATTTACAAAAACAGCTTCAAAGCAACATTTCATTTATTCTACAGCGATCACGATTGATGGCTGTTTAAAATTCGCCACACGGTCCAGAAACAGGGATGAATCCCTTTTAGCGCTTAATAATTTTCTTTGGTGTTATTGTTCGTCTAAAATGTAAATACAACATACTTTTTCCAGCGTGCGGCGGACGCGACTTGCATGCAAATTATATTCCTTAACGCATTATTTTTTCTAAATTATGGAATAAATATTTAAAAAAAATGTATTTTTTTTGTGATAATAAATTTTGAATTATCCCCACATTTACATTTGTCTACCAAAAAGTAGCTCTATTGCCTATATCTCAATTAAATCATACAGAGCTAAACTTTGTCATAAACAAGTTTAAAATATTTACGACGTTAAAAGTATCAAGTATATTGAGAAGAAATTGAAAAAGTATTTTTTTTAACATTTATAAATATGGTTCTTTTTTATTTCATGTTTTTAGACTAATTTAATTTTTTGAGCAAATTTAAAGCCAGTATTGTTATTAATTTTTAAGCCATAATGACTATAACTTTAAGTTATTAGTTTATCGATAAAATAAAATAACCAATTAAAAAAACTATTTTCAGTCTGAATTATTTTTAGCAGTTTTAAAAATTGTCTTATAAATGTTAATATCGTAATTACGCCGATATGAAATGTTATAACCTTTTGCGTCTCCAGTAATTGCAAACTCATAAGCATTGCAAGTATTGTAAGACTCAGTAATTGATTCGTTTCGTCTTATTAACTACATTTTGAACTAGCATAGTGACATAATCTTTAGTATTTAATTATTGTTTTGCATTGAAAGAAGCATCGTTTAAGGGATATATTAATGGAAAATTACACACACATATATATATATATATGAATATGTTTATATTTCAGTAAGCACTAGTTTTGTATTGCACAATTCTTATGGTAACATGAAGTAATATACCTGTTCAATGTATGTAACGAAAGTTGCCAGATTTTTCAGAAAAATCCGTTAACGTAGGCGTTACGTAGCGGGGAGGAGATAGGGGTGCGAATGGTGGAAGTATAACTTGTGATTAAAATAAATATGAACGTTATAATTATATTTGTTAATGCTAATTGTATGAATAATCTAATTAATCTGAATATTATTTTTAACTACAGAAGAAAGAATTCAACACACTCATTTAAAACTTTTGACGGTGTAACATTACATAAAATAATTACATATAAATATATATTGTAGGCAATTATTAGTATGATCACAGATTAATCAACGAGAAACAATTAAGTACACTTCGAGTTACTTACCTTTCGACATTAAGCGTGGTATATGCTTAACTTCAAAAACAACAATCATAGTCAAAGCCCTCATTTGATTGTGGAATAAATATACCCCACGTTCAAGAAAGTTCCTGTAATTAAGGAAGACAATTATATTCCAGATACACATATGAATCAATATAAAATTAATGCCACACACCAAAAAAATAGACGATTCAATAAATAAAATAATCTTACAAATGTGGTTTGATATATTTATTGTCAGTGATGTCGTTATGGTGGGGCAGCATGTTTTATAAAAAATAAACGTCACTGTAAGCTAATATATTACCTAGTTACAGTAATTTAAATGTGAACAAGAATCATTTTTCCGTTCATATCTTTCATGGTGTATGTATAAAAATAAGCACGCAAGAGTCAAGCATGAGTAGAACTTGGCTATGAGAGTTTCGTACACATTTCGGCACATATAAACAATTAACGTACATAGTATTTCTATTAAACTATTTACAAATATTATTTTTTTCCGACGCATATATATTTATACATATTGCAAATCATTCTATACTACGTCTTTCACATAGCGTAAAAACCCATGTTTAGTATATTATATTTGAAAAATTGTGAGATCTAGGACAATTGTTAAAGTTTTTCTCGTCATTAATTAGTAATTTCTAATAATATTTTACCACTTTTTCATGATTTTTGGCTCAGTAGACTCTTAAAGAAACAAAACGGTGAATGCTATATTTTTTGCAAATTTTTTAATTCTTTTAACTTTCATCTTGTAATTAATACTTTAAATTCCAGCTTCAATTAGATCCACCAATGGGCTCCAATAATTGAAAAAAATAATTAATGTAACTAAGTCTGAAACTATGACCATGGTTAAAAAGAGGCTTCTTTTTAAAATAAATTTAACTTGTTTATCATAACTATCTTAACATTATTTTGCTGGCCATTTTTCTAATATTGTAAAGGGCTTGAGTCAAATAATCGATCATCGTTTTAAGTAAGTTCCAGGTAATGACTTTTTATTGATTAATTTCCTTTAAAACTAAAGTCCACCTGGATTTAACTGGTTTGTTAGCTTTATTCGATTGTGTACTATCTGAATCATATCGTATAAAAAATTAATAAGCTAAAAAGTATTTAGAATTTATACGTCCATTACAAATCTAGTCTTCGAAAATACAACAATATTTCTGAATTTACTCGGCGCATAATGGGATAGCGCAATCTTCAAATTCCTTAACTACTTAGCAATTGAAAGTAAGTCAAAAACTATTTTTCCAGAATATTAAGCAGAAATATTGTTGAAAATATTCACAAATATACTCCGCATCCTAATTGTGAAAATTGCTACGGTAAAAAATATGCAAAAGTACAGCGTTACCAGAAGTTTATAGGAAGGCCATAGCAATATTCTAATTTTCATATTTTTTTGGGAAATTAGTGATATTTTTACGAAATTTTTTAAATTCGGCTTAGAGCTAATTGAATTTTTCTTGATTGTTGAGCGGAAAAGACTTTTGCAGCACAAAGCCGGTCGGATGTGCATACATCACATGTTACATCAAGAATAGAATAAGTAAATAATTAAATATTTGCAATTGTAAACACATTATTAAATAGTAAACAGAAACGTAAATTGAAATAGTTAATAAGCAGTTCAGATGTATTGTCGAACACTTTCTACCATTTCCTAATTATTATGGTGACCCATTCCATCTCGACTTTAATGAACTGTTTACTGAACAAGTTGGAATGCATATTATAATAGCGTGTGTTTACATTTTTAATAAATTTATGCACTCCTTATTTCAATATGATCAAATAGAGTCTAGGATGCGAATAAATTTGGTAGAAACTCATTATGGAACCTAAATGCATCTATATAACAATATCATAGATTTCCTAAAAAGAAAATTTTGATTTTATTATTCATAACTATTTTACCATTATATACTTAATTCCGTTAGTATTTATTATTTAAATACTTGATATAAGAAATTATAGAGCCGAGTTGCAGCTTTCAGTGCAATGGAATTTTTCAGATAAGCTTGGTAACAAAATACATCTGGAAATGGTAGATTTCATTGTTCACTAAGTCGTAGTTTTTCTGTTAAAAAGAAATTTAAAAAAAAATAAATTTATGCTCTATTCGATGAAGCAGATCTAAGATCTAGAAATTTATGCTCTATTCGAAGCATGCTCTATTCGCTGCATATGCATGGCCTATGCAGTGAAAAAAATCAGCTCCGGTTGACGTGTACGAGAATCCTTTTAAAGTGTAAAGTTTTGGGCCAAATATAAAATATTTGTAGTTTTGGGCCAAAAATTATATATAATTTCAAGAATTTCAAGTCCCAAACTTAGTTCGTTGAGAAATCTGAAGCTTTAGACATACAGATGGACGGACATGCTTCACTGCTATATAAAAAGTAAATCTATGGGTTGTGGAAACTTAAAAACAAGTATAATAAAATCGGAATTGATTAATAGATATCCACCTATTTATCAGGTTATACATAACTAGACAATTTTTTGACATCCATTGACTAATCCGACAACACGATTGTTTTCCACTCAGCCAAGTTCTAGATATCACGGACTTCACCCTCTGCCAATATGAATTAATACGTGATGAAGTAAGTTTTTCATACCTTCACAATTAAATGCAGTAGAACTATATTTTACTACTGTAAAGTACATAAAAAGTCATTGAAAGTAGAACCGGAGAAAAATAACTATAAATATATAATACCTATTCACAATTTTTCCTTCCTTCTTTTTCCTTTTTAACATTGGCAAGACTACCACCTTTACTTGACTAAAAAAGATATTTTTTATTCTGTCCTTATTCTGATTGAAATTTTGTAGAACTATACAAATAATGTATATTGAGTATTATAGCACCATCATTTAGTTGAACTATGATATTTTGACGGAATTTGACAGTTATATAAGAGATGTCAATTTAGACGAGGTCAGAACGTTTATCAAATCACTAAATAATAGCAATGCTCCAGGTGACGATAGAATTATCTTCGTATTCTTGAAGGCAGATCGCACACTAGTATTTAAAGTCCTTCAAAAGTTTTTCGGTTCCGTCATATTCTACCGAGAGCTGTACGCTGGAATCGTGGAGTTTGGTGGGCTTTTCTTTAAAAAAAGTGATTACGTCTTATTGAAAAATTATTGACCCACACTCCTGCCCTATCCATATATATAAGTTTTTTGGAGAGAATCACGGGCAAGTTCAATGAATTCCAGCTTATTCAAGTCCAAGACAGTTTTCAAAAAACCTATACCGCAGGTCACATTAATAAGCGACGCAAATTATCATAGTCGGCTGCTTAAGTGCATACTTTTCAAACCTGGAACGTGCTTAATTTTCTACAACGACATCGTAGTGACTACAGAACCAGATTACGAAATCGATCCTGCTGTAGGAAGACATGAGACAATGCGACTCATACAACTCTCTAAATTACTTATCACTAAATAAATATGCATACCTAGGGCAAACAGTCCAATTATATAAATCCAAATTCGAGAAAGACATCAATTAATGAATCTGGAATTGAAAAAAATTTTAACTAGTAAATATTTCCAGTGTTGCCATGGAAGTGAAGCGTGATTTCGTACTATTGACATCGTAAAGACTCCAATTTACAAAGTGAGCTATTTAAATGTGCTATGGTGGGAGTTTCACTACGTTACATAATCTATAATAAGGGGATCAGTAAGAGATTTAACTTACTGATGTCTTGCGTAACTAACTACCGTTCAGAAAAGAGAGTTCTGGAAAGCGACCATTCACCGGAAGATGACTATAAGAACGATCCCCGCTAGGTGGATAGGTGACATTATAAAGATCGCCGAAAACAGTAAACGTTTCTCGATTGTTGGTGATGATGGTGGCTCAAAGAAAACATTTTGTTAATTTTAAATTCGGAAAATCTTTAATTGGATTAATCTAAATTAAATATATTGATTAATTATGGATAATAATTGAATCTGGTTTAAATCTGATCTAAGTGAATTGATTGTATTGAATGTCACATTTCCTTGTTTTAGTGCTTTTTTGTATTATTGATTTATTATTAACATTTATGTACAGAACATATGGCGGACTTATTGCTACATGAGCAATCTCTTCCAGTCAACTATAACAATTTGTATTGAAATTTAGTTGGTAGACTGTAAGAGATTTTACAATGAAAATTCTTCATAGCACATTAGACAAAAAAAATGCAAAAGTAAATTAAAAAAGAAAACAAAATATTGACATGATTTGGGATGGGAAAGACAGGAAAGGACAAGGAAACAAAGGAAAAGGTTTCAGGAGATGCAGGACTTTTTCACTCGATCTTTGAAAATATTTAGAGACGTGATTTTCCTGATGTCAGGATCCAGGTGATTCCAAATTTTTGCTGCTTGGACAGTGAAGGATTTTTCTTAAGTGGTAGAGGTATGTTTAGGAATAAGTAGGGTGTGTGAACTTTCAGATCGCAGCCCAAGGCCGTGAGCAGACAAATGTTTATATTTGCCACTAAGATAATTTGGGCTATGAGGATTTGTTAATATGTTAAAAAGAAGTGTAAGTATGTGAAGTTGGTGTCGATCACGAATCTTCAGCCATTTGAGAAGTGACCTGTATTCAGAAATGTGATCACATTTCTGAGGCCGAATATATACCGAATGCATAAATTTTGAAGAAGTTCCAACTTGCACAAATATTCTTCATTAAGATCAGGATAGCACACGTCTCCATAATCGATTAATGGTAATAAAAGTGTTCGACAAAGGTAGATTTTCGTTTGAGGCGGTAGAAAATTTTGAAGATATTTCAAAGAGTGTATCCTGTTGAAAACACGTCGACTGACATAACTTACTTGGGGCCGCCAATTAAGATTTTGATCGATCAGTTTATACTGTGTTTATTCACAGAAAAAAATGTAAAGGCATATTCACATAAAATTGTTTTTATTGTTAAAAAATATAATACTCTGAAAAGCGATAATAAAAAATACAATGGTGCACAGTGCGAATTTCGGTAATTGTTACTAAAGTACATAATTGGCATTCTCCTGATAACAAGGTCAGATGCAAAACAGCTATTAACCGTATTTTAAACCGCTTTCAGCACGCTCAGGTGTTCACTCACTATCCACAAGGAAGAATATTTAAATTCTAAAAAAAAACGAGTGTGCTTTAGACCACACGACTGAAGTAAAACTTCAAATTCACAAAATATGAACTTTAAAATGAATTTAGAATTTTATTCACTTTAAACGTAGAATATTTAATGTATTGAACAAAATAATAATTTATAAAATTGTTCAAGAACGAATTGAAATTACAAAATAATAAAAAAATCACCGTTCGCGTAACACTAGTAAACTCGCATATATATATATATATATATATATGTATATATATATATATATATATATATATATATATATATATATATATATATATATATATATTTCAAGCACTGGCAATGATAGGAAGAGAGAAAGAAAATGTGCGCACGCACTGCTCTCTCTTGCTCCTACAGTGTGATACAGACAATAGGCTTGCATTGTGTCTTAGATATACGAAACATAACTGGCTATGAGAGAAAGAGAGATGGAAAATGTGTGCTCGCACCTCTCTCTCTTGTCCCTACAGTAATATACGAAACGTAACTCTCTCTCTTTCCGTCTTCACTAACTTATATCTCCCTCTCAACTTCCGTTCGTCTCACTCGATTACACTTTGCGTAACGCTCTCGTCACGCATTCATCAGCTTACTCCCCAAGTCAAGCGTGCGTAAAGAAATTTTACTTCAATAAAGTAAATTAATAGTTTACGCAGTTAGTTATATAAGTAATAGTAAAGAGGATTTCGAATTGAAAATGATAATATAAGATTGGGTCAGTAGTAAATGCTTGAATCAAAATGGTGTCTAAATCTTTGAAGCGATATAGACGAACGAAATAACTCTATGTAATTTGATACACAGGAATAATAGCCTCCGCTCTGCGATATTTTAATGGAGAAACTAAATTAATTCCGCTCTGTGACTCTCGGGGTAACAAAGAGTAAAGTAATCGAAACTATCTCGGCGCAGCTCCGCGTACTTCACTGCTCACGCATGGCCCGTAACGCGTTAATATAGTTAGAACTACCGACAAAGCCGAGAGGGATCGTTTTCGTAGCAAATATTTCGACACGTGTACGTATCTTTTACCTGTCGCGGTGAATATTACTGCATATAAATATTCTACTGTTTTACTAAATATATATTGGCTATTCTCATAAAATTGAAGAAAGCATTATTGTACTATGTTAAGCAGTGACACATGTGTATTGACAAGAATTGTGTACGGAATCCCAATATATCTTAATAAAACGTTAAGCAAACTCCATAATCATTATAATAAAAATAGGCCAAAGTCGTCGAAATTGTTTATCACGTATCAGTCAATATCAAAATGTGGTAAATCCACATAATGACGCGCAATGACGTGTTTGCATGTTTGGAAATTTTTGGATATTTAAAAAAATATATCTAGAACAATTTAACTAAAAAAATATAAAATTACAAAAAAAATATATTGGAGTAATTTGATAACCAACTGGTTTATGGAATTTAAAAAAATTACTCCTTCCAAAATATCAGTGTAGATATTTTTGAGTGGTTACTGTTAATTTATATGAGTGGTATGTTTTATTACTATGTTGAAATGCAAGTTGCTACACCACATGATTTCTGAGAAAAATGTTTTTTTAATTTTTTCAGGGGAAAATTTTCTTTCGAGATGCTGAACCTTAAAATAGTTGGTATTTTTTAAAATATAGAAAGCTGAATAGCTTTACGATTTGCAATAAAAAAAGGGCAAAGAATTAAACAGCGTTCATGAGCAAATAACAGAAAAGACAAAGCTACGTTCGTAAAGATGTATATATACATTTTTTTAATACATGGAAAACTATTAATAAAGGCAGTAAATAAGAACTTTGTAGAGATGGTTAAAAAACATAATCTTTCGCTTTTTTAACATATTGCGGAAATGAAATAATGATATACTGTTAACTGACATTAATATTTGTTTCATATTTCTATGCGAACGAATGTGTTCTTAGGTCTTTTGAAATTATATGTGGTTTTTATAACCACCTTGATGAGTTTCGTGGATTACAACGATCTTTGTACCTACTATAATATACGTACCATATTTAATATAATATTGTAAATTAGAGAGAATCGTATTTTCAGCGTAAAAATAAATAACGTAACAATTAAAAGCGACGTGAAAAAAATATTATGAAAAATAACCTATATTTCATATAAAATATAAAACTACTCATTTGTGTGATCAACGATTTAAATAAAACTGATATTTTCATTTTGTTCATTTGTATTTTCTTTTAATTCTAGTGGCTGTTTTTTTTAATTTCCTTTGCACGAGTGTGCAACTTTTATCCCTGTAAGACCTAGACCCAACGTCGCGAACTTTTGCCGGCCTTCTTTCATACTCCACTGAACTGTGTTCGTATCCCTTAAATTCGTATTGCTTTAAAATTATACTGGGGTTAGTAGGCTGAAGAAAGTAATAACATTTTGAACAGTTGCGCGCTGTTCAAAATGTTGTACCTACCGATTACCAACCGAGGATTGTTGCAAAGTTATATCTGCATTCTCCGTACACATCCAGTTCGGCATATTCAATATTCGGATACTAAATCGAGGCATGATTTTAATATCTTTTGGACGTATTGCAAGAACACGAAGATTTTTTTAAAACATCAATTGAAATCAATACTAGTAAGAATCACAATCATATGTCTCTACATGAGTTGGTTAGAATTGACAGGCCAGTCCATTAGGTAGTGATGTTATTCTGAAACGCCCTGCTGGGGATATTAAAGTAATTATACTATAAACTTGTGATAGATTACTTATTCAGTTTACCATAAAGTTCTGGCATAATAGTCGAATATGGAAATACGACGTTAATCATCGCATTAAACGAATAACTTATTAAAAGTATAAAACTTAAGTTCTTTACTTTAGATTAAGAAAAAAAATAAAACAAAGTGGAAATTTACTAATTCTAAAAACAAAGACCAAGTCTCATCAAAAAACACCGTTTATGATGACTTTAAGTGAACACTAATAAGCAACCGCAAAGGAATGTTATTTGAAAAAAATTGTTTCTTCCTACCAAATACTTTCAACTTAAGATGTACTATGCTGGGTACATAAGATGGGATGCGAGTGGCGAAATGATTAAAGTAAGAGATTTTTTTAATTAAGATTAAAATAATTATACAAGTGCATACCGTTTCAAGTGATATATTGCTGAAAAAAATTGATTAAATGATATTAGTAACAATTGCTGATTCGGTTACGAGCACAATGGTTTTTGTTTTTGCGTTGTTTTGGTTTTTAAAAAAAATGATGACGACAAAAGTTATTGCATTTGAAAAATTCTCTTTAACATTTATCGTTTGTGAACTTTGGTTTTAAGATTAACTTTTACTGAATTTATTTAGTTTTTGAAGAAACACAAATGCAGAAACTTCCTCATTCTGTTTTTGTGTTACATTTCTGTATAATTGTACTATTAAATATATAATGGATTTTTTTGAGTAACTATTGGTATTTTTTTAAAAAATCTTAAATTTATAATTCTTTTTTGGCTCGAGTTTGTATCGAAGTTTTTTACTCAAGTTTGAATTACTTTTCTCAAGGTTAAATTCTTGTGATATGATAAAAAGATTTTGTAATTTAAGTGGCCAATTATTTTAAAAATTACAGTTTAATAGACATTTTTAATACATGCCCGCGTTCACTTAGAAAAACAAAATATAAGTATTAAAGTGACACAGAGATTCATTTCATCAAGTTTAAATTTTCAATAATATGTATTAAATTTTAATTTATTAATAGTGTGCTTGAAATTTGATTGTCGCTTATAAATTGATAATTAAAGTATATATGACAAAAGAGCACAAAAAACAGAAAATATATGGAAACAAAATTCGTTTAAATAAATATGAAATATTCATTTAATGACATGAATGCCCCAGTTTGATGTTGACTGCATTTAAATTGCTACCTGGTTCGATAGCATAATTTATCAATTATGAAAATGATAAAGTATATTAAACTGTAAACTCTCGTAATCTACTTATCCCATCTCGCTGTTTTATATCATTCTATATTTTTCGGTTGATATGACAGTTTAATAAGACATGTTTGACATGACAGTGACTTCTATAGAAGTTGTTATCATAAATGAGTTACTATCACGGTTTTTAAGTTAAAAGGGGGGTGAGGAGACTAGTGAAGATTATTAATTCATATCAAAGTAATTCTCATAAATCAATTTTTAAACATTTTATTGAGATAAAACTTACCTTCTACTTTAAGTGAAAAAGAGTTTAAGGGGGGGGGGGGGGATGGGTATACTTAGCGTGGGAATATGTTCATAAAAATATTTTAGACTACCTTAATGAAAAAAATACATATCAAAAAACTTTAATCAAATACTCTTATTTTACCCTCGAACCGTTTACCGTTGAACTCTACTTCATAAAGTTAGGGTGGAACTCAAGTACATTTATACAAAACTTTTACTTTACTTTGTTCCATGCCGTTTAGTAAATAAACAAATTTAGACTTATAATCCGGCTATCACATCATTCAAATCTTACTTTTTTTCTCAACATTTATGAAGTAGAGTTCAACAAATAATGATCCCTGATATTCATCGATTTCGAATGCCACGGATCAACCAATTCTGAAAGTAAACAGTCATCACAAAATTTAACAAATTTAGATTTTATTTTCTTCTACTAAGATTGGTTATCCCGCTCAATTATTTCATCTTTCAATTTGGATCTCTCACTAGTCCATACGGTAAATAGACAATGGTCTCGTTTTGTAATGTGCAGCTGACCCTGTATCTGGTAACACCAAGAATGTTTTGTGTCCACAATTAGCTGCCCATTGCCACTTTTTTCAAAAATTTAATTTTGTTATTTTCAATTGCTTCTCGTACATTCATATTGGCCGCAGAAGAAGGATATTTAATTATCTAAAATATAAGTTGCGTATTTGCCGTCAGGAGTTACCCCAAGAAAACAATATTCCTCATTAATAAACAAACCGCACTTCTTAATAACCAAATTTTCTTGGAAGCAAAGCTGGTTTAGTGCAGTTTTTTCATTATCTTTGCCGTATTTGATAGACGGAATATTGTCCAATAGGAAACCGTACAAAATGCTTTTGAAAAGAGATCCATAACGACCATTTTTTCTTCACTTTCATACCCTGCCAAACTATGTTAGACGTTTTCTTCGAATTTCAAGCCACTTTGAACTACCACCTTGCAAGACGGTATTTCTGTCCAAATTATCCCGTTAAATTTTTGTGAGAGTCAATATACTTAAAAATTCAGATTTACATTTTTCAAGCAAACTGTCACTCATACCAGCTTGTTGACAATTGCCACCATAATCAGCATCTTTTAATACATTAGTTTGGATTTTTTTCTTTCGTGGTTTTGAACGTAAAACTATTAGATTCCTCTTTGATTCTTGGCGCGCAATTGACTCGTTAGCAGGTTTTGCAAAAATAACTTCAGAAAAAACAGAATGAAGCCGTTGCTTATTAAAAGATATTACTGTGCATGCACAGCGTCCGGTATAAAAACGTATTTGAGTAAAATTAATGCGCTTCCCTCCAACGAACTTGGCAACGTGGTTGGTAATAAAGCATTGCAATAATTTCGTAATAGATGATTTTTACATTCTATTTTTTTCACTGTAGAATTTGCATATGGTTTTGATCTAAAATCTTTTTATAAGCACTGGAATCAAGATCAGAAATAAGTTTTTTATAGATGAGCTTTTGATCGCGGATTCAATATTTAAATTCCTTCAAACGTATAGTTGACTCCATTGCGGTAGACGATTCTTCATGGTTTTTAAAGCACATATGTCCCAAAGGAGTAACGTTCTTATTTTTTGATCGAGTACAAATTACACAATATTTATTTTTAACAACCAAATATAATACCTTTTCTTGTATGATAGCCTACGATAGCAGCAGCATCCGAAAGAGCATTGTAATTTGTTCTATATGATCTTTTTGACCAAAATCCATTAGCTGCTACCCTTATCGTTGGTATTACTCGAACGTCCACATTGCCAATAGACCTTGCATAATTTGCCTCATTCTTCGCGGCCTGTTGCATAGTATGTTCAGCTGTGGTTTGCCACCTGATTATGAAGACGACTGTAAAGCTGCCAATATATCTTCGGAATGTCCAAAGTGACTGATATGGTTTCTAAATGGGTAAAGCTGGTGCCAGTCGACTTAAAATCTGAAACTGCGGTTTGGTTGATATTTATGCTTTCCAGCGAGGATCATATGAACTTTTAAAAGTAAAATTTGTATCACATAAACGGCATTTTAAATTAAATGTCGAGGAGAATCCTTTTACTATCTCAGAAATAATAGAAATATGTGTTAATCTGCCATTCACGTTTCAGTGTACAGAAATTAATTTAAGTTGGTCGAAAAAAAAGAAAAATCTATTATTCTTTGACCACGTATATCCGTGGACACCATATTCTGAAATAATAAAAACCTATTTATATGTGCATTAAAGTGAGTGGACTGCATTCAGTGGCTTAGCGGGACAGCTTATCAATTAATTACAGCATTTATAATCATGATATAATTTAGTTGTATGAAGCACCATAAAAATATATCTCTACTATTTATAACTATCCACCAATTCAGATGCTGATGCGAGGTTACATCAATAATTTAATATTGGATGCCCTAAAGCACACATTAAAACACAACGTACTCTCTAAAAACCGGAATTACGCTTAAAAACGATTATAAAAGTGTCGGTTTTTGAAACATTAGTATTTTCTGATATCATAAATTAGTAATTCTTGAACTTCAAGTTAAAAAAAGTCAGTCAGCTCTTACAAAAACTTCTTCGCAAAACGAAATTCAATTTAAGCACTTTAAAAATCGATACATTTAATAATACGATGTCATGACACCACAAGAGTTATAATCAATCATATACTGTTTTTATTCACTTTACTGGTTTGTTTTTTTTTGTTTTATGAGATAACCAATTATTTTTTTAATTGACGAGTGACTATATCTATCTCCATGAAAATTAATAAATCAAAATTGCTACAATTCATAGTTAAATTTGATTAATATCAAATATAGAGCTATTGGCGACTGACGCGACTTATTCCGATACTAATGATATATACATGATCGTGTGAATATCTCATTATCCTGATCAATTTTCTCATTAACAAAAGTTTGGTTTTCTTTAAGAGGTAGAGGACAATTTTCCGACATTTCGCTTAATATTCTCCTGAAATAAATTTTCACACAATAATCGTCTATTTTAAACATTTTTAAATTAAACAAAATCAAATATATTAAATAAAAAATTCATTACAATTATTAACTGTATCTCACGCGTATATACGCGTGTACCAAAGTTTTTAAAGTCACTGTTTACACTTAGGTATTTTTTAATAACAACATAGATTTTAAAGAGTCTTATATAATTATTTCATTTAAATAAATAATATGTAGCAAAATATTTAAATAATTGATTTAGAGTCTACTCAGCAAGATTAAGAAAAAGCGAGAACAAAACTTAAAATAAATTTGAGTTAGTAATTAGCTCGGATTTCGTCTTCCTCGGTGTAATATACTCCTCATCTTAGCTTCTTTTGATAAACGGTTAGTTTTTTTTACGTAAACCATCTGTTAAAATGATTAGTAAGAAATTAAATATAAAATCCTAAAAATTGGTGGTTTAAAATTATGAGTTAATTTTATTATGTAAGTCTTTTGCTACAAAAAATATGAAAAAGCAATTTAAAATATTTGAAATTATAATATTTAGGTGATGTAACATTTACCTAAATATTATATTAAAAATACTTATCTTTAAAATATCCAAGACCATGAACTTTTTCTATACATAGTAGTACATTTACATCGAATTAATAAACAATAAAATTGAACAAAGCGGCCGGGAATTACGTCACTGACGGCATTCAGCCGTCTACTGATTGCCTGTCTATTTCTTCGAATATTTTATATTAATTTCATTTGAATTTTTTATATATTAATTTGGTGCGTAATTTTGGGTGAATTACATTTGTGTTTATGAAATAAATATAACAGGCATTAAAATTTTGCCTGACAATTTTAAAGATAACTATGTCTTTGATACACCGAATGTTTTTATTATAAATTAGCGTAATAGTTGAGATTAGATATCACAAAATACACCTATTTCACGATTCTTCAGAAATTAGAGGACTCGTAACTATATTAATAGACTTTTTCTCTTAAATCCCGTTTTTAAAACAAAACTTTAAAGATAATGAGTGTATCTTTCTAACGATACATAATTCATGAACATGTGTTGGATATTGCTATAGGTACACCTCTAATTACGCGTGTATCGACATAATTGGCGTGACGGCCTCTTAATAGCCTTAATAGACTTGAGTACCCCCTTAATGGAATTCAATGCATACCTATATTTTCTAAATTTAAAACACGCTATTTTAACGTTTCTTAAGCCGTGTTATATTTAGTGTACTTGAGACATATTAAATTATATTTTAATAAAAAAATGACCAAAATTAAAAAAAAAACTTATTTTTTGTTTGAAATCAGTGATAGGTTTAATACAAAAATGAAATAAAAAAGTTATGATTAGCAGTAGAATTCGAATTCGGATCCCATTTCACTTTGTCTTAATTGCGATTCACCGCTAGGCTAAATATCGTTTAGCGACACTTGCAATTTTTATGTATGCTGTTAGTATGTGTTTCATTGTTATTTCTCATTATTAGTTTGCTAGTACGCATTTATCTTTTCACGAATAATTATGTTCATTATTATTATACAAATATTAATCTCAAAATAAATACTCCACTACCGTTATACTCGTAAGAAAAAGAAATTGAGAAAAACACAAAATTAAAATTTAGAATTTACAAAACTGCTGCAGTTATCCAAAAATTATATATGTTATAGTATTAAACAATGTAACTTCTTTGAAATATTATCGTGGAATTTTTTCTATACTTGAAATTATATTTTCTGGCAGAGTATGTTTTCACATCTTTGGTTGAAAAAGATTATCCATTATATATGTTGCACATATGCACAAACAAAAAATCAAAGTCGGAAGCGTTTAAGAAAAAAATAACCGAAAAAAGCATCGTATAAGGAATCATAATGGAATTTTGAAAGGAAAAGTTTTAACGTTAAGTGAAAATAAATGCAAATTAACCAAAAAAAACAAAAAGTTATAAATTAAAAATGGTGAATTGAGTTTGAAAAAAATGTAGTAGACGACATAGGATGACATTAAGTAATATCGTGTTCCAATTATATATTTATTCTAGTGAAGAACTTAATGGAATAACACAATTTCTTTTTGTTTCGCAAAAACTTAATCGGTAGCAAAGTTGACGCAACGTTGAAGCAGACTGGGGGTCGATTATAGGGTCGAGTTGCTGCGGAACCTGTCAGCAAGCAGACACACTGTCGCGCACCGACCCTAATCTATTGCTCAAAAACATGTAAATAAAATACATGGTCTCAAATCATGTTTACTATATTTAAATCCATTTATGATGAATCAAGGTATTATTACTATATTACAACTTATCAAGGTATTATTACTATATTACAACTTATCAAGGTATTATTAATATTAGAAAGGTTTTGAGACGATGACACATTAGTTCTTTCAGTACATTTTTACTGAAAATATCCTACGCATTTTTCATCGAGCTTGCGGATGTATTGATATTATTTTTTCAATTTAAGTCACATAGCTATGTTGCTTCACGAATTATAATACTATCTTTAACAATAATACTATGTACACATTCCAATAAAAAATGATTTATAATGGGTTAATATCGTTTTAACCAAAAATGATTTTGGAAAGAATTTTTTTCTACTTATTATTAAAGATTATGAATTAAAAAAAATCCGCTTCAAAGTAGAATATTTAATATCATACCTAGAAATGAAGAAAAGATTGAAGAACTAAATTAATGTTAAATTAATTTATTTTCTCTTTTCTCCATTTTCATTCATTTTCATTAACAATATAGAAATACATGTAAAATGTTACATATGTAAAATATTAGCCTAAAAAATCAAAAATTCAACCACGAAAAAATGCGAAACAAATTGCAAGATTTTTGTGCAAAATAACTATATAGATATTTTAAAAATAATAAACAAAAAATGGAGATTATTTCTTAAAATATTGTTGTTCTTTTTAGTAGTTGAAAGTTTGACTGCTGAACACCATCTTTAATAAAAATAAACTTTTAAGTAAGGAAAAATAACATTATTTTCCATAAATTTTTTTTAAGCTATCGTTTTTAATTTTGGAATGTCTAGATTGTTAAAGCTTAATTTTTTCTGATTTTAGTTATTTAAACGTTTCTAGTGAATATTATATTGGCAATAATTGATGTTAAACATGACGATTACTACACATTTCCCCCATAAAACCGAGAATCTCATTATCAACATACATAATTATTACGCCCAGAATGTTAAAACCTATTGGTTTCGACTTATTATTTACTATCGAAACCTAGTTATATACTAATCCAGCTAGTAGGTACACCGATTTTTTGTGCTTAGCAATTTCCAAGAAAATAAAATAGGTGTAGTTGTATTTTAATACCAACCCCGAATTTGATATGCACTTCGATATCGTTTAAATGAATTTTTATATCAACCGAGAAAATTTAGTGGGCAATAAGAGTCGGGTAAAAAGAAGTGTACATTTGTGTCCCGTGTTCCTTGAAAAACACTTGGACTTGTAATAAACCAATTCATGGTTGCCGCAATTCGAAAGATTTAAAAGATTTCCTTCCGAGGGGGCTGGGGCGTGGGGCGTTTTTTTTCAAATGTAAGTCAATAAAATATAGTTTCGTGTATTCGTTTTTTGCCATATGCCAGCATTATCAAAAATAACCCAAAAAGTTTTTGCCATATGCCAGCATTACCAAAAAAATGTTCGTACTTTAAGCCATCGTGTACATATTTTACAATGAATTTGGTTAAGCACCCATGTGCAATTGACTGATGATATTTGAAAACAATGGAATAACCAACCGAAATGACAGGGCGCTCTCAACTTTAGAAGGTCCTAAAGCCTCACTTAGATAAACAATAATGAAAACTTGAGCGCTTTTTAACGATGAGCATCCGGAATGGTCTACCAGCACTAGTTCCGTATCACCCATATACCTTTCCGCTTTATTACACAATAAGGCTTCCGACAGATTAATTTCGAAAGATACGAACAGCTGAAGTAACGAAAGTGCCTTTTTTGTAATGTTTGCAATCACAATTATTGAACAAGATTAACATTTTGCTGTCAAGTATTTTAGTATTATAGATTGTTACGGAATGAAAACGTATATATATATATATATATATATATATATATATATGTATATATATATACACACATATATATATATATATATATATATATATATATACACATGTAACTTGTATTTATACGTCTAAATCTTATGTTTGTAAAAACTTAAGGTATTTATTAAAAATAAAGTCGAGAGATATACTTTAACATTTTTAGGATGCGAGTGCTGTTACTACCTTTCGATCTAATATTAGTGAACTATCACTAATTTTAAGCTATGTCTACAATATGTAAATCTTATTTCCTTTGGAAAAATTTATGTTCTTATGCGGTCGTGAAGTTTTGAAATATGAAAATAATATGCCTATCTACGTATATATATCCAAAACTAGACTCTTGTCTCATGGAGAAAATCCGAAAGAGGTAAATTCAATTAAATTTCTTGTGAACTGGTTAAAAGTAAAATTTGTTTTAACTTTTAATCAATTTCAGATTATGTTTTGTTATGAAAACGAAACTTCGCGTAAAAGTTATACATCTTTATATATAAAAATATTTACATATACTCGCATACATGTATGTATGTACATATGTATATGTGTGTATACTATGGGCTTATACAATTTTAAACCAATTTCTGTCAAATTTTTCACAATTATTCTATACCCTCCAGCAACAAATCCTAAAGGAGTGGCGATCACAACCCCAACATTTTACTTCCGGAAATCGAAATTACTTTTTACCATATAAATAATAAATGATTCGGATGTTCCATAGTTTTCACGGTATTGATGCGGGCTTTAACTTTTTATCATTTAAAATAACACAGTCTTTTACAAAGTCTTTTTTTGCCGAAATACCCAGGTCTACCTAGCCAAGAACTGATATTTTATTTTAATTGTTTCTTATTGAACAAAAACATACTGAATAGTTGTAGTAGACAACAATGAAAATTTTTTCGTCGAAAGACTTTCATCTAGTCGACTTATAATGCAGCTTCCGAACGTTTGGCTACTATCAATCTTGCCAGTTTGGCGAAAGATATGATGCAAATGCTTAAACAAGATGACCGCGTGACCACCTTGTCTACAAGAGCTGAAGCCAAAATAAACATCAAGTCCCAAATAGTTCCTTTTTGTGGAATTGAAATAAAGCTAACATGGTTTTGAATTTAACAGATATCAAAAGTGACTCGAAATGTTTCATATAAATTATTACACGGTGCGCCCACGGCTGTCGAAAAATTTCGTGTTCCCTACAGCGCAAATCAATCTTTTCCGATTGTTTTATACGTAATATGATACACTTGTAAGATGATTCCACCTTACTGTTAACTAATGTACTATTTTATAAAGAAACATATGGTATTGTGATAAGATAATGCTCATTGAGTGGAACGAATCCGAGAATGCTGAAGGATGTCCGTGGAATCCCGAACACAGCCAGAAAACATCTACCCACTAAAAGATTATTTTCAACTACTGTCATATCATGCTGTGGGTTCAGACATTAGGCTACACTGATACTCATACACAAAGTTTAAAAACCTCGAATATAAGATGGTTTGCTCCTCCAAACATACGGCCCCAACCTTTTTAAAATTGTGAACAGAAATGCCGCCGAATAACCGCTTTATATAATAAATAATCTTGATATTAAAATATTAAATGTTGGTTTACAATTTTTCATTATTTTGGTAGTAGACCTATTAAATCGATTCACAGGCTTAAATATTTGACTTCAAGCATATTCTAGTTAAAATAATATCAATAAACAAATAATTTAATAATTCTCATTTAGCGTACCAAAGGCCATGAAAAACGGTTTTTCATGGAAACCTTGCTTCTTGTGACTGCTTGATAAAGATTATTATAAATAAGTCAATGGAGATTATTGTAAAGTTTGTGCATCTGTCAATTTTTTAAGAAAGATACCATTATTTTTTTCACAGAATGAACCATTTTATATAGCATAGGTAGTAGGCACCATACAGGCGGATTTATTTTACATGACGTCTCTAGTAGGTCAAATCCATAGTACGGAATAATGGCATATTATTTTCAATAATGGAAATATTGATTGAATTTAGAAAAAACGGTTTCTGCTAAGAATTAAATTTCTATTTCACCATCGATCAATTCCGACCGCAGTGATACGATATTAGTGACAGGTGGTGATATATTTATACATTTTTGCTTACACTATTGTAATTTTTTCTTTTAAAGTTCACATAGCATACACGATGGATCAAAATAATGTATAATGCCTAGATGTGGTGTAGCATATTGCATAAAAGTTTTTAGTCTTAATTCGTAAAAAATACAGTGTTCATTTCACTTGTAATATAAACCTTTAGTTTACCATTTTTTGTGAATAAAATGCTGTACTGATATTAACAAGCATGTGTCCAAAAGTAATTATTTCTATCCTTTTCAATTAATCTTTTCCATCCACCATTTCTATCACTACCTTTAGCGTCACTATAAAATATTTTTTTTATTAATGTTGTAACAATATTGTAACTAGCTCCAAATATAATTTATTTAGTACCCGATCCTGCTGCTCAGGACCAATGTTTTTTCCCCAACCAGATGTGCATCTGATAATACACTCGGTAGACGTACTATTGAGCTGCTCTATTAGTAGATAGTAATTATTGTAATTTGATAGTTGTGTTCGGTTTGGTTGATTTAGCAAAGCTTATATATCTCTAATCAACTTTCAAGTGTTGAACTTTTGGTGCGCGTAACCTTGTAATATTTACTTGAATTACTTTGGCATCACAAAAGCAAATAGTAAATCCAATGATTTATTTTTTATTATATACACAATATTTTATTGCGTCTTTATATTAATTTTATAATAATATAGAATAAGATGGGATATAATTACTAAGACTATTATTCACATAATGGATGACTCGGAAATAGCTCCCACTAAATATATCAAAACACTTAATGGGATATTTGGCATCAGGAAATATTAAATTAGCAGCTAATTTACTGGCTTTTTCTTCAAAAAGCAAACATAAATATTCATAATTATGCGAAAAGAGATATACTTGAATTTACTTCTTTATGGCGTAGTTTACCCCATTATACTTTGTTTTGTCGCATAGTTTTCACGAAAAAAAAAACAAATTATCACGAAGTAACATTATTTAAATTTTCTGTTTATCCGTCACCTCTTTTAACATAAGCATTTTAGTACAAATACATCTTGCATAAAATACAAATACAACATCTTTATTTTTTGACAAAATTATAAACAGCACAACATTGTCTTGAAAATGTCTCAAGTATAAATTGATGGATCTCTTAGCATTGAATATCTGCTACTTGGGTTTGTTTTTATGGTGGAAGAGGCTTCGTTTTGGGCATTCCAACACCTAGTCATACTCTATTCTTCACCTCTATTCTTATAATTGTCTATGATAATGTTATTTTATAGAGTCGTCATGCTGTATATCGACATATAGTTATACATTATTTGCACTCTACGATGAGAATGGTTAGTTTTAGGAAACATTAATTAATCTCTAGGAAATTAAAGATTTTTAAAAGATTGGCTATATTTACGTTTAAAATTACAGGGCTAAATAAGAGTTTTCAGTAGTAGCTTATTGTAATTGAGCTATCGCGCAAGCAATTTAAGCTGTCGTTCCTTAATCCTTTATTTGGAAGAAAATCTTGGAATCAACTTACTACACTTGAAATTATTCACACGAAACTTACTACACTTGAATTATTATATTAAAAATATGTAGAAAAAAATTCAGGAAATATAAACATTTCACTTAATATATACGACTAAAAAGGAGATGATTTAAAAGTAGTTACCTATATGGATGGTAACATCCGTTTTTAACTAGAGGAAACATTGTTACGAAAAATTCCTTTGACTTCAAACTCACTTTAAAAACATACATTTCGTAAATATCCTATAAATAATCTATTATGGAGTCAAATATGCAAATCTGTTCATTACTTAACATTCTTCCACTAAGAGTCAATTAAATATTGAAGTGAATATTGACGTGAATACTGATTTTGAAGGCTTTAATGGCCGATGATGTTTAATAATTCTCGCTTTTTTACCAAAAAATTTAATTATAAATATACGAGTATATCTCTGTACCTTAAAATATCTTTGGATACAGTCATACTCTCCTGTTTTAAGTCTTTCATGTCTCAGCTTATTTATTCGCTTTTTCTTCACAAAACAAACATAAGCACTAATAATTAAAAGGCCAAATACTTGTTATAATATAATAGATATGTAGTCAACAAAATTGATTATGATAAACGGTATTGATATATTAACTGAAACTGTATTAAAATTCTATTTATAACTGTCTATACTCTCAATGATATATTTGGTATTGAATATATTTGGCGTTAATTTTGTAGAAATTCATTATTCACAATTAAATGAAACTACGTGATGTAGTATTATTTCTACTTTCTTTAATTTCTTTAACCACGACCTAGGTTTCGTTGTATTACAACATCTTCAGGTGGAATATTGGCAAAGATCTTTGCCAATATCCCACCTGAAGATGGTTAAAGAAATTAAAGAAAGTAGAAATAATACTACATCACGTAGTTTCACTTAATTGTGGATATATTTGGTGTAAAAATATTTCTATACCAATTAATACAGAAAAAACATGTTATTACCTTGGTTTATAAAAAAATAATTTTGATAGAATAAAAAAAGGCCAAGTACGAGTCGAATTCACGCATGAAGGGCTTCGTGGCACCAAACAATATTAAATTTGTAAGTTTGTATTTCACAAAATTACTTTAAAAAACAAAGTTATTGCTGCGGTCGGTACGTAAAATAACCCACATTTTATAAACTACACAACATATCTTATTCAAACCAATTTTTTATGAAAATTTATTTTAAGTTCAACTACCTTAATGTTTTTTCAGAATTCTACACACCTTAGTCAAAATGTTAGACTGGGGTGGATATACTTTTTACGACTTTAGAAGCGCTTATCTCACCAACTATTGACTTAAATAAACTAGTTATTTTGTAACCTTAATATAATTTTTAAGACTTACTTAATAATATACCAGACTCCTATGTTCACTGGATGCTTTTTATATATGAGGTACTTGTATGGAATGCTACCCCTAATACTATTTTTTTCATAATTTTACTACTTCATTGTATGGAGGTCCATAAAACACCTAACATCCAAATTTCAGGTACGTAGTGCAAATAGTCGCCAAGTTAAATTTATAAGGTTGTAACATAAGGACAGACAGACGGACAGATAGAAAGATAGACAGTACGAAATTATAAGGATTCCTTTTTGCCAGTTTACTGCGGGACCATAATAAACATGGTGAGATAATTGAATGATCTAAATGAATAGTATGTTGATACTCCATTTAATGAAATACTCCAGACACAATCAATTGTTTCTCATAACGTTGTGCTCAGTTTTTCTATACTATAAAATTGTTTTTAATTTATTAAAGCAAAAAAAAAATTAAAAATATTTGCATGATTTAATCTATTTTATGGCGCATAAGTAACTGAGGGATTTTTTACCAGAACTTAACTGAGGGATTTTTTATCTTAGTAATATAAGCCACAAAATGAAAGTAGCCGAAGTTCTCAGACTGTTCGTAATGAGAAACGACTTCGCATCGTTGCTAATTTGAATAAAAGAAACAATTTCCGGAAACAATTTCGGTGCTTATTAACAGCAATTATGGTATAATTGGGGTCTGTTTTATCTCACCCGGGTGCTATTATAATTTTTTTTGTATTTCATGTACAAAGTTAGGATACTAAACTTTTTTAATTATCTTTTGACATCTTTGATAGTTTCAAATTCACGAAAGATTAGAATATTGGATACGAATATATGTTTTATTCAGGTTAGCTTCTGTAAATTTGTTCAATAAATAAGTATACTTTTATGTGTCTTGGTATTAAATTCATTCACCACGTTGACGACTTGTCTCAAGTAGATTTACTCTGGAAACATTTCTATCTATGCTGTAATATTTACACAGTTTTATCAATCTAACTTTTATCTTCGAGATATTCATCTTGATGCCTAATTTATTACATGTTACGTCTTATGTTATTGCAAACGTTTAGAAGATATCTTAGCAGATATTATAATTCAATCATTAATGCCAAACAACATCAATACTAACATAAATTTTGTGTAACTATTCTAATACTTTAATTAATTTATTTATTCGTAACTTTTAAGGTATATTGTATTAAGCAAACATTTCATCATTATTCGACACAAACGAGTCTTTATGATGTTTTATAAATATCAGCCAATTTAGGTGGTTTCTTATCCCCAATAAGCTTTATTTACGATTTAGTATGAATTATTAGACGTTTAATATAATGTAAATTTATTTAGTTTTTGGCGGTGTCGAATAAAATCATTACAAAATTCGTCAGTTCAAAATATACCTTGAAATTTCATCTCATTATCTCCTGTTTAGCACAAAAGTTTCATAGTTTTAAAAATAGTAAATTTCATATATTTTTAATGTCAGTCACTTCCTGTTACGACTATGAGTCGAACGAGTTGTCTTAACGATACTTATTTCACAATGGTGTTTAATTAACACATTCATCGCCAGTTACACATATCACATTAAACAAAACCGCTTGTCTTAATCAGAATTTTATGATGAATGTTTGTGATGAATATTTTAATTTGCCTCGTTCGTCATTTTTGTTTCCTTATATTTCTTCAATATTATATTTAATTGATATGTAGATTTATTTCCTTTAAATTCTAGTGAATAAATATTACTTTCTATAGTGCTTGGATAGAAATTCTATATTTAGTATAAAAAGCATAATCGTTCAACTTTAAAGCGGTTACGACTGTTTGGTAATTCGGCCCTCAAAATAAAGAACTATCTGAAATTTGTAAAATGATCATGAAGGTGTGCCGACTGGGCGCGCTGCACTAACGGTCACCAACGAATCATCCTTAGTTTTCGTTCAAACGTAACAGTTGTCGTCAGTCGAGTCACCCTCAGCGTAATTATCATTAAAAGCAGTCGCGCTGAAATCCGCTTAACTTTCCCACATTTAACATTAATACAAACCATATTTTGCAGTATGCTTGTAACAAGTACAGTGTTTAACAAGTACAGTGTTTAACAAACCATATTTTGCAGTATGCTTGTAACAAGTACAGTGTTTTTAAATGAATAGTATAAGAAACCAATTTAAAAGTTAAGACACGAATTGTTGCAGTATGATTGCAATAAAAGTATAACATCATAGTAGTCTTATATTATTTAGTTTTTCCGTTCAGATTTGTTGGGTGTTTTGTAAAAAATGAAAAGGAAACCTATTTGTAATATAAAATATGAATACAGAAATTCGACTAAATTTCATTATTAATGATAACTCCTAATATCTTTACGAATCGTTTCAACCAAAATTCAGTACCTAGCAACTCTGTTGGCTTGAAGGCTGTCACTATCGGGCGAACAAATGAATAAATTGTTTGTTTCGATAATGACGTTAATCATATTAAAAATTATAGTGATTTTGACGACGACGAAAATGACGATGACAGCGATGATAGTAATAATTATAAAAACAATTAGAAAACGTATAAATCAATTACAGGACGACAATAGATTACCGGGCGTCAAATAACATGGACCAAATGACAAAAGATGCAGTAAATTACAAGAGATTTATGATCCACAATATATTTACGAATTTTTTCCCCGAACGAATAAAAATGTCACAGTAGACAGTAGTTTTAACTTCTCTCCTATAATTCCTTCACAATCTCAATATAACTCATGCCATCACTTCGTTTACTGACAAACTTTTTGGCTTTCTTTTGCTTGGAAAATCCTTGTATTTTTCGTCATTTGTTTCGTTTGAATTAACGTAACACAAACATCAATACGTTTATGGTAAATCCACATTTCGTCTATAGTCAGATATGTTATGAAATTTTTCTCTATCCGACTCAAAGATTTCAAAAGAGTTTCGGAAAACTGAAAGTAGAATACGTTTATATTTCAGAGAAAACTGCCATTGAATTATATTAGGCCTGTAAATTTGACCTTTTTTTTCCTCTCTAAGATTTGATAACTGACTTTGGGGTATTTTGAGGCGCTAATTACGAATATGTAATCAGTTTTTTTCTAACACGTTCAGATTTTTCTGGAAAGAAAATATGAAAAATAGACAAAAAAGACACCTTCATCTAGTAAAAATTGTATGTTTTGAAAATACTTATATCTGTCAGTTAAATATAATTAAAATACATAGGTGATATATATCTTAACATATTTACATAACAAAAAGCTCAGTGGTTTTTTGCCCTTTTCTGCTCGAAGCTTCTATTCAGAGATTTTTTCTTAAAATCATTGTTCGGATTGTCTCGCTTCAGGAACCAACAGTAGTCCGCTAACATGCTTCCATTCTACTTTCCTTGATATCTATATTCTATTTCTTTCAGGTCTTGATGAAATCTTTTACCTTACTCTTCACTAATAGCTCTTAGATTTTCCGGGAAATAGTCAATGTGCGAATTCAGGAAGTGAAGCTTAATGCTCATTGAATATCTCATTTTACAAAAATTCAAAATAAAAATCATTTTAGCCATAATTTCTTTATAATCAGGACACCTGTTGTTCCCTAAAAAGTTCTTAATCATTTCCTTAATAGAAGTCCATGCTTGTAACTCGGTTTCACTGAGTTTTCTATCAAATTCTGTGTCCTTCATCAATTTTCTTATATCGGGGCCGACAAATATATCTTCTTTCAAATTGGCATCTGATAACGATGCAAAATTTTTTTTAGATATTTGAAACCTTCTCCTTCTTTGTCCATGGCATTAACAAACTGTTTCATCATACCCAGTTTTATATGCAAAGGAGGCAGTAATACTTTTTCTCGTGGAATCAAATTTTCTCGAATTACATTTTTAGTCCCAGGAGTTAGTTTAGTTCCAAACGGCCATCCTTTTTGAGTCTAATGTTGTCCTCTATTCCGACTATCTCATTCGCAGAGGAAGCATGGGTACTTGGTATAATTACTTTGTTGTCCAAGTAGCATACTTATAACTTTCAAATCTCCACACATGACCCGGTGCCTAGTTTATTTAAGTCAAAACATTCTGCAAATTTTCATAGCATTCTTTTAAATGTACAGAATGTGCTACAAGCAATGGAGCATACGGTTACTATTATGGAGAAGAACTGCTTTCAAAGTTCTTTTTGATGAATCGGTGAACAATAATTTGCATCATAGTCAAAGTCAGACATATCTCCCAAACCAGGAATGATCTTGCAATAAACTAAATCTCCATCTTCAGCAAAAAACAGGACATGATCTCTTTTTCTATTACGGTATCAAGAGAATGAGGTACCAGGAGCAAGTATGTTGCTTTCTTGCAATCTTGAACCAAGGAGCTTAGCTACATCTTTAGGCAGATTTAGGTCTCTCGTTAAGTTGTTTGATTCTGTCTGGGAAAATAACTTTATCTCAAGATCAGGTTCAAAGTCAGGATCAGACTGAGCTGAATCTTCCGCATCACTACTCGACACTGATTCTGTATAAGAGGATAGTGCAGCTTTCGGATAACGAAACACTACATGCATTACCGATCGCACGTTTGGGTAGCTTTTTGATTTTTGAACTGGGACCAGCTACACTACAGCAACAAAACTAAAAATCTGTTGCATAATCCTGAAGTTCTCTCGGAATCATGGGTGTCTGCATTATGAAGGTATTATTTTTCTCTTTCGACCACTTGCGAAGTTCGAAAACACACGTTACACAAAGTTTGTGAGGTGTCCGCAACTTGTCCTGGTTACTAATGGGTAGGTCAGAATATATGTTGTAAATATTTTTACAAAGTCTGTTATAGTCCTCTGTTGTTTTTTCAACATGAATTTCCCACAAATGTAACAAAAACAACTTTGCGACGACATTTTTAGGTTAACGCATTAAATTGAACAGGATAAATGATGCATTTTAAAATCGATTCAAGTATTTATATGTTTTTTATTATTTATTACCCTCATTAAATCTCTTCTAATCAAGTGAAGTGACAAAAGATTGTAATAGAGATTTAATCACCAATTAGTGGTATTATTTCGAATTGAGCTTTTCTGGTGTGTAAATTAGCAAATTATGAAGTAGAATGTATTTTTGTACTAATAAAAACTATTTATATAACATTAGATCACTTTTTATTATGTATTATCGTGCTTGAAAGCGAACGCAGAGGGTTATTTTGGACAAAACCAATATTGCAATATATAAAAAAATGTGATATAAAAATGTGATGTTAGATTTCTTTCATTATTTTTCCCGTAATCAGCGCCTCTAAAACTACCGGAAACCACATTCAAACTTCAGAGAGGAAAACATTGTGTCTGTATTACAACGAATTCTTAAAGTCGATTGAAGAACTTAAAATGGAAAATATAAAAAAAATACTATTAATATTGTGATAATTAAATTCAACAGCATTATGATTAAATTCGAGATTGATATTTGCGATGTATATAACGTATAAACGATTAATTTGTAATGGCGCCCGTGTCTCGCAAGTGGTGAGTAATTAATTTATATTATGTATTTAGGTATTATTCCCGAATTAAATTACCATCTCGTAAACAGAAACCTAATATTAAAACTCTAGATTTTAACAAATTGTGTTTCATGCTATTATCGGATAATTTGTTGATATTTTTTCGTATTTTCAAAACCTTTTATAGATTTTATTAAAATAATATTTTGTATTTTTGTTTGGTTTTAGGGTGTTCTAATTTCTCGAAATAATTCGTTTTATATTATTACATTCAAAATCTTTACGTGTTTTTAAACTTGTATATTATATTGTTGCTTACTTCATTAATTCCTGTGGTAAGATGCTAAGTATTTTGTTTTATGTAGGTATACTATTATATATAGTATACTTATATTTCACTTTACTCATTTGGTTGTTTTGTTAGTTTTACTATGTAGTTTTTATATCATTTATATATTGCATTGTTCAATATATTTGGCGTTAATTTTGTAGAAATTCATTATTCACAATTAAATGAAACTACGTGATGTAGTATTATTTCTACTTTCTTTAAATTCATTACCACGACCTAGGTTTCGTTGTATTACAACATCTTTAGGTGGGATATTAGCAAAGATTCATTATCAAAGATTCATTATCTTTGCTAATATCCCACCTGAAGATGTTGTAATACAACGAAACCTAGGTCGTGGTAAAGAAATTAAAGAAAGTAGAAATAATACTACATCACGTAGTTTCCCTTAATTGTGGATATTGCATTATTATATATTATGGACGTGACTATTACATTGTAGTACCGGGAATATTTACAGAAAATTTAGTATTCGGCTTAGCATTTGTAAACATTACTTAAGACACCTTATATTATCGCTGTTATTAATTAACACTACAATGATGATTATTCTGATCATTTTTTATTTAAAATTATTACCATTAGTTCTTGCAGCTAACGGGAAAGTATTGCGGACCACTAGCATAGAAGTATTACTTATATATTAATATCAATTGAAGTGCTCAAAATACTCACGTTTTATGCGGAGGCACGTACAGTATAGAAGTGTTACTTATATATTAGTATCAATTTAAGTGCACACGATAGTCATGATTCATGCGGGGGCACGTTCACAATACTTATCCGGCTATTTTCCTTACGGTATCATATATTTATATTCCATGCTAATATAATATTTTTCTGAATTGTTTACACATTTTAATTATACATTTTAAAACGTAACGTATAAATATAGAATGATACGCGGTATGTTGGTAGCAGAGATGGTAACCAATTAGACGCGGCTTGACGACGGTTGTGGAGGTTAAAGTTGAAAATATCCAACGGGCGGCTACACACAAGCATCAATACACTCACCTATTCGGGTAACCATGACATAAGCAGAAATTATAAATTAAAATATTTAAAAGGGACTGACTATTACCAACGGCTTTATCCGTCTAAAATTTATTAATGAGCATACGCTTAAAATATAGATTCTAATTAATTGATGACTTACTAAAAATTGCCTATTTAAGAAAATCAGCGCTATCCGGCAGCACCGGGAGAAAGCTTTGTTTAGAATTAAGCCTTAAAGATTTATGTGTTTTTTTTAAAACTATGCATGTATTATCATATTTGTTAGTCCCTAATGTACTGTTACCACAGTAATGTAATTTTGTATCTGTGGAAAAGGACAAAATATTTAAAAGTTCTCAATACACGTAGGCTTTTCCATAAATAGTGCAATATCGACTATTTAACAAAACTTATCTTGCCTCATTGGGAGTGACAATAACTATGTATATTGACAAGTTAATTTTTAAATATACTTCATTCCTAGTATGGGTACTATATAAGTAATATAAGGAAAAAACTGCAAAAATAGTATATTTTGGTCACCGTAACTAGAGATTTTTTTTACTATAATTTAAAATGTGGTTTATTATACCAGGAATGGTTTTAAGAAATGACTAATATTTTCGAGAAGACATTTTATTGCTCTCTCTACCGTATGTAGGTGGTGCAAAGAATTTCAAAGAGGCCACACAGTTTGGACATCGATGGGAGACCGAATCGTTTTGTGACCAAAAAGATTCCAGAAAATGTTGAGTTGTAAAAATTCTGAGAAAAACTTACTCCCGAATCAGAGACAACCCAATTCTGTAAATTCTTGGGGTTCGAATCAATTTAATACGACTAATAAATTTAATTTTATATGAAACTTGGAATATGAAAATATTGTGTTGTCTTTCAACAGCTAATTCCCTTAACGAAAATGAAAGAATAGTAGGGATAGAATGGTGTGAGAACACTTGAAAAGAAGTATGTCAAACTAGTCAAAAATCGTAGTCTTAGTCATCACGGCTATGATATCAAATTATATTTTTTGCAATGGTCCTGATAGATCCAAATTAAAAGTCTGGGGGTTTGAAGATAATGCCATAATAGAGATGGCCAAAAGTATAAATTACTTAAGGGAGCAGTTATTTGTTTTTTGCCAAAAAAAACGATGACATCATCGCAATTGCTACTACTGAATTCTCATCGCCGAATAATTTTGCTAAAGTATTTTATTACCCACCGTACCCTTCACACATCTCCTTCTATGATCTGCTTCATTCCCTGCCATAGTATTTGCATCGTAGTGTTTAAACAATTTAATTATGATTGTTTTATTTATCCAAACATAATAAAATTGTTTTATGTTTGGAGATAGCCCGTTTATTAGTTGCCAATTGACTTCTAACTCAAATATTTTGACTGATTACTGCGATATCATTTGTAAGTAATGCACTCGAGATTGAACAGACACATTGAATTTCAGAGCAATCTAAGCTCTCAATCCTAGATTATCTTCCATACAGCTTCGACCTTGTCTCCTGTGCTTTTGTACTTTTCTCGTTGATAGTCATGTGAAAAATGGATTACTAAGTGCTTAAGATGAGTTCTGTGCTCCTTTTGTCAAGAACCAATGAGTGGAACTTTTTAATAATTAGTTTGAGCGAATGTAAAAATATATAAGTTATAAGGAAGAATTTTGAAAAATGTAAATAAGTAAAAAAGGTGAGACACATAATGTAAAGTATTATATTTTAGTCGATAAGTATAATGTAAAATGAATTAGCGATAAAATGATAAAGTAATGACAAAATATGGGTATCATTCTAGGGTAAACACAAAACGCAAAAGTATGCTTAATGTAGATAGTGAAGAGTGTAAAAGGATTTTCATCACGCCGTTATTATTTGTATAATTATATTTATAATTACTTAAAAATATGCATAATCTTTGCTACGAACGTAATTTCAAAGTGGACCAATTAACCATACCGTCTTCGATAACAAGAAAATAATCACAGCCTACCCAAAATGCACAGCCAAACTACCATTTGACTGAACTATTTGTCAATTAGTCCAATCAAACCCTTCACTACAGCACTGGAAGACGTTTTCAATTTCTTAGATTGAACGGATTTGTATCAATAGCAAATGGATCACTCATTTTCGATTTGAAGATGATACGATGATTACGAGAGAGTTACTGGATGACCTTTGCATAACATTCATAAACGTAAACTTAGTTTCCCTACAGATAAGTGTTGAATTATGCAATGATAATGTAAATATAATGTTAAGGTCCATGTTACATCTACACTTGTAAATGTTAGGAAAGTCACTTTTAGAGATGCTGGTCACCATGTATACTTAGGATAAACTGTCCAATCAGGTAAATACAATTTCAAGAAATAGGTCAATAAGAGAAATCAGCTTGACTGTGAAACGTTCGGGAAATTTCTACGTATTTTTGCGTCCAAAATATCACAGTGTTTAAAGATTTCAATTGGTATGTGTTCCTCCCTATTATAGCTCGCATAAAAATATTCTAAGACACTCAACGTGAAACGAAGAGTTTCTCTACTAAATATAATGAGAATATCCGTAGGTAAACATAGGAGAACTAAATTCACCAACATTGCTCGTAAGCATTAGTAGTTTATAAGGCGTGCCAAACCTACGATCGTTGGAGAAGAAAGTTCTCGAATGAGGATCACGTATTACAGAAGCAGAGTGGGAAAGTACTAGAGTAAAAAACGGGAAATCGTTGATTAAAGCGACACGGGATCAATCTTTCTGGAAATTTATGAGAGAAACCTTCGGTTATTTATTAAAATTTTTCAATATATTTTAAATTGATGATTGTTTCTAAATAAATTTTTATTATTACGTCTGTAGAATAAAATTTTTTTACAACGGGTCGGAGCTAGTCAGCGTTTTCAAATACAATTATGACACTTACTGATATGTGTCAATGTGTAATTTTCAAAACAGTTATGCTTTCTGTTATTTACAAAGTTTGGAAGATTTTGTAGTTTATTGTCACGGTAAGTTCAATATGGTTCCTTGTTATGATCGGAGTGATTTTGGTCGTTTACTGTTACTGTGGCTATTATTTTCGCATTCATAAATCTGATAATATTTGCTGATGTTACGGGGATTTTCCGTTAGATTCACTTTTTCTACAATCAAAATAGCAAAATTGTTTAGTATTTTTTATATAATTAAAACAATAAATTAATTTTAAAAATATTTTCAATATTATTTTGAACTGAAATATAATAATTGTATAAATTATGATTAAATGATATTTTATGAGTCGGTTTTATTTTTCATGTTCGTTACAAAGTTATAACATTGGAAAAATATACGTTTCAAAGAAGAAATTTCAAAATGTATAGATGCGAACTTTTGATCAAGTCATGCTCAGGCTCAAACAGCATGTTCGAAGGAAATGGGCAGCTGCATCAAATCGAGCTTTGAGCGTATGACGAACTTAATCTCATTTTGAATTGAAATTGATCAAATCTACTTTCCCTAAAAATATAGTTACGTCTGTAACTAAGTTGAGTACAGGAGGTGCTTTTAAAAAATGAAGCCAAATCTTAGTAGAAAACGAAAGTATGGTGTCTATGTGACTGTGGAAAATCTGGCTCTAAAAGTTCATTGTTTAGTGAGAATCACTAAACAGAATAAGAAATAAAACAGACAGATTTTTCAGGTCAAACCAGAGAATGCTTACATTTTTTATATTGGATTCTAAGCGTCACGGTGGGTGTAGGTCAAGGTGACCATCAACAGAAGTTGATTAAAATTCATCACTGATTAAAATGATTCCGAAGACAATATTCGTAGGGATTTGAAATACGTCTCCTGTAGGCCAATTCCATAATATATGGAATAATATAATATTATTTTCAATGATGGAAATATTGATTGAATTAAAAAAAATAGTTTCTGCTAAGAATTAAATTTCTGCTTCATCATTGATAAATTCCGACCACGCAATGCGATATTAGTGTTAGCTATTATGTTAATAATGGCTGGAATTTGACTGTTGTGATAGATTTTGTTGAATTAGCAAAGCTAAAATACATTTAATTATTTATCAAGTGTTCAAGTTTTAGACCACGCTACCTTGTAATATTTATTTGAAATAATCGTTTCGCCATCACGAAAAGCATTAGTATGTCAATGATTTATTTTTCATTACATGCACAATGTTTGTTCACGTCTTGATATATAAATTTTGTAATTAATCAGATGGGACATAATCTTTTATGATAACTTTTACTTTCCCCAATGTAAATTGGCGAATCCTCTATGTTCCTATGTGTAATAAAGAATGTCTTCCATCGTAGATACTATTTCTCATCTAATGGGCGGCCCGCAAATAGCTCCCATTAATTGAAAGCATATTATATGAAAACATATCATATCATTTAAATTCGAGTCAAAAGTTATGCAAATTGATTCAGTTTCTGTATGTATATCTTCCTATGTAACTTTCCGTATCTTGGCTGCTTACATATCAAGCTTCCTGGCATACGAGCAGATAAAGCCGATAACAGAATAGTAAAGGCGGTTTGGGCGCTGGGGCCTCTGAGATACAGACGACTTTTAACCGTTACCTGCGCGAAGATTACTTTTCGAGGGTCCAAAAAGTGGGGAGGCCTTAAGTCATACCAAAAAGTAACGGAAAATCTTCTAGTAATCCAAAATTATACAGACTCATTACGCTATTTCCGGTCTTCGAGAAGTGATTCGAACAATTTATCGCAGCGCGGTCATTGGCAGAGTGGTCTTATTCATCGATTTTTGCTGCTTTGTCCTAGGTAGACGCATGCCCAAGTAAGCACGTTCTTGGTGTTATTCTGGACTTTTCGGCGTGTTAGATAATACCTGGTGGCCAGATATTAGTGTTCCATGGAGTGTCAGTGGACCTCCGCTCATTAATTATGGACTCTTTTTACGATGGTTTTATTCATTTGCAGGATGAAATTGTAGAAGTTAGGAAAACGTTGATCAGGGGCTGCCCGCAGGGATCGGTCCTTTAGCCAATTTTGTGACATGTATAGACGGCGGACTCCCTCGTCAAGATATACGACTGAGACAAAAGGAACTTGCCTCCCAGAAATTTGAGGCTAGCCTCTTCAAGGGCAGGCTGTCTGGGGAGCCGTCTGAGGTAATGGGTGGTTTAAGGATCGGTGTGCTGATCAGATTATATACCTGGACATGATTTTCTACTCAAGGCGGAGGTTTACATCATAGGCACGGTACATAGAGGATAAGGCTCGGGTTGCCTTCCAAGCTATGGCTCGGCTTGCCGCTGCTCCCAGCCGGTGGATGAATAACTCGGTCCTCAAACCGATGTATACAGCAACGTACCTTAGTATATAGGCCACTACGTCAACAGAGTAGGTTCCCTGGTACGTTGAGGTCCAATAAGTAAGGCGGGTCGTGCTTAGTTTGCAGCGTACGCCTCTTGTGGTTCTAACCAAAGCTTATAAGATCTAATCAAGTGATGTTTTGCCAGTTCTGCCTATCGATGTCGTAAATTTAAAATGTACGACTAATTTTACTTTAGCCCAAGGTAGAAGTTTCACTGCGGCTCTTTTGAGTTTAAAGTTTATTGAGAAACACCCCATTTGACTAGAAAGTGACGTATTTTCGGGATTGTCACTGCTCACTGATAATCCTGGGTGATATCCTCCGATTCTGAGGGGGAAACTAATTATTCACAGTTTTTTTGACGGTATATGATGCCTTCCGTATATGGACTTGCCACATCATTTTACATTAAGATATAGCCCACCGTTCTCCAACGGTTCTGATGCGCAGGACGCGAATGATGTACTACTCGATTGTAGTGAGAATGATTACATGCGTAGAGTTTTGTTGAACAGCATGCGTCAAAATGAAACTAACGTAGAATCGCGCGAATCGTTTAATGAAGGAATTTTTAGCCATAATAACTGAGTTGAGTGTGTACCAATTTTGAAGCATTTAAAGCGTTTACCAAAAGCGTTGTAGAAAAAAAATGGAGATACTAAATTACTTATTTTTCATGGTGGAAGAGGTTTCGTATTCGGATTTTCTAACATCTAGTTATGCTCTATTCTTCATCTGTATTCTTATAATGGTCTATGATAATGCTATTTTATAGAGTCATGCTGTATGCTAATGCATAGTTACAAATTACTTGCGCTCTACGATTATAATGGTTAGTATATATATATATATATATATATATATATAGTAATTTTTTGTGGAATTTATAGATCTACAACAATCTTAATTAACCTTCGAGTCATAAGAATCAAGATTTTCATGAAAATCGTTTCTCATAATTTTTGCCTTTGGATATCTCGAAACACTGGCACGATACCAATGAAGATTTTTAATTATTTTTGAAATAATTCCAGGTAAATTCCATGTATTTTAATTCTTTGCCATAAAATTATAGGGTTATATGATAATATGTGATGAGCAGTTGCTGTCAGCTTTTTTCAGTAGTAGCTTATTATAGTTGAGCTATCGCGCATGTCAATTTAAGGTATCGTTCCATAATATTTTAATCCGAAGAAAATCTTGGAATAGACATGAATTAATATAGCTTAAATATCTTTGGATACATTGATGTTTACTTTCCTATTTTATTCACTTTTTTATTTCTTCGTTGATTTTTTTTTCACATAAAAAAACATATCATCACCTTGCTTTATAAAATAAATATTAATGAAGAAATAAATAAAAACGGCTAAGTGAGAGACACACGAAGTGTTCCGTAACACTAAAACAATATTAAATTTAGAAGTTCGTATTTCTCAAAAATACTGGGAAAAACAAAGTTATTGTTGCATTCGGTGCATAAAATATTCCAAATTTCATAAACTACACAGTAGATCTTATTCAAACCAATTTTTTAAAAGTTTATTTTAAGTTTTACTATCTTAATGTTTTCTCAGAATTTTACAAACGTGGGTTGAAAAGTTAGAACGGGGGGAGGGTGCGTTTGTGGACACACTTTTTAAGATTTTAGAAACGCTTAACTCATCAACTACCGGTTTAAATAATATAATTATTTTGGAATCTCAATATCATTTTTAACACCTATCTAATGATATCCCAAACGCTAATGTGCACTGAATTTTTTTCTCATCTCTCAGGTACATGGAATAGTACCCCTAATATTATATTTTGTTCATAATTTCACTATTTCATTGTAAAGAGGTCCATAAAACACTTAACATCCAAATTTCATCTATGTAATGCAAATAGTCTCAGAGTAAAATGGTTGTAACATAAGGACAGACAGATGTAATATAGTTATTTTGGAAACTCAAAATCATTTAAACACATATCTAATGCGCACTGGATTTTTTTCTCATCTCTCAGGAACATGTATGTAATACTACCCCTAATATTATTTGTTGTTCCTAATTTCAGTACTTCATTATATAGAGGTTCATAAAAACACCTAATATCTAAATTTCATCTATATAATGTAAATAGTCTTAGAGTAAAATGGTTGTAACATAAGGACAGACAGACGGACAGATAGACAGATGAACAGGATGAAATTATAAGGGCCCCTTTCTTGCCATTTTGTTACGGAACCCTAACAAATATTGTGAGATAATCTGATGGTCTAAATGCATAGTACGTTGATGCTTTATTTAAAAATAGACGCACGCACATATTCAATTATTTCTCATAACGCTGTGCTTTGCTATTTGATATAATATGGAAACACAAAGGACAGCGATTTTTTTAAAAGCAAAGAAAAATTTTTAATAAATATTGGCAGATTTTAATCTATTTTATAGAGTATAGGTATCATAACCAGAACTCAATTAAAGGGCCTTTTTATACCAGTATCATCAGCTACATAATGAAAATAGCCGAAGTTCTCAATTTTTTTGATGAGAAACGACTTCGTATCGTTGCTAATTTGAATAAAAGAAACATTTTGCCGAAACAATTTTGGCGCTTATTAACAGAAATTTTGGTATAATTGTCCTATAAATAACACCCATCTTACGTTGCTTCTTATTTTCAAGAAGCTTTATTTACGATTTATTATATTTTATTGGGCTTCTAATGCATTTCAATTTCTTCTTAGTTTTTGTTAACGTGGAATATAATCATAATAAAACTCCTCAGTTGAAAATAAACTTTGAAATCTACTCTCATCATCTCATGTTGAGCATAAACGTTTCATAACTTTAAAAATAGTAAATTTGATATATATTTAATATTAATTATTTCTTGATGCAACTATAAATTTAATTAATTATCTTAACGGTTCACAATGGCGTCAAATCAACATATTCATCGCCATACACATTTCATGTCAAACAAAATCCTATGTTTGGAATAAATATTCCATTGGAATAAATGTTTTAAGTTTCGAGCACCTCCTTTGTCATTTTTGTTTCGTTAATTTTTTTAAAAATTATGTTCAATTTATATTCAGAGTTAATTCTTTTAAATTCTATTGAATATATATTACTTTCTACAATGTTTGGATAGAAATTCCACATTTAGAATAAAAAGCATATTCGTTTGACTTTAAAAGCGCGATGACTTTTCGTTATCTCACCGCTCCCAGCGAATATGAAACTAATCTAAAAGTTGTAAAATGATCATGAAGGTGTGTCAATTTGGCGCACCGTACTCACGGTCACCGACGAATCATCTTCAGTTTTCATTCAAACTTCGTAGCAGTTGTCGTCAGTCGTGTCCCCTCAGCGATATTATTATTAAAAGCAGTCGTGTTGAAATGCTGTTAACTTTACCACATTTAACATCTTGTGTTTGAATGGTGTAAGGAAGCAATTTGAAAGTCAAGACACGGGTTGTTGCTGTTTTATTGCAATAAAAGTATAAAATCGTATTAGTCTCATAATATTTAGTTTTTTCTTTCAAATTTGTCGAGTATTTTGTGAAAAATAAAAAGGAATCTTATTTGTGTGTGTAAAAATGGACTAAATTTCATTATTAATACTAACTCTTAATATATTCACCAAACATTTCAATCTTGCTACCAAAATTGCACTACAAATTATTTAAACTTCGGCACAGTCACTGTCGGGACGAACAAATTAATAAATTGTTTGTTTCGACAGCGACGTCAATCGTGTTAAAAATTATGGGGATTTTGACGACGGTAACGGTAACGACGGCAAACACAATGATAGTAATAAGAATACACACAGTTAAAACTTCAATAATCACAATGCCATTATTTTGTTTACTGACCAAATTATTTGGTCTTCCTTTTCGCGGAACATCCTTGAGTTTTCCGTCGTTTCTGTGTTTGAATTTACCGTAGCACAAACATCAACACCTTTATGGTAAATCCACTTTCGTCTATAGTCAGATACGTTATGCAATTTCTTTCTATCCGACTCAAAGATTTTTATAGAGTTCCGGAAAATTTAAAGTAGAGTACGCTTTTATTTCATCGAAAACTGCCATTGAAAAATTATCTATCTCACTGACGCCTTAGGAAATTCCAACTTATTCGCATTTATGTTTTGTGTTTGTGTATTAAATAAGTTAAATACCTGATATTCAGACAGTTGCTCATATATTCTAAGTATACGCAAGTGCGGTTTACTAATATTTCCAAGATTCTAAGTAAACGCCCAAGCCAAATACTTAAAGCTAAAAATTTGAAATCTTCCTCGAAACTTAAAATCGCAAGCAAAAACAATCTTCTTTACAAAAATAATAGATCTAAAAAAGATTTAGTTTGTCATGAAACCTCAATATCTTTAAACAGCAAATTACAGGACCCGTACAATAAGTCTGTAATTATATAATAATATTTTTTAAAATTTTTCTACATTTTTCAAATAACTCATTTCGGGTTTATATTCATAAATATAAATATTATGTCAACTAATGTCATCCATAAATTGTCCTTCGAAAAAAATTAAAATAAACAATACTGATAAAACAAGCAAATATCAGCTTTGTCAGTTTGAAGTAGCTGTAATAAGGTTCATTTCGGCATTACTTACTTTAAAATCCGGTCTAGCTTTTTATCGTCAAACGTAATATTGTCATTTAAGTAGTTTATTCTTTCAAAGTGATCCTTAGTCTCAAAGTCGTCCTTAGTGCTATATAACCTTTACAGAAATAAACTCGTGTCGAAATTGCCACTCTCCTCGGCCGTTATAAATGACAGAGAAATGTGACGGTATTCACAAACCGATCACCTGCGCCCACACTTGATGTAGCCTTAATAAGGGACACAATTCCGACCATTAAAAATACTACACCTCGCCCGGACCTTCGAAAGAGCTTATGAGTATATTTTATTGAGCAACAGGCGAATCTCATGTGAATTTCTTAATCACGTAAAAATTATGTGGTTTGCTACCATCGAAATGTAAAACCACATGTTTGATCTTAGTAAACAGTATTATGAAAAGCTAATTCTCATTACAGTTCTTAATACTTCAAAATACAAACAGTTAAGCCTACAGGTTTTATTTAGATAGTTAAGGTATTAAGTTAGTCTGAAGGACAATGAGTACTTCAATAATTACAAATACATTTTAGTGGTTGTAGAAGCCATAGTCAGTGAGCTTAAATATCCAATAAATTATATAAATTTTCCAGATGGCACCACTGAACTATTATAAATTTTACTGGTGCTTGAAAGCGACTTCTCAAAACCGTACGGTTTGTTCACGTGCGTAAAAAATAATTAGTTTGATCACAATAGTTCTACTTATTCGAATGTAGAAAGTCACCGACACGAACTTGAAAATAAATGATTTAGAAACTTCATGAAAATTAAGTTCAATGGTCGGATGACTCTAAAAATATGAATGTGAACCTCATTTCCATTTGTAAATTAATCTGAAGATTCACTTACCTCACAATCCCACATGATATCGACATTTTTTAGAAAAGAATAAGACCATCTCCAAAGCGTGTAAATCATAGGATTTTATTTTTATTCAAATAAATTTCAAAACGCCGCAACCAAAAAATCTTTGTTTATTATCTTTATTTTTAGTGTATTTTTAAGAAATGCATGTCTAATAAAAAGTGCGTAATGACTTTTCATAAGACACGCATTTCTGCTTTATTTCTTAATATTAAAAATGCCAATTAATTATTGCTTAATTTTACGCTGAATACAAATAATAATGCAATATCTAAAAGTATTTGAATATATTATGCTTTCAAAATTTCCATATATTGAAGTGACACATATATATAAAGGTGTAATCAAGACAAATTTGAGGAAAAATTTCGGCACCTTCAATAGATATGAGGTGATAAACTTCATAAAGAAATATTCCACTCATAAGGTTATTGTAGAAAATCTGTATTTGGAATTTATATTTGGAACGACTGTTTTCATTTTCAGTGTCTTTCGAGTTAAACGATTGTGATATTATACTTACAAATTCTATTACTTTTAATCATTTGTTATTTTAAAACCGACAGAAAAGTGAATATTTTTGCGGCACAGAGAATATAAATACGTCGCTATCTTGGATTAATAACAAAAGCCAGCTAACATGGGTCTTAATCTCTTTCCGACCAGAAAAATACTTTTATTTTCTATGATTATATATATAAAATCACAAATTTAAAGATACTACTAAACTATCGGAGTGGCTCATAATTGTACTCCATTTTAATGAAAGCTTTGCCGAGGTTGAACCCACAGACGAATAAATATTTGAGCATCAAAATTAGAGTCATTCCTCAATGATTAACCGATATTATCAGAGTAACTGATATGAACATAAAACTAGTCTTAGATCCGATTGTATTGCTTAGCTCAAAATTATCCTATTTACTTTCCTAATACGCAAACCTGCAAACACATCCACTCAGTTTTAAAACCTTTTATATAGAAAAAGTCTACAATGGCATGCTGTTCTCATATCTAGAATTGTAATTTCTACTTTTTCGTATTCAATACTTACATTCTTATTTTATTTCCTGTAAGCCAAAGTTTTTGAAAACAAAATTATTTCATATTCGTACTAACCACTCTGTGAATAAACCACATAGTTTAATAACTTACGCAATTTTAGGTCAAGTTACATTTATAATTCAAAATTTATAAAATTACTTACTTGTCTGTTTATCCATTCCTTTATTCACCAGTTTGTCGCAGATTAATATTTTTGGACACTTAAAACTTACAGGTAAATTTGGTTTAGTTGATAAAGCATAAATTAAAAATATCCCAAAGAATAATTCTAAATTATTTGTATCACCCAAACGGCAGAACTGATTCTCATAAGCTGAATATTGATATGTACGCAATGAAATTTATTTTTGAAATTATTAAGGGATACAGGTGATAACAAAATAAAAAAATATCTAGGGCTTATTCAATAGCCTCATTGGCTGAATAATTTTGGTACTTGCACATACTTTTTACGAATTTTGTAAAAAAGATTTAAAAAAAAGTTAAAATGCCTTTTACTTTCTTTTGAGATATTTATGTACTATGTAGTGACGAATTGACATAAAAAAATTTTAAACAATTCTTATAATTTTTTATAATGTATCATTCCTTGGAAAGTTGAAAAGGGGACTTTATGCAACGAAAATAATGTAAGATTTATAAACACCTATCAGGAAATCATATCCATGTGCATAAGAAGCTTAAATATCTATATTAATTACACTATTATAAAATATGTACACTCTTTCATATTCTTATTTTTAAGATCAGACGTATCTGTATCAATTAATAACTGGTGATACTATTTATTTCGAACATTGTTGAAAAAAGGGTTACAGGACACGGCATCTTCAATGATAGCATTTATAATACGTAATAATGTATAGATCGATTAGAAATATACGAAGGTGAGATAATAAAACAACTAAATGAAAATAGTAAAATATAATAACATGGTTTTAATAATATGGCTAAGAAAAATTTAACATGAACTAAATAAAAACTCAAAATAATCACCAACCTATTAAAGTCCTGAGATAATGTAAAGTAACAACAAATATTTAATTACTTGGAATAATTACAACGAATTATAAAACTCGATTAAAGAAATTAAAATGGACTCTTCAAAATATCAAACATTACTATTAATATTGTGATAATGAATTTACTTTTAATATGTATCAATGAGATATATATATATTTTTTTATTTTTATTTTATTATTGCAATCTGTCATTTGAGACATTCAGCAATTGGTGCGTATGTTAGCATGTCTTGTACTGAGTTCGTCCTTTTGAACTCATTTCATTTTGCCCCTATACAAGGTCTTGGGGAAGTTTTTTCTTAAGCCTTCTAGGTGCCGTTATTGGGTTCATCAGGTTTATAGCCAGTGGATTGGGATGATTAGCGATTCGGTCTTTGTATGTCTGTATCATCTCTGAGATTTCTTCTTGAACCAATTTTATGCCAAGCTCCAAATGGAGTCTGTTGTTTGTGACATACCAGGGTGCACCAGCTATCATTCTAAGCGTTTTTGATTGAAACCTTTGCAGTATTTCAATATTTGATTTTGCCGCGGTTCCCCACAGTTGTAGGCCATAAGTCCATATAGGCTTGAGAGTTTCAATTGAGAGTTTTTGTTAAGGAGCCAGTACATGTTTCGCACTTTTTGGCCCGCTGCACATCGTTTGGTCAGGATGTGTTTGGACTATGTCAGACGTCTGTCGAGATAGATACACGCCAAGGTATTTTGCGAAATCGGCTTGCGGCAACTGTACTCCATTTAGATTTACTGCCGGACACGTATCTCGTTTGGTAATAAAAGTAACTTGTATTGATTTGATTTCGTTAACTTTGATTCGCCAATCTTGCAGCCACTGTGATATTTGGTCAAGGCTTGTTTGGAGTTTTTGTGAGGCTATGTCTGGTCGGTGGTCTGCTGCGAGAATTGCTGTGTCATCAGCAAAAGTGCCCGTAACAACACCTTCTGTGACTGGGAGGTCAGCTGTGTAAAGCAGGTACAGTATTGGGCTCATAACGTTTCCCTGGGGAACTCCTGCTTGGATCGGATAGAGAGACGTAGTTTCAGTTCCCTGTTTAATGTAGAAGTGTCTGTTGTGTAGATATGATCTGATGAAGTTGTAGTAATTTATGGGTAGGTTCTTTTTAATTTTAAACAGCAGTCCCTCGTGCCATACCCGATCAAATGCCTGGGATATGTCCAAGAAAGATGCAGAACTATATTGGTTTGACTCAAAGGCATTATGGATATTTTTGACCAATCGATGGACCTGCTCAATGGTTCCATGTCTCTGACGAAAGCCAAACTGATGATCAGGCAGTAGATTATTATCATAGATATATGGCATTAATCTTCGCAGAAATAAAATTTCCATAACCTTCGAAGTAATTGATAGCAAGCTAATAGGTCTGTAAGATTTCACAACAACAGCATTTTTGCCAGGCTTGAGGACCATTATTATTTGGGCCACTTTCCACTGGGGAGGAATCGAACCCGTACGTACGATTGCATTGTACAGGATTGTGAGGAATGAAATTCCTTCCTCTGGGAGCTCTCTTAGAATTTTGACAGTTATTAGGTCATAGCCAGGTGATATCAAATGTATCAATAACAGCTTTTATTTCTCTCTTAGTGAAATTCGAAATAGGGGGATCGAGTTGGTGGCATTGATTCAGAAAAGTTGACACTTCTTGCGTTTTGGGGGAATTTATTTCGGGGTTTGATACAAAGACGCGTTTTAAGTGTACGGCGAATGTAACTGCTTTTTCCGCTTCACTAGCTGCCCATTCATTGTTCTCTTTGCGTAGAGGGGGTTGGTTTAAGACTGGACGTTTCATATTTTTTGTGACTTTCCACAGTGAGTAATCGTAGCCGATGTCACGTCTAGACTTTTTAAGAAGGATTGTATGCCTTCGTTCTTGTTATCGCTAAGTGCTGATTTTAGCTTAGATTGCAAGTAGTTTAGATGTTTTTTATCTGATGCATTTCGAGACTGTTGCCATTTTTTTCTAGCACTACGTTTTTCAGTCAGGAGTTCACGAATAGACGGAGGACATTCGAGTTTACGGTTTGTGTCTGTAAGTGTTGGGGTAGCAGCCCAGGCAGACCTTTGTACACAATAGTTGAGGTGTTCAACAGCTTCCATTATGTTCTCTTCTGTTTTCATAGGTAGTGACTCGTCCAGGCATTGAGCCATTAATTGCCTAAATAGATCAGATAGAGCTTACATGGTTTTGGAGCTAATGTGATGGACCTTTTGAGGGTCATTTCTACAGGTGAATGATCAGAAGACAAATCTAGGCTAGCTCTACTTGTGATAAAGCTGCTAGGGAATCCTTTGGTTATAAAGAAATCTATCACATCTGGTATTTTTCTTCTATTAGTGAGCCAGTAAGTGGGTTGCCTAGGCGAGACAACACTAAGATTTAGTTTGTCAATTGACATTTTTAGTTGCCGTCCCTTTGTTGTTACTGTACGCGAGCCCCAGTAATGATGTTTCGCATTATAATCTCCACCAGCAACGAATCGGTGGCCCAGTGTGGCGAGAAACCTTACATAATCTGCTTCCTTAAGTTTATGTTTCGGTGGGCTGTAGACAGCCGATATTACAAAAGATCCTACCCAGTCTTCGATTAGCACATTTGTTGCTTGGATCTCTTCAGTACAATATTGTACTGTTTCGTAATGCCTAATATTATTTTTTATAATTATTGCACTCCCCCCATGTGCAGTTCCATCAGGGTGCATTGTGTGGTAAGTCTTATAGTTTTGTATTTGGAAATAACTCTTGTTTGTAAAGTGGGTTTCAGAGACTAGCAAGATATCAATATTATGTGTCTGCAAATACGATTGAACCTCAAGGGTGTGTTGTGGCAGCCCATTGGCATTCCATAGAGCTATTTTTAAGCAATCTATTTTGAGAGATTCGTCGTGAGTGCTATTATTAGGCTTGTCAATGTAGTCAATTGCTGCATCACTTGTTTCAATAAGTCCATTATTTCATGCATATCATTTGTACGTATGTCGCTATTTTGTGGAAGTTGATGTCCTTTGGTTAATACGTCTCTATATGTTTGTCTTATGGTATTCTGAGAGTTCTCTTTATGAGCCGTTAGTGTTTCTTGTTCATGACTTTCTGTTTTATCAAACTGATTTTTATTCCTGAATCTACGATCTGGTGTTTTTGGGAATTTTAGATTTTGAAGCTCTCGATAGACTCCACAGCCTTTGTAATTTGCAGGATGGTTACCATCGCAGAGTATACACTTGACTTGGTCGGACCTAGTTTTCCTTGGGCAGTCAATGGAGAGGAGGTCACCAGCGCATTTGATACACTTGGGTTGTCGGCGACAATAAGCTTTGGTATGTCCATATTGTTGACATTTCGCACACTGTGGGATTTCCCGTTTTGGTCGTGGAGGTTCAAAGAATACCATACACTGCATTAGGCTTTTAACTTCATATATCCGCTTGTTGTTGTCATTCGGTAATAATTCAATAATGAATATGGGTAATGGCTTCTTTGTGGTTCTTTGTTTGATATTCCAAACGTTTATGCAGCTGTAGTCTATATCATTTAATGCTTCTTTGATGTCATCAGGGTTAGTAGATGGATGCATATTTTTGAGCACAACTTTGAACGCTCGATCCTGTTTAGGCTTATAAGTAAAAAACTCAGTCTGTTTTTGTTCTAATTGTTTGACGATAATTCTTTATGTATCGGCAGATTTGGTCTGGATTTTGACTTGACCATTGTGGAGAACCTTCAAAGCGTACATATTTGGAGCATGTTCATTAAGCATGTTAAGTAGAGGTCGGACATTACCCACTTTGTCAACAAATATTGGAGGTGGTTTTGTTGTCTTTTCCACAGTAGTGGAGTTGTCTACTTGGGTTTCTTCTTCTGCTAGTTGAGTAAAACTATTTGTTGTTGGTACCGGTTGAGTTTGAGATAGCCAGTATGTATCCAGTTTTGTTTGTTTTTGTGTTCCAACATTTTCCGGGCTTGAGTGAGGTCTTTTCTTACCGGTGACTTCCTTCCAGTCATCTTCCTTATTTGTACTTGGTTCTTGGTCAGTACTTTGTTTTGGGTAGGTTGTGGTTGGATAGTTACCCAGAGAATGTGTTCTAGGTCGACTTTCAAATATTACATTATGGCTTATCTGCTGTGGTTGGTTTTTATTAATCTTGGTGCAGTTTTCACTTTTATTATTATTATTTTTATTATTGATTGGATCACTCATTTTTGTTCCCACGAGTATAGGACGATAATACGGTCGCTACCTAGGGTGACGCCTATTCCCGGTAGAGGGCTACATAGATCGACGAGTCGCCTGTTTCATCAAGTTTGGTCGCTAGTGACTGATCTGTCCTTTCAGCCAAAGAGTCCTGTTGGCACGTACCACACCTTAGGATTTAGGGTTTTTTTATAGAGGTGGCCTTCCTCGCGGTCCAAGTGGCGAAGCTCAGACCCCCGTTCCTGCGAGACATGACCACAGGATTGCGGTCTGGGGTAGCTCGTTTGAGCTACACACTAGTTTTTAATTCAGGGTTGTCTCCCCTAGCTGTATACTAGGTTAAAGCGCCTAGGGCTCGCTTTCGCCCATCATACTTTGCTACTGCAGTCCAGGAGTAGATGGAATGTGCGGGGTCCTAATGACTGTAGCATTGCCCAGAAGGGACGACTCACTGGTATAGTAGTGAGCTTACCCCCAGCCCGCCACGGCGGTCTGAGGGCAGCGTGGAAGTGTATGATGAACTTGTTGGTGACACATAAAACCCAACTCCGCACACTTGGGTGTATGTTCCGGTTTTTGCTCAGCACTTTATAGGTGAGTGTCTTACAGCAAGACAAGCACCACCGAGACCTACTCCAACCTCCCCTCCCTATGATGGGTATGAGTTTTTAGTAATATAAATGTTCTTTTGAGCTACTTTGATAAAAATACATTAAAATTGCAATTGAAAAGTACATTTAAAATATCGTAACATTCTGTTAATAAACTCATTTCAAATAACTAATTATTTTATAACAATTTAAAAACCTTGCCATTTAAGTGGATAAAAGTTGTATTTAAAAATATTAGAATCTAACAACTCTTTGCCATAATTAAAACTTGTAGGTCAATATTTAATATAAATAGGCACGACTTGCTTGATATTAGGAATAACTGAACTGAAATCAGAGATATAATACTCCGAATTGCGACTAAATAATGATCAATCATGATCAATGATTTTTATTAGATTGTAATATTCGATGGAAGCTGACACTGACTTAATGTAAAATTGTAGATGCCTTAGATCCGAATGCATAATGCGGCAGAGCAAATCGTAACCCATTTACAGCTAATGTTAGCTAACGAATTTGTAAGTTAAATTTGATGAGGTTATTTTTATATCAATTTCATCTATGATGAAACCAGTTTTTATAAGTACCAGTACTTATAAACACTGATTTAATTGTAGATGAAATTGAAACGAAAACTTATCTAGTCAAATTTCTAAACTAGCTATCCTCGACTGAATTACGGAAACTCGTGGTTTTAAAGCAAGCCTGAGTTGATGGAACACTATTACAGAATTTAATTAAATCTAAGTAACACAATGGAATCAGATTTTAAACTCATGAACTTACTGATTCCTACAGTTTTATAAAAGACTGGAATAAGTATACTCAATATCTTTGGACAACTTTCAGTTTTCATTAGCCGTCGCTTCTCCATAGGTCCATATCAACTAATATTATAAATGCGTTTGTTATTTTTTCTGCTTTTACGTTTTAACTGCCCAACCAATCTGTGTGGAATTTTGCACTTATTAGGCCTGTGTCATGAGGATGAACATTTATTTTGAAATAGAATTGATTTTTTTTTTGGTAATTAAGAAATCATCTTGTTAGCAGCAAGATCGCAAACACGAGGAAGAGCGTATGCAATAACGTATCCCGGCAACATATCTGCAATATGCCTACGGCTACTTACTGCAGAGCAAAGTCTTTTTTGTTTTATTTTTCATTTTTTGCATCCTGAACTATGTCCCAGCCAAATCAAATTTTTATTTTTTTTTTCACTTTTCCAAGCCAGTAAAGCAGCGGGTCAAAGCTGATTCTATACAGAGTAATCAAAAATAAATAAAACCGTCACGCCGTTTTAAATTTAAATAAAACTCTGTAATAATTTTATATTAGATATCAAAAAATAAAATTCATCTTTTAGGCGCACAAACCCTGAGAAATATGATTTTAAGTCTTTAATATAACCGACCATAGAAATCTTTTTACAAAAAAAATTACAGACATCCATGTGTACCAAACATATGAATGTCTGTATTTTTTTCAAAGCTGAAAGATAGAAGATTTTTTTTCTAAATAAAAAATTGTACACAAATATATTTTTCTTCTAAAATCATTTTTCGTTTTTTTAATTTTTATGTTCAATGATAAAGGTGCCAAATCTTTATTCCTGATTACAAAAAGTTAAATTTTAAAAATAAATTTTAAAAGTTTTATCCACCTATCAAACAAAACAAAGCTCGTAGTTAACTCATTCGATTTTGTATGAAAAAAAAATGATTTAATTCCTTGTGTAAAAAACTATCTCTCTTCAAAATTTTGGACAATTTTTAGGAAATTTAGTCCTTCTCTTTACCTTTCAAGACCGATAATTTTCATTATTATAGTACCAACAGCTAATTAAATATAGGATACATTAGTATATAAAATACTAATAATAATCTTTAATCTCGATAAATATAGTTCTGTGAATATAATCTGTAAATATAATTAAATATTTGATAATGATTAAAATATCAAAAACAAATTTGGCTTAATCGGATTTTGAATGACATGTAGCTCGCTTATTGATATATTAACTATTCACTTAAATTATTGAATTGGTCTTCTTTTAGTATGTATTAAGGATAGTGTTCTTTTCTCTCTTTTCAAATGTTAGTATGTGATAATCGCATTACAAATATCATTTATAATAAGTGTATTCTATCGGTTTATTCATTAAAGAATATTATCATAAACTTACTCATTCTGTAATATCAGATTTAATACGTAAATGTAACTTAAGCGACGATTAAAACAGATATTGGAATATCGAAGATCAGAAGACTTGAATTCAATATAAATATTTGTACATTTACACGTGATTAGAAATAAGGCTCCGGTGGAAAAGTTATTCACATGTTTGGAAGTAATTGTTGTGATCTTTCTTAACAAAATGTTATAACATTAAGAGAAATCGCATTGCAAATAGCCCATTAAAATCTTCCACACCCGGTAAGGTCCTTTTTTATGATGTATGGATTTGATAAATGTAAATATTATATAAAATATATCTAAAAATATACGTATGTTAAATATATTCTAAAGACTCGGAACAAGTTGACGAAGCGTATGAGTCGGATTTTTATACAATAGTGTCACTTAACTAACACGTGCCATATTACAAGATCCACTAATCCTTGTATTTAAAGATTAATAACAAAAAAAGAAAAAAAAAATCAAAATAAATTGTATTAAAATCAAAATAATTAATAAATTTCTTAATTTATGCTATCGAAAAATTGATATGTGGTTGGAAACAGAATGGTATTTTTTTTGGTACTTCTCAAGACAAAAGTCCATGTGTTTACAATGAACTATCAAATTTTAACTGATAAGCATATATTAATTCCTGAAGCAATACTAATTTTCTTTTACATGAAACTTATGGAATAAAATTATTTTTTGTATTAAATTCTCATTTCAAGCCGCTGAAAGATTTTTAATTGGGCAATTTTTTGATACAACAAACCGGAAAATACAAGACCTGCATTTATTCTTATTTTCAATTAAAGGTGCGTAAATATATGGCTTCCGATAGTTTTGTAATTGTTAAGTGTGAATACGTTTTCCCGAGTTCAATCTTATATTACCTAATGTTAATTTAAATAAAAATTATAAAGTAAGCTTCTAATTTTGTGAATTGCATTATTTTACCCATGCAAATACAATATTTATGAAAATACAAAAAATTGTGTTAAAATAGACCCTAAAAACTACTATACTTTTTATATTTCATTACAAATATTTATTTTAAAACTGTTAATCAATACACTTTGTATATTTGAAATTAAAAAAAATTATAATAATAGTAGGAATTAAATTTCCTGAAGATTTTTATTTCACACCCCTCAGATTTCGAATTTTGAAATATGTAAGGCCTAAAATTTTTCAAATTTCTATCTGGTAAAATGAATTGAATATTAAATTTTGTATCTTGTGGTAGGTGGTTATGATGCCCACAAAAACTTACTTATTAGATTCAAGGGTAAACAAGTTAGAACGACTAGAGAATTATGAAAGAAAATATTTTACAAAGACCTCACTAGCTTTGAAAATGAGAGAAGTCGCATGAAAGCTAGTTATAAATAAAATTATTTATATAAAATTTCACGAGGCAAATGGCAAGGTTTTGAATTGATTAAATACTTACATATTTAACCTACATTAAATTTAATCAATATTAACTATCATGACATAAATTATTTCAAAAGTCCAAGTATTCTTGCCATGAGAGTATGTTAACATTAAATGTCTGCCATATGAATTTAATCATTGAAAAGACCATCCATATTTACCGTAAATTATATTTTCTCGCCAAGTGAAATCCAACAAAAAGGTCACCATTCCAGCTCTTCACACCCGTTTTTAAACTCATTTATTTTTCTTTAGCGAACACCAATTTTCCATTAACCAAATACCCACTTTGCTCAATTTATCCCGCCATACGTAGTTCGGCACATACAAGCTGACAAAATATTCGTCGTTGTAAGTAGCTCAACCGCAAAAGTTCGGTTGGTTTTGAATAAAACAAATACGCGGAGTCTTTTTTGGTTAAACCTTTTCCATCAGGGTTCTTCCACGGTACAAAAGATTCTTATAATGTGTCATATCCGTCCGTCCATCTATCCGTTAAACTTTTTCAGTTTCTACAGTTTTAGCGGTAGTATCATGGGAAAATGTATTTCAACATGAAATTGAGATTTACTCGTATTTTACCATTTTCGTGCTTGGGTTCTGTTTGTGAATTGTTACGCTTTAAAGCGACTTGTAATGTTTCTATCCTATAAACTTTTCAGCTACAAATTTATAGTATTTAGAGAAATTCTAGATTTCAATATTTGATTAGAACTTTCGATTAAAATTATTTCGACTAACTTGCATAAACAATTTCAATAAATATAAACATTTACAAATGTACTATTAAACAAACTATTATGTTTGTGGTAACAACTAAAACGTTAACTTTACGGACGCTCACTACCTATTGAAAGCCGGCGTTTCAGAATGTGGGCATAATTTTAAAATAATACATACAAATAAAATTTCGTTTTAAATATTGGTGACGCTGTCGACTGAATGGCAATGAAAATGCTTATTTGCTCTGTGATAAAAAAGTCGAAATAAGAATCACATCATGCATTAAGAACCGGAGAAAAATTTTTCGGAAGGATTTTTTTAGTTACAGAATTTATAGTGATAAACAAACATTTCATTCACAAATATTCAATTTTTTTTTCAAATTTAATTCACAAATATATACATTAACTTCATTTATTCATTTTGGCCCATCGAAATAGATTGCACGTGTAATATGTTGTATTAGTTATTATTTTCACGCATTTTATAGTCCTAGCCGGTGATATACGGTGATATGAATATTTGCGGCTTGTTTAATACGCTCGTGAACAACTGATGTCCTCTTAACTAACAAATCACCTCTTAACTGTCGTAGTTGCGGAAAGAAAAGCGGTGATGATGCTGTTGTAGTATACTTCCTGCATCATCGGTATTGGTGAAATATTGGCCTGAGAATAAAACCTAAAATAATATTAACTTTGCTATATATTGAAAAAAAAAAACATTCACCATTTTCATTCAACTTGACGGTACCAAGTTGCTGAAATTGATGAAATATTAAAGAGGAAATTGTATGGTATTTTCCCTATTTCTTCTCAGCAGCATAATGGAAAAAGAGAAAAATATTTAAAATATATCCGTATTTCTTCGTAATTTTTTGTTTATTGGGTTGTCTAACGTCGATTCGAAAGGTATTTCTTAAGAAATATGAAAACGTAAAATTATCCGACTATCGTACTGCCAAATTTACGTTTTTATTATATATAAATTTTAGTTTGAAACTGAGGAGCAAACCGAGAAAATTAAAGGGGTTGTTCGATAGGGTAAGTTACCAAATTTATTTCTAACTCCTTATCATAATAATTACACACACATATATATATATATATATATATATATATATATATATATATATATATATATATATACACACATTAATTTGTCTTGCATATGTCAACTTATAATGGTATATTTATGGCGGCTACCGAATTCATGATATTTATTTATTTATTTCTTAAATCGGCATACCAAGTTTTGCTCAAAGCGTTGGACAGGTGGAAGTACCATAAGAACAAATGGTAATAAAATGTAGTACAAGTCACGAATTATAAGACAGAAAACACAAAGAAATTCAAATAACCACCACCCTAAATTGTAGTTAGTAGCGGACAACGAAGCAACTCTATTTCTCCATTATACAAGCGATCGATGGAGGTGATGCGGCATTGATCAGTGTGAATACAAGAGATGATACGGCATTGATCAGTGTGAATACAGGTAGGATAGGTAACAGCTACACAATGTCCGTGCGTGCTCTAGGTAAGTGAAATAAACTATCGCACCGTCCTCTCATGTAATAGCCAGTTCGACCATCTCTACCCTACAGCCCTCTGCGTACTATATTTCTGCATACAGTATGTTGTCGAAGTTTGCACAGCGCTCCTTGCTGTGTCGCTACGACAAATTATCGCAAAAGGTTCACGAAATCAAAAAGTGATGACTGATGTTTAAATATAAACAGTAATTACTTACAAATAGATACGGATTACGTTGGTACATTATAACGGATTTAAGATCGTTACACTAGAAATCCATATTCACTCGTCATAGAGAAAAACACGTTTTCGAAATCTCGACAACTAAAGCAAATGTGTTCGTGTTAACAATTTATTGAACTAAAGTTTGATAGCTATATTCTTGTAGTAAAGTAATTATGTAACATGTTAAATAATTTATGTAATGTTTTTCCTTATGTGTGATATTCTGAGATATATGGGCTTCTGTGGTACATGTATTGATCTATTTAACATACGTACATCTTATAAATACTACTAATTACGGGAAAAAGTAAATCCTACACGTTTAATATTTTCAAAGTGGCTGTTTTTATTTTAAAATAAAATTCTGTTGAAAGTGCACTTTAAAATTATCTAAATAGTTAGATTTTGAATGGATTCTTGATAATAAAAATACATATTATTACAGATTGTTTTCATTTTATTTGATGTAGAATTAATATCATATTTTTAAGCAAGTATCCCATTAATATTTAGAAAAATCATTTTTAAAATTTAAAATAATTTACTCTTATATAAATAATCCTTACATTATTTCTGTGTATTTAAAATAAAAATAATATTTGTCTTGAAGCCATCATCAACATGCATTTCTTGAAAACAAATGTAACTATCTGATTTAGGTATTTTCTAGTATATTTTTAAATGAGGATCTCGTAATAGGAAGCATATATATGTGTGGGTATTTGTGTGTATATATATATATATATATATACATATATATATATATATATATATATATATATATATATATATATATATATATATATATATATATCGTAATGTTCTGATGGCCTAGCTACAAGTATACTCATTGCTTACTACAATTACATGCAACTACGTGGTGCAGTATTATTTCTACTTTATTTAAATTCTTTACCACGACCTAGATTTCGTTTTTCGTTGTATGACAACATCTTCAGGTGGGCAATTAACAAAGATCTTTGCTAATAGCCCACCTGAAGATGTAATACAACGAAACCTAGGTTGTGGTAAAGAATTTAAATAAAGTAGAAATAATACTAAATCACATAGTATTATTTAGTTGTGAATAATGAATTTCTATGTAATTAACGCCAAATATATTCAAAATACACAATGTTAAAAACGGACGTTCGAAAATTTGAACACTGGCGATAACTTCCATCACGTAAGTCTCATAGAGATATAATAACCTCACGTCGCTACCTCTGAACCTTCTTTGTTTTTTCTTTCCTTTTCTAATCGTCTTTTGTCACAAAATATATAATATTTTCTTTTTATGTTCCCATTTATGTTTCCTACACAGTACGTTTTCATTTCCGTCTGTAAATAAAAAAACACCTGGGACAGGGACACATTATCAATCGATGTCATTAGCTCAACGAAACATAATAGGAAAAATTAATATTAATAACGACAGTACGGTTTCTTAAGGATTTGAACAATATTTTGCAGTTGTGAATTAATTGGTATTGCTGAGTTTTAACCGAACAATACTAACAATGATTTTCAAAGACCTGCAATCATCCACAACAGAAGTAAGTCTGAATGTCACGAAATATACATGAACAATTGAAGTAGTCAAAATATAAACAGAAATATTAAACAGTTCTAGTGTGGATGTATAAGGTATGATAGAATAAATGAATTTGAATAGTCTAAAATTCTAATAACTGAATGAAATAAAACTACAATTGAAATAAAAACAGAAATTACGGCCAAAACAGATGTTATTACTCATTACAGAACTTGCCGACATCCACGTAGACATTTTTATACAAACCAAATGTTACCTTACTTGCAAAGTAATATTAAATCTACTCTACTTTTCCAATTAGAAAAGCGTGGAGTTTGAAAATATGGAAATGTGATTTATTAAAATTTGGGAAAGCAGAATATTAAGGAAATATTTTTATTTCAACATAATGGGGATAATGGGAAATGGGGTATGGAGATGTATGTATGGGGATAACAAAAACAAATAAAGGAAATTTTGAAAAACGTATTGAAATGGTCAAAGAAATTGGAAGGTGAAGAATTCAGTGGCCGAGTTATATCAAGATAGCTAAGAGATTACTCGAAGGAAACCCAAAGAAAAATGTGGAAAGTTCATTCGGAAAAGACATTTAGAAACCTGGGTGTTTTGAATTAGGAAATTTATAATATATATATATATATATATATATATATATATATATATATATATATACATACGGGTCTCCGGTGCGAAGCGCAAAGGACGTATGCCTTGTGATCAACCCCAACATACCACGGTGAAGATTTTTTAGTAAATAGTTTGTGCTTTTTTTATAAAAGAAATGAACCAGGTTGATTTTCTGTTAAGACGATAAACATATCAATAAAAGAGTAATATGACCTAAGTTAAATCTAATATCTCTCCTCTAGGTGCCCAAATATTTCCATCTCATTAGCATAGTGCCATTAGGCAATTTTTATTCAAGAGTAGCTGATAAACATAAATACAAATATCTCTCCCCTTGCTTCTTTGGATTTACTGTCCTTACTTCGAATACCGAGCGTATAACGCGAAGTATCTTATACTCTACAGGCTTTCTTGTTTCCATATTGGACGCCATTAAATGTTGAATTTAAGTCTTCAGAAGTGTGATGCTACGCTTTTTCCTACATGTCTGGCAAATTCTATTATTTTATCCTGTCCATCTGAATCAATTTATTACCGATGTAATAATTGTTCTGTTACTCGCATTTCGTTAAAAAAAGTGGAGGTGACCGACAAAACTAAAAATCAAGTAGTTAAGAAATGCGTAAATCATATTTATCAACGAAAAAATGTAAAAGTTCTGGAGAAAATATCAGAAAAAAGAGAAAACTATTCAAATTAAATATTGAAACCGTTCGTTGTCATGGAAAAAAGTTCGGTTGAAAGAACAATTACTTATCTCTTACAAGAAATACACAAACTAAATTTGAGGAAGGAAAATGCCAAAAGGGGAAACTGTCAGGGGAAAATGTCAGGTCGATGAAATTTTGTACGAAATTTTAGTAATAGAAAAAAATATCGCGGTCTACTTCTTGTTTTTTATGATGCAATTTTATGACAATAACCTCGAATGATGCTGAAGTTACCGTCGGTTATTTATAACTTTCTAAATATTTGTCAGTGTTATATTTTATTGTGAAAGAATTTTGCGACGTTTAGTTGCTTTAGAATATTGTTTTAATTTGATTTATTTTTTTAAATATTATTTTTAAAGAATGTAAATGTACGAATCCGAAAAGATGTAATTAAGAGTTATTTTAATGATGAAAACGTTGAATCATTAAAAATAAACACACAAGAATATATAACATTAGTGTTGAACATAATTTGTCTTATAAAGTGACACATATGAATAAAATGTGTTTTGGTACATGTTGCATGTATCTGTTTTCATTTTACATGTTGGTATTTCTCACACCGGTCACAAAATAATCTTTTGACAACGGCTAACCACGAATTGAGTAAACGGAGCAAAGTCTTATGTTTTGTTCCATATTTTGAAATATTTATATTTATTAGTCTAATGATTACATTACGTGACATATCAAACTATAATAAAAAATAGTGATCGAGCCCCGATAACATTACTTCAATTCAATTGTTAAATTTCTGTTAAACCCAACAATTACAATTAGAATATTTTTAAATAATTAACATTTAAATTTTTTTTAATTTCAATATATTAGATTCTTTCGACATAGACGTTATTCCCAATAAAGGTTTTCAGGGTAAGCATATAAATTATCCACCTAAAATCTAGATCACCTGGTCAAACTGAAAACTCTTTGGGTTGTAATAAGGACGTCTAAGAGAAATCATATACTCTACCAAAAATTATTGTTGTTTGCAGGTTTATGTTATTATTGACTATTTGTACGTGAGGCACAAAGTGAAATATGACCAGCTAACCAACTGCCTTGGTGCATCAGTGGGCTGCATTCATCCGTTAGGTGTCTCAATTTATAATATTAAATAGATATTTTCCCAAGTACCACTACAGAAATAATTGTGCACTGGATGTTACGTGGACGTTATTTCGAGGTCGCATTTAATTATATTTTAAAAACAAAAATTATGTAATACTAAAAAGAAATAACTTAAGTAAAATTCAAACTTACACCTACATGGTCATGTGATTTCATATTAAGTTCTTTGTTTTTGAAAATTACAAAAATTTTATGAAAAGTTAATGTAAAAATTGTTTGAGAGTTAACGCTCCCATAATATATAATATAATAATATATAATAATAGTGCAAACATTTTGAGGGATCTCTAATTTTTGAGGAGGACCTGTTTTCATAGAAGAGCATTCGTGATTTACAATTCAGTAATATGCAATATATTTTTTTGCAAATTAGGTCACTAAAATTTATATCAACTTCCAAAGTAACTAATTCGTAATAATTTATAATATATTGATGGTAGTAATTGCCAATCGTAAGTTCATTGGCTTCAAGTTTATAATATACAAGCACGCGCGCAAACGTGCACATGCAAACGGTTACGACTTATGGAGGAACACGCTAGTGATTTACTAAGGGTTCTGGTTTCCTTTTTGAATTACTAGTAGAATGAGTATAAGTCAATTTCTTGTTTTTTTGTCGCATTAATTGAAATGTGTTGTAACATAATACATGTTCATTTAAGTTTTTTAACACAAAGCAAACATTTCTTGAAAAAATATTACCAAACGATCGTGTAAAAAAGAGAAAAGATATCACTTACGGAAGATATAATTTTCAAACATCAAAGAAAAACTTAGCAGCGATAAAGAGGAATATCTGGTGTATGTAAGAAACGGATATCAACTATGAGCCAAACAAACATTAACGAGTTTAAGGTGTCAAAACTCCCCATAGAAGTTGTCCAATGGTGCATTGTATACCGTAATTACATACACGTTTATCGCATATAAAATATCTGTTACGTGTAACGCTAAATAAAAAGGGATAAATTCTTTATTTAAAATTTCTCAAATTAGCTTCTTGTGGGAATCCTAAATATTGTCAAAAACAATGATGAAGTCGCGTTCAGAAAATATAACCTTATACATTTATCACTCGCCGTTCTTTATCCAGCGCTAATGGCGTAGTAAAGAAATATATAAATGTTCTATTTATATATTTCTTTACTATTGGCACTTTAGAATTTTTTTGTAGTACGTCATTGCACATTACACATTTGGCCAATGAGAGCTAGTCCGAAAAAGTGCGAGTTTTCGACCGACACTTTTGCCACAGTTTAAAGTATAAGATTTTGACCGACACTTTTGTTACAGTATAAGTATTTGCGTCTTTATAAGTGTATGTCAATGTATAGGTATATTACTACAGTGTAGACGTGTGGTGTGTATACTGTATTTGTTTAAGCGTGTGTGTTTAGGCAATCCGTGCGCGCCATAATACTCATAACCTCTCTTCACTATTTTCAAACTCGTGTTATTGTTATCAATAAATAATGAATTGTGAAAGTAATGCAGTAGAAGTTGAGTATAGCGATCCATTCGTTCATTTATTTCTTTTAATTGTTCATTTAATTACTCTGAAACGTTGTTAATTTATTTTATTGCGCCTGTTATTTAATACATAATCTAAAACGGAAGGAACTTCGTTTAAACATGATGTTTCGCGACACGAAAAAAGAACGTGTCTTTTTTATTCCTTATTTTTCCCATTTTTAAATTGGTTTATTTTCCAATTTTCCTTATTTGTGTTCAATTAAATTTGGTTTTCAAAAATTACCACAATATATTTTAGTGCCTGAAGTGGCGATGCCCGGAATATTTTAGGTGTTGTCATGAAAAGAAAAACTGATAACGAAATGTTTAAATTTATACGATTGGTATCACCAAACAGATATCCTCAGTGTCGAAAATACCGCTACGATTAGTTGGAAATATTCATTCTCTAAGCACTGACTCATTGAAATGCGTATATAAAAATGAAAATGTTATGCTACTCTCATATGCCACTTCAGTTTTGCTTCTTTAATTCAAAAATGCTTTTGCGGTGTTTTGTAATAAAAACGCCTCATTACAGATATATTTAATAATTGGCAATGTACGCTATTTCGGTATTTTGTACCTCCTCGTGTCGTCTACATATTATATTTTAAGGTCGCAGCAACGTTTTAAAATTATAATTTAAAAATGCACGTGGCATATTTCGATTACCTTCGCCGAAATCATTTGCTACTCATTATTCATAGTCAAAAATATACCGTGTACCCTATTTGGATGTTACAAACTATAAGATGGTGAAAGTTGTATGTCAATAAAATAAGTTAATTCCGTGTCAAGCTCTAAAAAAGAACGTAAAAACTTTCTTCTTTTATAAAGTTAGTGTTATTTCGAAATTAATATAATGTTGTGTGATAACAAATAAAGAATAGCTTAAACCCGGGCAAGGGGCGAACCGAATATGGCAAATCTGGTGTAGCAATATTTTTTCATGACTGTGAAAAAACTTTTCTTTCATTTATGGATTCTAGAAATAACCAACATACGAAGCAAAATATATTTAAGCCATTTTGAGCCAATCCATTAAAAATGAATGAACTGAAAGGGTATTTAATAATACGTACAGCACAAGAATAACTTGTTGAATCACTAATAATTTTTATAGGTGTTCGGGACTGATATGAGTCTATAAGGTACATACTTTCATATTTAAAGTTTCAAAACGTTGGCACAACTTCCAACAGTCTGGTTTTAAAACTTTTATTATTTTCTATATTACGTGACCACACGTATATACTTTTTCCTTTAATGACATCTTTATCCGAAAGTATTTTCACATATCAGAAATCGACTACATAGCCAAGTTCATGTTTATAATATCATTTTAACCATTTGTTTCTGTTTTGGGTAATTGATTCTTACTATGACATGAATTGTTTAGTTTTAGGGTACTCAAAAGGATAGAAGGAATCCTTATAGGATCACTTCGTTTTCCAACTGCTTATTTGTCTATATGTCAATACCCTTTCTCTTAGGAACGTGTGGAGGTACCAAGCTGAAATCTTATACTCAAATCCAAGTATATGAATAATATCATATACTTGGATCTACAGTTCCTTAGAGCTGTAAAAAAATCAAGCTTTTAAGTCAACGCAACAAAAAAAAACCCCCAATTATGCCGCGTTTTTGACATTCGCACATAAATCTAAAATTATAGAGTACTTCCCACTCACCTAGAATCATGAAATATAGTAACAAGCAAGGTCTCAAAGCACAAGTAAAGGAAAAAATGTTATTTTGTAATTATAAGAATCCAAAAATCGTTAATATGATATAAACATATACTTTTTAAATAAGCGCCATTAAATGTTTTTAAATGTCTAAATGAGCACGAAACGCTCATAGCATGAGTTGCACTCGTGCTTGACAGGTCTTTTATATAAATATTTTCTTTCATTTGATTTGATACTTCATCTGTTTCAACTTGAAATGACTACTTCGTTCATTTCAATCTTTTAAAACTTTTCCTTTCATGGCATATTTGACAATTTTTTAAGGGCGGTTTTAAAGCTTGCTGATATATTTTTGGGGGTTTGACCTGTTAGCTGTATTGACTGTTGTCTGCTAATGGGATGTATTTTTGTAATTTTTTATTACGTGACAACTACTACTGATGTTATTAATATTATTATAAATGTGTCTTGTAAGCAGTGTTGTAAGCCCTTTAACACAATCCTCGAATAAGATCCCTTTATACTACTAATAAATGTTTTAAACCTGTATCCTTCAAATAATACCATTATCTTACAAAGCATACTTTTATCTTTTAAATCATACCTATATGTTATAAAACATAAAATCCATGTGGCAATCTATAGATATGTAACAGTACATATACACTTCTCCCGCAGTCATAATAATACAACAGTCATAAATAGATTTTATTAGACCAGAAAGAGATGATTTAATTAATTTGCTTTCAAATTTATTGCTGTAACAAAATAACAATTTTATCTCACGAACACTGCCCGTTAAATGCGCTTCCATAACAGTACATGATTTATTTCATGCAATAACAATGTAATACCGAGCGAGTAAATAGGTGTCCCCATGAATGCTCAGTTCGTTACCGGAAGACCTACCGCTTCGTTATCTTCGGCTCTGTCGCCGCTCATTGCTGTCACGTTCCTAGAATAAGTCTTATCAGAGATAATAATATTATTCCGTTACGAAAGGGCAAATGAAGAGTAATTATTACCAAACGTACGTCTGTCCATTCAGGAGTATGTGAATTTGTTAAAATCATTGTGATTTGTTAAGTGGGATACATCCTTGAAATTCTGAATGTTATGGTACAATTTTCAGAAAATTAAAAAAATTAGAATCATGATGAGCCATAACTGAGATTTGGGAGTTGATATCCATTCATGTAAACTGGTGACTCCGGGTACATATTAAAACATTACGGTAATTTGTGAAGTATGCTTTCAGCGAAAAACAAAGATATTCGTTAAACTATATTGTTATCTATAATAATAGATTTAGGTCTCAAAGAATCCTAGCTACTACTTGCCATAACTATAGAAGATAACTGTAAATAACTTAATTCTTCAGGATGAAATGAATTATAATCTTATTTTCACACTTTATGGCTTCCCTCTTTTAATTATATAGATATTACCAAATTTGTCATGAAACCAAATAATAGATAAATACCATAAGTTACTGTGGGTAGAATTAATTAATTACGAATAATCATGATGCTCATTAATATATTAAGTTGTGTGTATTTTGAGATATCGATAAGAACTGGAATTGTTTTGTATTAATCAATGACTGCTTTTACGGTCATTTTGGCATATTACAATTGATAGTTTGGAGAGAAGCATTTAAGAAACATCTACAAAAGTTAGCTGTACCTTCTATCGTGTATATGGATTCATACAGTACTCTCCAAATTTCATATAATTTTCCTCAGAAATAATAGACAAGGGATCACGTATAGGTGTCATATTGAGTGCTAACAATGTTGAAAGTGAAAGTGTATTGTGTTGATGAATGAATTATCCTTTTAAACTTCATTGTTGTGATTAAAATATTTTAATTCCCGAGATGATCTCACAGTATTTTATATTTAATTAATTATTTAAACATTAAAATTTATTGCAAATAAATTTTATAATGTATTTTAAAATTTGGTTTTAGTTTGTTAAATCATTTTTGAGTTTCAATTATACCCGTTTCCGTGAATATGTACTTACTTTCTCTGCTTACTATTTTTAGAAGGTATAGGTTTACCTACAGGAAATTAGATTTCAAGCATGTAAATCGAATATTTTCGTATTACACCTTGCAATAATTTATAACGTACTACGAAACCCAATTCTGCTCGCGAACTTGTTACAAAACCTTTTGCAGTTATATCCACATTCTCTAAATGTAGTCTTTTTGTTAGGATCTTCATCGCCCTACACCCTGACGTTCTTTTATCATTTAAATATTTACGAATTGAAATGATTAAATTACAATACTTTCTGAATATGTACGTATGTGATGATTACGGTCTAGAAGTTATGTCAGCAGAGACGGGAGAAAGAAGTTGTACCAACAAAAAATATGAAAAGTTCCAAAAACTTCATTTTAATGTAATACGTGGAAGGCCTTCTGTCCATCTCACTTATTTCCAATTTTTCGGCTCGCGGCGAAGAAAATGAGGAAGCGGAGAATAGTATGTTTTTATAACACTGTTTTGGTTGTAAATCAAAACAATGCTGCTTGAGATTGAAAGTAAAAACATGGTGTATATTTATAAATTGTAAGATAAATAGACAAAGATGAGAAAATTTGCTATAGTTTTCATCTAATCTTCTAGTCAGTTTTTATCAATCCTTTTTGTTCATCATTTTGGATTTAGTAGTTTCGGAAATAAACAAGTGATAGGATGGGAGTGCTCTATTTTTGTATTATTTTTAGAATGTTTTTTAAATACGAAATTTAAAATTATTCCTCGTAATAAGTTCTTTTGAATGATATCCCATTATCCATTAAATATAAAAACATTGTTGCTTTATATGCCCCCTCTAGTACAAATATGTAAAACTATATGAATAACCATCTCAAGTTTAGTGCAGTCACTATATTTTTGGAACCATGGTAGGAAAAACTTATTTCTTACTTTTTAAGCGATGTCTAATAGACACATTTAAATATATGGAGCTAGAAAGTTTTCATCTTTCGTGTGATTTTTATTTTCAGGTTAAGTTAATTTATTTTTACTTTACGCACATGAAACAAAGAACTGTCTTTTGTTGTGGTACATATTTTTTTAAATTCATTGTGTATATAGCACACCATACATATTTAATAAGAAAAAAAATTTATCATATAATTTGCTCTCTCTAAAATTTTCATATAATTGTTTTTGTTATTGAGATATACGAGAGTTAAAATCTTTTATTATTATGCCAAATTTGAAGTTTCTGCGAAAGCGGTTTCTGCGAAAACCGGTTATAACAAATAGGCAGAAATACACATGAATGCTCTTATAAGGCTTCCTTTTTCCTTTTGAGGTACGAAACATAAGCGTTCCACGAAGTATTAGTAATTTATGATTATATTATCGCTTGCTAGAAATAAATAGTTTTCCCTTAGATATTATAGAGCGCTAAAATATCAAACGGTATGTTAAAACCTATATTATGACTTCCAAAATATTATGACTTAAAGCTAAATTAGAAAAGCTCCCATTATTTCATTGGGAGCGTTTTTATCACGCGAGTAAAAATTGTCATTTCAAAATGCGAGTAATTTAAAAAAAAACCAACCGAAAAGCAATTAAAAGTTGACGGGTGGAGGCGATTTTAACAAAATACTCAAGGGAGGAAGTAAAGAAAAGTGAGCCGAGTAATAGAGATCCTAACTTGAATATATTTTTTTATAAACCTGAATGAAACTTTTCATCCAGGAGCTATTTTATGTTTTCCAATATGGACGTACTTTAAAGTCTTTTTGGACTTTAAGGGCTTTCACTTACAGTCCATTACAAAACTTTTAATAAATATGCGGTCCGAGGTTTTCGTTACCATCTAAATTGTTGAAATAAAGTTCTTTTATTGAAAAAAAATACTTTATTTTTTAACAAAAATTCACTTTTATTAAGTTTGAAGTAATTTGTCGAATTGTTTAATTACACTTAAATTTGTTACAGATAGTGTTATTATTGCGGATTAAAGAATAAAAACCAATATAAATTATTTTCCGTATTTGTTTAAAGACATTTTATATTAAAGAGGGCAATTTGCATTTATTTAAAGTTTTCTTTTTCGGAGACATTCTTTTTAAATATGTCCTTCATTGTTCTTGTTACTGTGAATTTTATTTGATCATGATATCGATTTCCACATGGACGCTGGCTATTTACACCAGCTTTTGAATTTCTTCTTGCTTGACTATTCGCTTTCTTGGTTTTCCATCTCACCATACAATTGGACTTATTAGTTCGGTGATAATTAATCTACGAGATAGCATAGGTTAATCCAATAAGGAATATGTGGTATCACATGTATAATTGAAATTATTCTTTATTTTTAATTGCAATACAATACTTTCATTATTTATTACATAAATAGCAGTTGCAATATTTATTTGCCTAGGATGTTGAATAGATGTGAATTCAGCAACTTAAATGTTGAGCTTTTTAATCAATATTCAATATCAGCAATTACTTGAGTCACTGATAATGCTTTATATTAAATTTCATATATTTACCAAATATATTGGTCATTATTTTTTACCCTTTATGTTTAACATTTTGTCATTTAAGTTTTCAAGTGATTCAAGTTGTTCTAGAGAGATCGTTTATGTCTACCGGCCATTCTATTGACCTGTATTCTCTTGTTTTATTTTAATAAATATGACTTCACATATACATTCATATATAGGTACATATGAAAAGTGTTTCCGTCAAAAATATTTTGCTTATAGGAATTGCAATAAGTGTCAGTTTTTCACGTACTGTCATATTTTCGAGTTTTTTCTCAATACGAATAATGAAACTGTGACATGCGCTTGCCGCTCCCACGTGAAACTCATACGATGACATTTTTATATCAATATTTCATCCGTTAAGTTTCTTTCTAGCCTCGTAACACGTAGAAATATTTATTTATTTCTCCCTCCTTCAAAAATAACTGAATCGCATTCAATTATATTGTAGATGCTCATGGCCATATTATCATCCTAATATAGTCTTTATATAGTCTGCCATATAGTCTTTATGGTGATATTAATATTAATACATGTATTTAAATAATCGACTAATGTCAAAACACTTATATTTCTAAAAATTATTCAATACAACGTTTGTCAAAGATTTAATAACTTAGAATTGTCTGAAAATAAAAAGTAATGAAATTTTATACCTTAATATTATTTTATCCAGCAGAACTCTTGAAAATACTTTATAATACGAAAAACGAAAAAAAATATGAAAAGATTGTAAAAATATCTGAAGGAAAATATGAATTCGATTCTGTATCGAGGACGATGTGAGGCTATATCATTCCGTATAAATGTGAAAAAAGAAACGACCATCTCTATTTTTAGGGTCTTAGCCTGAAAAGGTTAAAAGAAACTCTTATAGGATAACTTCGTTGTCCATCTGTCTGTCTGTCAAAACCCTTTTTCTCAAGAACGCGTGAAGGTATCAAGTTGAAATTAATATCAAACAATTAAGTCTATGGTCTCTTGCAGCTGTAAATAAACCAAGCTCCTAAGTCAACGCAATAAAAAAAACCTCAAAATACTGCCATTTATGCCGCATTTCTTGATACTAGCCAAGTAACTCAAAACCTATAGGGTACTTCCCGTTGACGTACAATCATGAAATTTGGCAAGAAGCAAAGGCTCACATCATAATTAAAAGTAAAAATAAAAAATGGTGAGTTTTATTATTATATCATATAAAAGATACTTCTTTTTTCAATAATACCCGGGAAAAGATATAGTAGGCAAATATTTTCGTTCGAAAATGTTAAGATTTTGTAAATAGTTTAATACGAATACTATGTATCATTAAATGTTAATAAATGCTATATGCGAGTTCCATTCGTGCTTGACAAGTTATTCTTTTATTTACACTTATTTAATTTTGTTAAACATGGAACAATTTTTTTTGGAATTGAAAGTTTAAAGTCAATACGATAAAACTAAACCGGTGAAAAGGGCATATGTAAAAATGAATGCTAATGAAGTACGAACTAAATTACATTTTTACATTTCTATGATTACTAATACTGCACTATACGAGAGGTATATATAACATACAAGTACGTACATATGTCATTCCCTCTAATGTGGTTGAGTACATACCATGTTGTCCCAGCTCTTGGCATGCAAGATATTAAAAAACTAATATCATCGATGAACTGCTGGATCCGCAATATGTATGGAGCGCTGGGACATAGCTTCATGATGATTCAATATAAAATGAAATGAAAGAGGTGTTCATGAAAACAAATAATATGGAGATACACACACGATTGTCGACAAATTGTGTACGCACATACTATTAGCGCACTTGTATTACGTATTTAATTTAACACTCTCTCATTAGCTTACCTGATGTTCAAAGACAGCTTGCGTAAATTATTTTATCTGTTGTATTTTCTAATCCAGTTGTGACGAATCGGTAATTGCAGTTGGGTTTGGTTTTACACCGTGTTTTATTGTTAGGTGTAACGCTCTAGCAAGTTTATAAGATTAATTGTTACTTAAAATTACGGAAGTCTCTTCAAATCTTAAAATAGGGCATATCGTACCGTTAGGTCTTAGTTGGTGAATAAAAGTTGTTTACTTTACTTCTGCGGTAAACACATCCACTCCACACTCCACCATTAGATGACATGCATCCTATAAACAACGTAAGTGTTAATGTATTCAGGCACATCCCCGACACTCCATACTAACGAACATATTTAATTGCCTACACTATTATATACAAACTCGTCTATCCGTATCCGTTTGTGTGTGTGCCTAAATTAATGTAGGGCTGTCAGCAGCGTGCAGGTAAAAATATTTACTGATACTACATTTCGGTCTCGATCGTTGCGGACAATCGCGCCGATCAAGCGAGTTGACGCTATACATCAGCAACATAGCTGTTTCTCTTTCTAATCAATAGCGTCGATCGAATGACTGTCTCGATAGCACGCTGGCGCAGTAGCTTTATACAGACGCACGCGACTTTATTATTATCTAATTGAAAAATGTAATTATATTAATAAATATTTTACCCTATACATTTAATTGTGTGAAACTGATTTGGTAATAATAATATTAAGATAACATTTGAAAAAAAAAATGTACTTAGTATGGATCTTAAAACGAAATAAAATCTTAAACAAAAATAAATTTTCTTTATTTATAAATGTGATACACTGAAATAATGTCTTCGTTGTACTTTTGACTTGATTAGATTTGCTTCATGTGAAATACCTCTTAATGAACAATATAACATGTCTACAGCCGACACTAGAAGAATACTTTTTCCAAACACATCGCGCTTAACATAACAATGACTTTTAAGAACAGTTTGAAAGTTAAAACTGCTCAGTGATATGTTAGTTGACAAAAAAATATAGGTACTAACCAAATAAGTTGGTGATACAAAATAAAATTATTTACAACAAACAATAAAATGTAGATAAAACAATCTCCCATCAGTGATTTTACAGTTTTTCAAGCACTCGTACACAGTGCAATAACGTACTGATACATTGAATTACTATAAACAGTTAATTATAAACTTAAAAATTAATTATAATTAAAAATTTAATTACTAAAAATAGTTAATTATAATAGTAACACTGAATTACACAAGTTAAACTGAACCAAACATCGCACAATTGAACAAATCACAGGCGCACGCAGTAAGCGGCAACCTGGGAACGCGAACACATGATCGTACTCATTATCTGCGGGTGATGTTAAATTGGCGAGGGGAGGTGAGTGTCGCTTCTTTACGCAGTAATAGTTAATATTCTTTGATACAGGTCTCTTTGTTTCCATTAATATCTTTCCGTTATTATCGTATATATATTATCGTGATATGTTTTGTATCTAGTTATAACTTGTGGATTTTCATCGGCGAGACCTTTGCGATTTATCGATAATTCTATGGTCGAGTAATGAATTAATAAATATGTACACATATTAATTTTTGAAAATTATACAAGGAAACAGGTACAAACAGAATTATTTCAATATAGCTATTCATTTCAATTGCTAAATAATTTCTGTTGAAATTACTTTATGCCGAACTTGTAAATGCTTAAATTAATCAAATTATATATACCATAATTGACGTTAAATAAAACGTCAATCGGACAAACACTTAGTAGATGCCATTCGATCGGCGCGACGCGGTTGAGTTGGCTATAAAAACGCAATCTGCCTCGCGTTCTCTAGCACGATTCGTAATTCTCCTAATTTTTGGTTTGTTATTATTATTTCATTTTTATTGCTGTATTCTAATATACTTTAGCAATTTGTCATAATATAATTTAAATAGTGAATTCTGTGCAAAGTTTAAAAGCGACCTCTTCGACCGATTCCAAATTTTTTCATTTAAAAATATAAGTTTCACAAGTTATTTTTACATGAATATATGTAAAAAAAACTAACTAATTTGTGGTTATAAACAAGTGCTTTTTCTGTTTACCTTGTTTAATTTTGTAGTAGTTCCGATATATGACCGATAAATTGTATTACTGAGCACAAAAATCTAAATGAAAAAAATAAGAAAGACATGATTCTCCAAGTAATTTAAGTCAATTGATATTAGTTTAGTATAATTTGATAAAAATATTCGTTTACAATTGAACAATACTGTGAAACACTCACGTGAATGAAAACAGATAGATTTTGTGAAGAATTGTCGTCTGTATACAATGTCGTGGCATGTTTGAAGTAGCACTCAAGAGGCCAGAGTGAAGTTCAAATTCAAAGAGTACGGGAATATTTGGAGATTTATTAAATTGAGTGCAAACTTAGACGATGACATGAAGAGCAATTTTAACTAATTCCAGACAAAAACTAACGCGAAAATTCTTTAAAAGTGGAATTGACAACGAGTTAGTAGTTTCATCGACTTGAATAGATAAATATTCGGAATTATTCCACTTTCACAATCAACAAGAAAGCTGCGATCGATTTCAATTTAAATTTTATGATGATGGAAGAACCGTCCACGAAAGAGTGCACCAGCTTCTCTCAGTGATTCCGTTGAATAAAATGATGCTTAGATCACAAATTTGCAAGTTGGTTCCATTTTTGTTATTCTAAAAACTTTTAGCATTAATTCTCGTACCATCTTTTTTCCATTGTGGGTAATGAGAAAAGTTTATTACATATTTTCCATATACTTATATGGTGATATTTTTTATTTATTGCAATTCTCTTATTCGAAAGAAACATTAAAATTTTTAACAAACAAACTTATATCAAGCTGTTGATTACAAATACCTACAGAACAAGGAAACGGTTTCAGGTGTCCTTAAATACATCAAAGTAAGCTCTCTATATATGAACTGGCAACATCGAACGAATTTCAAGTCGGCGCATTATCCTGCCTCCCAAAAAAGAAGCTTTTTAGCGAAAAAACTTTAATAAAGAGAATTGGCGGGCACACTTCCTTCCCTATCGAGAAGTCAATATGCGGCCTGGGGGACTACTTTCTTATAAATAATTCATGGTCACATTCGTATTGTGAGCGAACCATTGCTCCGATCCGTACCGTAGCTATTGCCGTAAATTTTCTATTGACGTCAAAATAAAGACATAGCTTTCAATAGACTAAATTACGAAGTTCACAAAACCGCTTGCAAATGCGCTGTTTATGACATGAAGTGACATTGTTTTATTAATACGTTGTAATATGTTCGTGCAGAGTCATATAAAAATGATGCGGTTTTATTATTTATATTCTATTATTACTTGATTGTTTGTATTTTTATAATAAATCGAAGTCTAGGTTGAGATTTAAGTAGGATTGCAAACTATAGCCTTATATTAAAATAATTATCTATGGTGGTAATTTTATAACTAAAGTATGTGTAGGTTTTATCTCTGTAGTAGGAATGTAGATTATATTATTTTTTATGATTAATGCTTTGAGAATTCAAAAATGTTACAGTCCTACTGAGAGCCAGGAAGCAATTCTTGTTCGATTCACTGTAATATTTATTATTACTAACGACATTCAGAGTAGGTATTAATCGAAGATACTTGCAACTGTTGGCCAATCAAATTAGGATTTGAATAAAAAAGGTGACGGTGATAAAAAAGGTATATATGTACATAGACAAATAATAGGTATGAACTTTAAAGTAAACGTATGCATTCTGCACGGGAACTAGGTCAAGACAAAGTTACGTCTGCAAAGATTTTTCCTTACTTTGTGTTACCTTGCATCCTTTAACAATTTATTTTGCGATACGAATGAGAGAAATAATTCAACGATCCTACCCGAATTCAGGAAATTTAAATAAAACATGCAAAAGTACGAATGTGAAATAGTTTGTATTATCATCTTTAAGACTTTGAAATTTGTCGGATGAAGGAGGTGTCTCACTTTTCGTTGCAAAATTTTAATTCCACAACACATTGGCAAAGTTAACATTTTTATTTAAATCATAAATTTATTGTGGATCTGGTTGCTTATAATACGCATTTATCATTTGTTATTGTTTGTATAACTTCGAGTTCATATTTCGATCAGATATCAAATCGCCAGACAGCGAATAATCCGAATACCTACGGCCACTACACTTATAGCTACTCCATTAATGAGCTTTGGAACATTTATAGCCTACACAATAATGAGTTGTGGAACACGCTATTTGCGATCGACAGTTAATAAAATCTCACATATTTTACTCACGTGACAGTCGATTAGATTTAATTACAACGCCATTCGCACAACGTTTTTCAAATGATTTGCGAAGAACGCGAAATGGAATTGTTGATCATTGAAATCATAAAAACCCAACTGCTTCTCGTAAAGTATTATTTTCCATTATTCACGTTACGTGTGTAGCGAAACACGCGTAAAATAACAGAAATCAAATGAGAACAAAGTCAATTTGTTTATAAATTGTGGAACGTTTTGCTAATCGGAGGTAATGCTCTTCCAACTATGTAGTTAGGATTTATTGTTAACACCTCCAACGTCTCCGACCGGCTTCACATACCAAACATATCATTATAATATATATATATATACACACACATATATATATATATATATATATATATATATATATATATATACATATATATATACATATATATACATATATATATATATATATATATATATATATATATATATATATATATATATATATATATAAATAGCATTATTATGTCCATATGCACCATATACGGTCAAGACTGTCAGTAAGATTTACTGACAGTTAAAAAAGTATTTCTCTTTCTCATTACCTGTCAGTCGAGTGGGAACAAGAGCCTACTTTACCGACCGTGCCCTATTGCACAGTCCATTTCCTCAAGTATCCATACAAAAAACGTTTTTAACTGTCAGTAAATCCGACGGAGAGATCCTGACCGTGCGTGGTGCACATGGGCGTTAGCAGTTGTCGTTACATTATGAGGAGGTTCGAGTAGAGCTTCGAGTAGACGTACAAATCTCGGTCGTGTCAACAAGAAATAGCCACGTTCGGTTATTTTTGTTAAATTTACATATTGTATAGGTTGTTGATTGAAAATGCGCACGTGTTATTAATTCAAAAGTGTACAAAATATATTTTTTTAAATTTTATCCAAGGCAAATTTAGGGATATTACTGAAAATATTCACAGAAACACACCACCGTCAAAACAGCTAAATATAAAGGATATAAAGGAAATAGTGTAATGAAAAGTTTATCTTAACTTTACCGCAACACTTTAAAAATGATTCTTAATCGCATAATTTTTGGGCAATTTACAAAATTATTACGCTTATAAAAGATATGCTAGGAAAAATAATATTAATATCTATAAATAGGTTAATAATATTGCTATGTAACCTTCAATGTCTACATCTGCTTCAGCGCCCATAAAACTCTCGTAGGGCGAGTTCTATTTGTACTTAACCGGTTACTAAAACAACTCCTAATCTTTATTTAATTAAAGGTAATACACACATGGATTAATTCTAATTTGTGGCGATATTTAATACGATTATTTAATACGGTACTTTCATTTGTTTCTTATATAAATACAGGCTACCGTTTCGCTGTAATTGAGAAACAAGTGCAACTTAGTAAATAGTCTAATTTATCGCAATCAATATATTTCGGACTCGATTTTAAGGGTTCCGTAGTAAAAGATGGAACCCTTACAATTTCCGTCTATACGTCTGTCACCACCCCAAAATTTCTACACTTTTAGACCTATATGATATTGGTAATTAGCTATGGAACAAAATGTTTGAAAAAATATTATCATTCTCTCTTATCAAATAGAAAATTATAGCAAAGGTCTTTTAAAACTAAGTTAAGATTTTATTAATCATTGTATATGTTGAAGCCCCCTTTTGATAATGATTAAAGTTCAAAGCGTCATGAATTTGCAATTTTTCAACTGTGGTTTAAAAAATCTAAAAAATTTCCAAATGTTACGTTGATTAAAATTATAAAATTTAAATCATTTTGTTAACTTGCAAATCTCTTAGGAATTTGCCTTTATGAGTGTTTCGACGTGCGTTTTTGGTTGGTTCTTGTTTAATGTAGTTTTTGAGCTCACGTTTATTCTATGTAATCTCTAAATTTACATTAGTATTCAGCGGCTGTCAGCCGGAATAATCTAGATTTTATTCTTGTCTATATAGAAAATATGTCAAACAAAATTAAAATTGTAAATGAAATTGATTTTCCAATGGCACAAAATATTTTCTGCATACTAATGGAATAAAACTCGACTTTCATTTCGCTGACTAATAGCAAAAGGTTAATTTTAAATAATTACAACCATTTATAATAACATATATTACTATAAAATATAATAAAATCACTGTTGGTAAGAGATAGATTAATAAATCTTATATCACTTTTTAAAATTTTAATATTAAAAGTTTGAAATATATACAAGTAACTTAATTGCGTACCCGTATTAATACCCCAAGAAACAGGTCGCCAAACAAATTATGTATATTCTCGAGTCTATCGCAAATACATATTGAAAAGGAATCTCCCACTCCTGTCCTGTTTGATAACCAAGCTAATAAAATAATGTACAAAACGCAAAGTATCTTTGACATTTCACGGTATTCCCTTGTCGTTACGAGATTGTCTGCACAGCCGCCGGGGCGTCGCCTACACGTAAATAAATACGCACCTCCATTGTACTCGCCGCCGGGTTTTAGCGTTCCACTTAACCTTTTCCTCGTAATGTTCTTCGCGCTATTTGAATGAGCGATTTTGAATCAAGGATCCGAAGCACAGTGTCTCTCACAGAATGGTTTAGGTTTATGAGTAAAGTTTTTTAAAAATTTATTTCCTTTGTTTAAAACAGGTAATAATCACGATGTTACATGTGTTCATTTCTCCCAGCTTAACTCCGAATAAAATCGATAGTAATTAAAGTGCGAAGAGTGTACGTGCGCTTACGTGTGCGTGTATGTGTTTGTATGTGTGTGAAAAGAAATACAGCGAACATATACTCAAGCTCGGTTCAACTTCATTAAGAGGTATATGTAGAGGCGTATCAAGAGGTCCAACTGATATATTTAATACACAACCAAATATAATGGTGCTAATTTACTATCCTTGTTTAAAACGGGTAATAATCACGAAGTGCCATCGCTGTTTCGATCAGTTTACATGTATCTGTGTTTATTTTTCCTAGCTTAACACTTATTAATTCTATCAAATTCGAATAAAATAGATGCTTACAGCACAAAGACCGTGCGTTTACGCGTGGGTACGTGAGTGCGTGTATGCGTACGCGTGTTTGAGCGAACGTGCGTATGTGCGTGCGAGCGAGCTTGCGTGCGTGCGTACGTGCGCGAGTGCTTGCGTGTGTGCGAGCGTGTGTACGTGCATGCGTGCCGTGAACATATAAAAGAGATCCTGAAAAAGTTTTTTAATGCGTGGGTATGTGATGTGCGTGGGTGTGTATCGACAAAAAGAGTTCAATACATCAAAACCATTTTCTTTTGATCTATTATATCTATATCAATAACGGCCTTAGATAGAAAGCTGTAATTCGGCCCTAATTAAAATATATATCTTCCTGTATTTAATAAGAAATACTGATTCTTCTCAGTATTAATTACTCAGTATTCTCAGCTAATTATGAGTACAAAATAGTAATTAATAAGTTAAAATGATTCTTGAGAATTTCATAATTCTTTCAAATAGGGGTGAAAATGTTAGACGGTATATTTATGTATATTAATAAATAAAATTTTAAACAATTTAATGGAACCAATTTAACGTTTACTCTATAATTTTCAAATTTATGTTAAATTTTTATACACTTAAGTACAGGAAATTAACAAGTTTATTTTGCAATTGTCACGGAATGTGGGCCGGCGATCCTTTTTCAAAGCAAGACGAGTATTTTTCCACAAAGAAAAAAAAATGTATATATATATATATATATATATATATATATATATATATAAATAAGGTCAATATTCACTGTTTGTTAGGTTTTATGTTCTACTCGCCTTTGTTCTTTTTTCTATATTCTAAATGAATTAATGAAAATATAGGGTCGACTAAATACTTCAAGATATCAAATCGCAGATACCGTAGTGGGTGCTATCAAACCCATTCGTGTCGTTACATCAAAATATTTGCAATGAAATACGGTTACAGCAATTATGTCACGTGTAGTCTTTTACTGAATGGCGAACCCTTAACTGAATAGAAGAAATAAGAAAACTACATTACTATTTTTTTTCTTGCTTTCGTAGTTCATTATAACATTAAATATATTAGTATCAAAAACAATATCTACAAAAATTTGTGGAAGATAATTTAAACTATAAACTGATTAAACAAAAATAACATATATTTCTTTGAACTTTGTTATTACAATATTTACATACATATAAAAAATGTATTATCGTATTGTAATATACATAATGACGTAGTTATTAAATTTTCATACATAGGAGAGAAAATTAGAAAAAGTTTTATAAAATAAGCGGTTTATTTAATTCAAAAGTATTTCTTAAAATAGATCGGTTAGATTTATATTAAATACTTACATACTTTATATTAATACACTTTAATGAAAGTGAATTATTTTGCGATAATCCGATATAATTACATACTCTTTCCAATAGCATCGTAGTTTTTTGTTGACATTTAAAATATAATAAAATTGTTTAGTTGCAAAAACATGTGCTATAAAAAGCACTATATGTGATACGACAAAACTTGTAACAGCGTAACTTATTAAATTTATATTGAAACCCAATTTGAAGTAAAAACAACCCAAATTAAACGGAAGTGTAAATTTAAGTGATACGTACTGGCACAGATGCAGGTAAAAGTGCGATAGTTTATATTAGGGTCGCTTATTTTATTATGTAGGTTAATGAATAACATGAATGATATATAGGAAAATTAACCTTAATTTTATTTTAGAAGACCTTTATAATGTTATTTTATTCCAAAGAAAATATTTTTTTCCCATTTTACATTTTTTGTCATGGAATATGATTTTTCCGTTGTGCACACATATTGATTGTCGTACGAAGCATTATCTTGGATAATGCTATGTATATAGATCTAAAACTATAGAAATAATGAGACAGTGACAGACGGGCCGACGAACTTAAAGAAAGTATTAGAAATTTGAAAGCTGAAATTGATCAAATTATCATTCGTTGTTTAAAAAAAAAACATTATGAATATAAATTAATCGTAAATTGGCCATCGACTGCACTGCGTCATCATTGGGTCATTATTGCAATGAGTTAAAAAAGGAATAAGGAAAATTCTACTGAAGCAACTGCGCCACGAACAACTTATCAACGGGTCGATGGATAATGTCCGTCCAGATGGCCCAAAGCGACATATAGCTTGTCTGCCTTCGGCGCTTTAGGACTTTGGTTTTTAACATAAATGATGCGACAGTTATATTTTATTCTAAAGGAATGAATTAGTCCGTCAGTTCAAATTTATTTATGGCTAGATTTTGCTATATTGAACATGATTTTGCGAAGAGAGGTCGTGAGAAGATGGACTTATCAAAGCCGTTGCAATGTTGAACAATATTTGAAGATTTTAATTGCCATCGTTCCGTGTTCTTTTGAACGTAAAGGTTGTAGTTGTCATCAGATGGTAGGTGTATATTAAAAAAATGTTATTATTACTATTGGCTCATGACGAAATGGGGAACAATATAAATTTGAGCTTGTTAATGACATTGAGTATATATTTATAAATTGAAAATATTGTCACTTGAAAAATTTGTTCTCAGAAAACTTTGCAATCGTTTTTATTTACTTAATTTTTACATTTCCTCTATTTACGTATATTTTGCTATAACTTTTAACTGAATAGACCGATTTTCTTTTTTACTCGGTAGGGCGTTTTTGTTTCTTCGAATATATAGGCTGGGCAGGTGGTGTCATATAAAAGTGTTCCGGAAGATATTTATGGATGAAGATCCACTGAGATATCCTTGTCTTGCTATAAACAAGAAAGTATTTTAGTACGTTAATGTATTTGCTAAGACATGAAGGAACTAGTAAATTATTAGACGAAAAGGTAAGAATTGTCCAATATATATAAAGGTAACAAGCCACTAAGGTTACCTACCTTACCTACCACTAATTAGAATTAGTACAAGAAGTAATTAGGGAAGAGAAAGGTAGTAGCAAGTATAGTTATTTATAAAGGCATGAAACATCGACAACGGTGAAGCCAAAAGAGAGTTACGTTATTGACATATTTGCATAAACGTATGTACATATACATGCATTCGTGCATGTACAAATGCATGAATGTGTTTATGTTCAATGGTTTTGATTTCAATAAATGAGGTGTCGTTGAATTCTTCGTCAATTATTTTTGAAGTCGGTGCCAAAAAAACTTGGTTAACTGTCATCAATATGAAACGTTTCCTTACACTATATCCTACCATAAAAATAATATGTACTATTTATGCCAATAAAATAAATGGGATAATCAAGTTTAAAGTGGCATTTTATTTTACACTTTTTCCAAAAACAATCTCATATAGAAATGTGTAAATAAGTAGATAAATATTATTGTACCTATTTAAACCTATTATTCATATGTCAATAAGAAAAAAGTTTCAATACAAAATGTATTATATTTCATCTTTTCTTTATTTTTTCAAATCGTTTATTTTGGAAAAAATTATGTTACTGTTCCTTCTATTATTCCTGATGTGAATTTTTATATAAGTTAAATCGAAAAATGATAGAAATGGCACAATTGAAACATATTTTGGTACATGTATACTATGTTCTAACTTCTTAATGTTTAGGTACCCATTCGCATTACGCTCTCCCAAGCCATCCAAGAAAAAGAGGATATGAATAAACACCACCATTTTACAAAGAACCTAAATTTGTAGGAAAAAAACTTTTTATTAATAAAAATGTCCCAGTTTTCCTTATCAGCTACAACCGATACATATCATTAATCTCCTTAAAAGTGATACATATCTAATTACAATAATAACTATTGGGTGAAATCATAATTAGTTTTTTTGTGAACAATTATTAACCTAAGTAGATGATCGTACTCTTTTAAATATCTCCGAGCATAAATAATACATTTTATAAAAAAAAGGATAAAAGCAAAATTGATAAAAAGAAAATAGGACCAGCGAATGGAATTTGCCAGCGGTTATGAAACTGAATATTAAATAAATACATTAGACAGAAGGGTTGAATGAGAGAAGTAACTTTTTTTTAATTAAACCCTTTCTTTTGAGATTGATGAAAAAATATGTTCGAAAAGTGGTCAGTGGCAGGTAATAAGTTTTAATGACATCTTTAGTATCAAAGTTGGGGCAATTCTGGACTAAATTTAAAGGTACTAACCTAACACCAGTTATGTAATTTTCATTTGTTCGTGAGACGTCCATGAAAATTCACGCTTTCATACATAAGTTCTTTGCCATCTCTCCATACACCACCGTGCATTCCATTTTCTTTTAAAATTTCTTTTTCATTCTTGGATTAATCAGAATGGAGAAAATCATAAATGGCTTTGTATTACGTTCTTACCTTCCATATTATATAATTTTTTTTTCTTTCTTTTTTTAATTCTAATTTTTTTAATTTTAATTAATTCATAAACTTTAAATATATTTGAAGGAGAAAAAAAATGAGTAATTACAAATTACAAATAGCAAATTACATTTTCATTCACTGCACGTAAAAATCACAAGTAATACATAGTGCTTCGATTTAGACCAATTCGGACCGGCCTTATAAAGTATAGTTTGTATAGAAAAGTGCTCATACATTTATAAAACGATAAGGTAACGTTAAGCACATTTTAAATCGTATGGCGCAAATACAATACCAAATAGTATTTCGCAAGTAAATAAATAATGTAATATTTCAGCAAATTTTCTCTGAGGAAATCATGATGTTAATGCTATTTTGGTGTCAGTAATTTTCGAAACTTTGATGCAGTTTACGGCAGCGACAAAAGATTTAAACCAATCTCTTACAAGTGCAATAAAGATTCGGAAAATAGTAACTAGAAAATAAAAGGAACGAAACAAAACAATTGAAACTGTGATATTAGAAATTATTGGCCTAATAATGATTAAGAATTACTGGTTGCCCATAGATCATCTCTCTAATAAAGTTGAAGAAACATTATGTAGAATTTTATGGAAATCAGTTGAGTAGTTGACGCGTATAAGAGAGAAAAGGAAAGAATCAAACAAATTTTCCATATACAATAATAGTTAGGATTAAAATTAGTCATGCTGAAATTCGTAAAAACTGCTGGCCCCTTTTTAATAAAATTTAATTTAATATTTTTGCTGTCCAATAACGGAAAAGAGTAAAAGAAGTATTATAAAATACCGCAAATATAAAGTCAGATATATATTGAAAAGGATTTTATTACAGTAAGACTCAATCATAAAAGCCACGGCAAGATATGTGTGCTAAGTAGAAAGAAGATGGATATAACTGCATTGCCCTTTATTTAAATATTAGCATTTTTTCATTCTCTTAAAGCTAAGACAATATGTAGCTTCTCGAAACACCAGACACTGCAAGTGATTACAAGTTATTCGAGAAATTTAATTGTATGGTTATAAAATACATGCCGACTATTGAACAAGTCAGTGTCAATTCGTTTTGTGACTAAACAGGATTTGAAACACTCTTAAAATTTATCACTGAGTAATTTTTTTGGAGATAAACTCTAATCCATTCGCTTTGCTTCATTAAATGCAGCTCTGTGTATAAATTATTCACAAATTGATATGGGCATGAATATATACATAGCTACATATAAAGCTTTTAATAATGGGAAAATTAAAAAAAATATGTAAAAGCTAAAAGTTCCTATAATGTATAATGCTAAGCGTTACTTTGATCGAATAATCTAGTACATTGACGATGCAATAAATAGATACGACCCGATATTCTTCCAATTGTTTCAAATATTTTTACGTAATCCAGAGAAAACTTTTTCCAGTCGATTGAAATTATGAAATTATCGATACGATCAAAAACTGTCTGGTTCAGCAAATTACACTATATTTAATGATGTTACATTAAAAAGACAAGTCCTTTGAAAAATGAACACTCCAAAGACGTCTCGTTCTCATTAATTTATAAACGAGCTTTCTTTGACTCATTAAACTTTCTCATCACTGTTCACATGTAATGCAATTTGATATCTTAAAAACTAGTTTAAACTCTACCATGCTTTAAATCAAAAGGTAATTTTGAATCCCCTTATCTTGATTGTATTTTTATCATAGTCTAACGCTACGTTTGCATATATATTATGTACGTCATGTAAATATACAACATCGAAATAAGTGTACGTGAATACCTACGCAATTCCGGAACGTAAAGCCATGATACGAAACGCTTTAAAATAATATACAGTTATCTCTTTTATTGTGTACATAATAACAGAAGAGTTGGTAATTTCACGATGTATTTTCCTCAGTGTTTTGTCAAATTGACTCTTTGAGTAGTTGTTTATGAGATTAAAGCTCTACACGAATTAAATATTTCACAATGGCGGTTTAAGTTAGTTCAATTGACAATGTAATTGGTGCTTATATTGAATATTACTGAATTTCACGAACTAATCAAACTTTGTACCTTATAGAAATATTTCAATAATTCTGTTTTCATACACATCTCATAACTTCAATGGAGTTTTTGAATTAATTGATGAGTAGTTTTTTGACGATCGTATTTATGATCTTTGTACATCCAATTAAATATGTCGGAATGGGGTCATTTCTAAAATCATAGCCATCCTGAGAAATACCATTGACTCATAATTGCACGGTATATATTACTCGTCGCACTATTGGAATCTTAATTCGGGCGGAATTCATGAAATACAATTATCTATACTTGAATCTAGTAAATAGATGAATATATAGATTACAAAAATAATCAACAGCACTGCGCACGTCCTTGAATTTAAAAAAAACAATCATTTCAAATAATCTCAGATAGAAATTAATTTACAAAATATTAACTGTTTTTGAGTGGGCATTTGACGGAAAAGGAACCATATTATTGAAAGTCATGTATCTATAAAAAGTAAAAGATAATACTGCGGGTAATACGATAATGACTTATGCTAAACAATGATATTTACGACAATTGGACTGACGAGTTTCTTGGCATCTATACATGGATTAGACCTTTTCACCATACTTGCCTATAACTATATTTACGAAGAAAGAACTTAATATCAACTATATTTTAATTGACATCGGACCCACGGTTTTCTCGTCCAGGCAAGCTTACTTTGCTTTATTTAGGGCGAAGACACTCCGTGACGTCTACTTAATTGTTATCCATCTCAAAAATATGAAGGTTATAGGTCTAACTCACTAAACATAACCGATTGAGAAGGCAAAATGGACATGTCTGACTTTTCATAGATTTTAAAAAGTGCTTTTTCAAAAAAGTTAAAGACCGCAAATGGGTAAGGTGATCAGCTGTTATTAAAATCAAATCAGGTAAAAATCTCGAAAAAACATTGGATAGACAATAAATGTGAACACTCGGCCAAAATCAGAGTAATTTTATCAAAAATATGACGATAAAAAGGTTCATGTTCTTCTGTGGAATGTAACGAGATAAAAGAGCAAAGTTTTTTTATCAGAATTTTGCCATAGAAGTTTAGTTTAGTGAGTTAGACCTTTGCATTTAGGTTTATTGCATATGGCCATGGTTATTTCTTATCTCATTGTCGATTTGTTATGTGATAAGATGTACAAAACCATGAACATTTTCTTTTTAAATAATTCTAGTCGCTAAAGCGATAAACAGCCGAAACTATCCATAGTAGCTAAGGTAACTGTTGTAATAGATACAACAGTTAAAAAATATAAATGAACTGTAACTCACTTATCTACACTTCTCTAGCCTTTCTTTAGCCGGGCTGAAGAAAACCTACGCCTTGAGCCGTCTTTTCCCTTGGTGCCCTCAAAATTATTTATTCGTGCAAAGGCGAATCAAATTACACACTAACCACCCTGCTCTGCATATATATTTAAATTTCAAATAAAACCTGTTCAATCCTAGCAGGATTTAATTTGCATGCAGAAACCATCAACCAGAAGAATGTAATGAATTCAAGAGTCTGTCATGGGGTATCGTATAGTTTATGTATAATGTGTTAATAGCGAGCCACTTTTCATTTGCACTTTTCATTTTCCGTTTTGCACTTTTCATTTGCATACTCTTGCAAATTCACGTCGTACTTGGCTATTTAACTTCCCTTTGGTAGACATCATTTTAATAATTAAGTCATTTACTTGCTAGAGATGACCGTTCAATTTCGGCTCTTCAATTTTATTTATTTTTGTTTACATTTCATTTCTTTGTTATTTTTTTAACTATGTTGTTTCTCTTATCGGCTAATAATATTAGAAATATTCAATTGGTATTTCATTTGATATTTGAATTTGCATTTTTTTAGATTCTTTAGCATCAAAACGTAATTTGTTAATCTTGTTTCCGTATTTCGTCGTCGTTATTCATAAATTTTAAGAATCGTCTGAAAATCTTCCATCATTTGTAGTCCCTTGTGTCTCTTTGTTCTTTACTTTACATGTTCAAATACATGAATATTATATATTTTTTAAATTATTTAATTGTATGTTCGTTTCATGTTGAAATGTTACTAGAATAATTAGTATACTTTTTACATTATATATGATAAAAAATACTCTTACTTGAAATGTTATACAAGAAAAGTAAATTAATTAAAATTTTTTGAAATCAATTTGTCATGTATAAACATTTTCATGACCGTATATAAATCTATTAAATGTGAGCAGAATTTTCTCCATTAAAGTCCCGTATATATTTAGATAATTATAAATATTTTAGTGTATCCGTTATTTGTATTAAAATACTGATAATATTAAAGTTGTTTTCCTCCATGTAAATATATTACTTAAAAGTATGAGATTTTGAGATATTGCTGCGCTATTCTGGTAAACTTCGAATAAATTGTGTTTTCATAAACTCCACTTTAACTATTTTGGATACGGAGAAAAAAATATTTGTGACATTTTTATCAATATCTCGAACAATATTAAAAAATTATTAAACAAAATTGAAAGATTATTTTTCGATTAATTCGAAAATTGTACTATGAATATTTGTGTAATGCGTGTTAAAATACTAAATCAATTTGAACTTTTTACGCCAAATGTTTTCAAAGAAAAACGGCAGCGATAAATAGAAAAACTGATGCGTGGGTGACCTTAAAAGGCATCCTTTCCCTCTTTTTGAGATACGAAAAAAGCAAGTAAAGCGAATTTGCCTACTTAAACGAGGAGAAAGCAAATTATAAGCATATTTTCTCTAGTATTTAGCTATAAGTTAGCAGATGAATTTCAATATGACTGTCAGTGTATACGTCACTGATAAATAAACTATAAAAACTTTGAAAATATATTATTTTTTTTAAATCACGACCCAAATATATAAAACTTTTTACGACATTTATACAAATATTATGCTTAGGATAACACCGCCCAACCAGTCCATGGACGTGTTGTTAGGTGCGCTGCGTACTCGTAGTTCTTAGAATATACAAAACAAGACAATATAATTGGAATAAAAATTGGTTGCATAAATATATAAACATGTTCTTAAAAAATGTACACGTACGCACGCAAACATACATAAAAACAAATATTTTTATACATACTTATATTTATGTTTATTTATATGTACCTACATATTCCTTTCTTTCATTCCGTTCCTGTTCCCATATGTTCATATTTTAATTTGAAGTTCCTGGTTATTTGTAGGCTATATTCGTTTTCAGAGCGTCTTATTTGTGTCAGTAGAGAGATTAGATATTCATACTAGTCTCTTTAAATAGCCAGCTTGTAACCATTCTTTTAAAAATATCAACGTGTCACGCATTTCTATTATATCTTTTTATTTGCCATGTTTTAACTTTAGCATGGCCCGTTTTTATGGTTTGGTCAAAGGTTTAGGAAAGGTCATGGAAAATAGTTGTGCGTCTGTCCTTTGCATGCTGGTCTGCAAATTTAGATATCCGTACTTATTCTCAGAATACTTCTAGTTTTCCTTTATGTACTTTATAAGAAGTTTAATTACCATTTTTCAACAAGTTTACTCAGATGGAATTAGTGTGGTAGTTGTCAATGCCAAACCTGCTTTAGTCTTAATAAATATGTACCTGAATTCGACTGGAAACTAGTATTTTTTATGCTACATGTGAATAATGAGACAGAGGTAGAGCATTTTTCTCGCCTGTGTGCTTAACACGTGTAGCTAGTTCGTCTGGTTTTTTGGAACGTATCCGAAGTTGAATTATGTTTCTTTTAATTTCATCCACCGTTATATTCCCGCTGTAAAATTATTTTACAGTTAGTCACATATTGAATATATTTGGCGTTAATTTTGTAGAAATTTATTATTCACAATTAAATGAAACTACGTGATGTAGTATTATTTCTATTTTCTTTAAGTTCTTTACCACGACCTAGGTTTCGTTGTATTACAACATCTTCAGGTGGGCTATTAGTAAAGATTCTACATCTTTGCTAATAGCCCACCTGAAGATGTTGTATAAATCTTTGCTAATAGCCCACCTGAAGATATTGTAATACAACGAAACCTAGGTCGTGGTAAAGAACTTAAAGAAAGAAGAAATAATACTACATCACGTAGTTTCATTTAATTGTGTTAGTCACATAGTCTGTAGTTTTCAATTATGCTTTGTTTATTAGGGTTCCGTACCTCCGTTTATTAGGGTTCCGTAACCGAAAGTTGAAACGAAAACGTTATGAGATCACTCAAATGTCTGTTTGTTTGTCACAGCCGTGTTACTTAAAAATAAATTGATGTAGATGCTTGAAATTTAAAACATGTTAACTTGTATATATTTCAATATTTCAGTAGCTAACATTTAACAATATTATATGGATTATTATGGATTTTAGGGGAGGGGGCAAATTAAGTACTCGATTTTTTTTAAACTCCATTTATAATGTACGGTACAGTTGGAAAGGGCTAATTATAATTAATATTTTTCCCTAATTTAGGTATATATCTTCAAAGATTTACTGCAAAATAGGTTCCTTACTTATTTCTGAGACTAAGTAAGGAACCTATCTTGCAGTAAATTTCTGAACCCTAAATTAAAGAAAGGATTTTTTAGAAGCGTACAGAATGTTATATGAAAGCTATAGTAATGATTTTAGATGTCATAATTTTTGAAATGTGCACCATGTTTATACGCCTTTTCGTTCTGAAAAAAGAATTGGGTATTACGGAGCAATCAAGTAATACCCTCAGACTTAAATCCCATCGATTTTTTAGATTGAGGATACTACGAGAAAATCGACATGAAGAAGACTCTGAAAAAAAAATGAAACGAGTACAAGACATAACAAGAAATAATTCAGAAACTTTTGAAGGTTTAAACAACATTTTTTGCATTGCAGATTATTTATTTCTGGGCAACAATTTGAAAATTTATTATAAATAAATCATTTTAAGCCAAAAAACGAAGTATTCAATTTAATTAACCATTATCGTGAAAAAATCGGCAAGTGGATGTTAAGACAGAAAATAATTTAATTTCAAGTAAACTACATTCTACCGTCGCTTCTTTGACCACTATTACAGACAAAATACTCCAATTATATACTATTTTTGAAATTTTCGATTAGGACTCATAGAAAATTTTAAAATAAATAAGTAACCTCCTTAGCCCGCGAAATAGTGCGAGAGTAAAATTATATTTTAAAATATAAAATGATTAAATAATTATAAAGAAAAATTGTAGTCCTTTTAGACCAACGCTTTAAAAAAATGTCTTAAATACGAGTAGAACTGGCACTATGAGGTTACGTACACTATTTACAAATATTAATATTATTTTTCAACTTGTAAATATATTGTGGTCAAATGCGTGCCGAAATATGTCCCCAAGTTGAGTTAAATACTTATCTTCCTATCCATCGTTTCGGTCATGGTCTGCATGTAGTATTGTTATGGACAGCCGTTGTTACTCGCCTCATGATGCCTCTTCATCTTTCCCTATTTTCAGTTCACCGAACTCATATTGGGGCCCATCTACAGTAGACTTGATCTGGTCTGCAAGACCGAATACTCCTTCAAGTCTAGTGACTTCCACTCTTTTCTGCATAACAAGGCGCTCTATGGAATTACTATCTCCACGCGTGACGTGACGAAAAATGTATGGATCAGATTCTGAACGTGTGTCGATAGACGTTGATTTTCGTGAAGAACTGAGTCCACGATACCGCAAGCATTTTTCTCCGGCACCACATCACTAGAGTCCATTTTGTTCTTTAAAGTATTCACAGCGTTCACGTCTTTATGGCGTAGGAATATTGGAAACACAAGGGTTCGAACGCGCTGAGTTTTAGTGGCCTCGTTAATGTTTTGGTTCCTCCGTATTTTTTCAATTTATACATGGTAATCGTGCATTCGCCTTTGTTAGAGACCAACGCTCCAATGTAAACGTTGATCAGTAGTGGAGATATTATACGTCCTTGATGAATATATTGTGCACTAGGATGAAAATTGTCTTTCATCTATTTATACTAATGCTGTTCCTCTTTCATAAAGTTGTCTCAGAAGATATATGCGATACTTTGGCGGGCCAATTCCAAATAGTGTACTACATAGTTTTGGCCATTTCACCGAATTAAAAGCCTTCGAGAATTCAATAAATAAGATTTAGGAAGATGGGGTTTGTTGAACTTTGGAGCCTTTTCGATGATTTGACGACTTATAAAGATCTGTTCACGAGTATCCTTTCCTCTCACGAAACCGGACTGTTCCTTAGTGAAAAAACAAGAGGCTGAGGGACACATTCCTGTCTGCCATATTTTGTTGCATATGGTGTAAATAATATGAATACCTTGCTCTACCATAGCCTGTATGGTTTCTATAGAAATCGCATATTTACTAGCAGCTTTTCCATTTTTCAGACGCTTTATTGCGGCTCTAACTTCGGACTCAAGAATGTTCGGTTGCAATTCATGTTCCCTAGGCTCTATAAAAGGAATATTTTGTGCCCTAAACTTGCATAAGGTTTAAGTTTATAGGCGACCTTCTAAGTTTGATAAGGAGTATTTGGTCATTAACTGGCTTGTATCTCAACACACAACTTCACTGATGAGACAAGTCACCCCATGCGATAGTTGCCTACATCTCTTTAAATTGATGCAAATTAACCAAAATAGTTTTTATCGAAACTTCTAACCAAATTATATTTTCATGTTTTACGAATCTGCGATTGAAAAAAAAACAAGAGGCTGAGGGACACGTTGTATATAATTTTGAATTTTAATGTTTTGCAAAGGGGTCTCAAAAAGAAAAAAAATTGTCGAACGCGAGTAAATTTTTTTACATTTTTAAATCATTGTGTTGATAACCCCTCGATCCTGAGCTTAGTAGACCTTTATACTCCTGGCTGCTACATGACGGGACCATGTCATTGTTTATTTTACCAGCCTAAAGCGCACACGAATGTTTTACAGCGTTCGCCTGTCTTTCGTGCACTCACATTGTTCAACGCAGTTTTGCGAGATGCTCCCAGTCTATATTTTTTTTCTGCTCCACTGACCGTTTCAGAAATGGGATCATAGAGTTGCTTAGTAGTTCACGACTGATTGCTAGATGATATTGATCCAAATTACTGTGTATATGTTTTTCAATTGCATGGAATTGCTCTGCGATTGTATCGTCATTGTTTCATAACTCTTTGTTATATGTTCTTCCACATGCCCAGCGATTTAGATAATACTGTAAGTTGGGTGTGGGGTTTTGCAAGACATAAATAAATGTGAAAAAATAATTTTTGGAAGCAGAGTTAAAAACAAAGTATGCATAATGTAGTAGTTGACAACAAAAAGTATTATTGATTTCCAAAAATAGTTTTCCAAAGTAACCTATGTCAATTACAGATGTATAAAACAAAATGGAATAGATATATTTTACAGCAAATATGTTTTAAAAGAAAGTTATCAAATTGGAACAATATATAGTTATTTTTATTAATGTTATAATTATTTTTATAAGTAATTATAACCTAATCATCAGAGCTGAAATTTCGAAGCACATCAATACCTGTGATAGAAGTAACTCACGCCCAACTTATGTCAGCTATGTTATAATATTAGATAGATGCGCGGGTGAAAATAATGCGTAACCTGAAAATTTGGTTTTTATATATTGTTTGAATGAGTCGTTGGAGTAATTCAATTTCACTGCAAAATATTTTAAGTCATCAACAAACCGACATTTGGCATTCTAAAATGCAAACAAAAGATCATTAATCTTTAGCGGACTGGAAAAAATATGTATATATATATATATATATATATATATATATATATATATATATATATATATATATATATATATGGAGTGGCTTTTTTTATAATATATCGAGAACGGATTGACTGATTTCGGTGAATATTTTGTTTTTTCGTCTCGGCTTCGAGAAGTTTTCTCGGGCATTGGAAAAGTAAGAAAATAACAAATAATTTAAACGAGTTTAAAACGTATCTGTTCTGTGTATGAAACGTAATATGTGATAAATGACAGAAAAAATATGTCATAAATGTAAATATAACAATTTTTATTCAGTTTTCGACCATTATTGCATTGGAATTCGTTTAAATTAATTCCTTTCAAACAATTTTTTATGAAATTCATCAGCGAAAAGTGATTTCAAGTAGATAGTTGAATTAAGTTTGACGAAGTACACATTGTGAAACGTTGTACCTTCGAAGATGTTCACTTTGTGAGGTTATGACATTTGTAATTGTGCGCGCATCGATAATTGCTTCATTATGTAATAAATCACAATGCGAATCATTCGGTGTTTGTAGCCTTAATCTAGAAAATGAATGTTTCTTTCATGGTCAATTGTGTGTAGCATGTTCACGTGTCGGCGAACCATCCGCTTTGTTCGTTCTCGCTCTCACCTGACAACAACACGAAAAGTGTTACATATCATAAGGTGCTTCAATGAATCGACCCGAGTGCAACTCATCCAGAAAACAGTTTAACAGAAAGTAGCGATTTGCTTTAATAAAGCAAATGTCTTGCTGCGACGTGAATTACATTTATTTCAATGTAATTAAAATACTTTTCAATTTGATTTTTGTACATTTATTGAACTTAATTCATTCTCAGCATGCATTTTATTTTAATAAAAAAAATGAATTTAATTCAGCTAATAAGGTAACACAATATTGATTGATTCTGAGGCGATACGAAGTTCGCCGGCTCAGCTAATATATATATATATATATATATATATATATATATATATATATATATATATATATATATATATACATACATACATGTTTACATACATATGTATATAAATTGATATTCCCTAACATTTACAAAATTGCAATGTTAAAAATGGATAACGATTGACTGAGCAACTGTCAGAGTTATAACATAGAAATAAATTAAATGAAGCGAAAGGAAATAGTACCTTTAATTCGTTCGGACAATGATTCCTTCTGATTCTCTGGGTCCATTTCAGGATATTTTTTTTCTGAATGGTCAATGTATTTGAGCTTATTTAAGATTTAATTAATTTAAACACCTAATAAAATGTAATACACACAATTTTATATACATTTCAAGACCCAAACTATAAATATTTTTTGACATAACATATTTTTTATTCTAAGGTAAAAAATATGTTTTAGAATATTTCGGTTATTTTAGTTTAAGATATAGTTCATAAAAGCTATTTTTGTTTTCATTTCATTTTCATCTCCATCATTAGGTTATACATGAACAATTTTATTTGCTATTTAAGTTTTCATTTTTCTTGTGTTTTTCTTTCCTTAAATATTACATTACTGCCTTGTAATTTGCTTTCTCCGGTTTTATTTACTTTGCTGTTACACCAGATATTTTATGCGGAAATACAACGATCGGTGTCAGGGAAAACAAAGAGTTATCTCTATAGTACATCAAAAAATTTACGTTAAAACCAAATTTATAGATCACATTTTATAAAATGCTTATATTATTATATAAACATTTTATGAAATGTTGTCATGCTTATATCATTATATAACATCCGTTTTGTAGTAACGGTTTTTTTTAATAAATCTATTTGTTCTTATTATTTGCATGCTGCGTTGGTCATTTTGGTTTACGCTTTAATTATATGCTGATTTATGTTTACGGTCTTTTGGTTTGTTGTCGCATGGAATGTTTCACAATGCATGTTAATTATTTTGTTTATCAATTAATAGCGTACATTCCTGTTTGACATCGCTTCATAATATAAGTACATAAAATATTTTTATTTATGCGAATGTAATAGTTTTGTCAAAGTAGATCAAAGTTAATATGTGTCCAAGGATTATCATTTTATGATTCAATTGCATGCAAATCTAGGCAGGTTTGTACATGTCATTAAAAATTAGTTTTATAAATTACCTTAATTAACATGTAAAATTAATGTTATTATTATTGAATATATTTGGCGTTAAATTTGTAAAAATATATTATTCGCAATTAAATGAAACTAGGTGATGTCGTATTATTTCTACTCTCTTTAAGTTCTTTACTTTCTACTTTCTTTAAGCAAAGATCTTTGCTAATAGCCCCCCTGAAAATGTTGTAACACAACGAAACCTAGATCGTGGTAAAGAACTTAAAGAAAGTAGAAATAACACTACATCACGTAGTTTCATTTAATTGTGAATTGTTATTATTTTTATGAATTTAATAAAATTATGGTGAAGATTGATAAGAAGCGCCCTCAAGATCGAAAAATAAATTAAAATTCTCTTGGCTTTGAGGACTGTTCTCTAAAAATAATTAAATATAGTGGTTTTCGATTGAAGGGCCCTTTCAATTTGGAAAACTTAATTATCTGCAAAGGATATTGCATCACAGCTGTCAAAAGGTTCACATTAATATGTAAATATAAATTTTCGTACGAGCAACAAGTTTCATATCGTTTGACAACTTACGTTGGAAACTTTCTCCCATTATTGAGACTAAGCCGTCCCTTATAATAGTCAGATTTTATTACATTAGGGCAGATGAAATTTATAACAACTGAGGGCTTAATGACGTTATCCTTTTCCATTTACGGATTGTCGCCGTTTGTGGATAGCTGTGTTGGGGAACTTTGAAGCTACAAAGTTCGGTAAAACTAGGGAAGTCAGCTCAAACCTGATTTTGTTTTTGTTAATTATGACGTAATTATGTTCAGTATGTATGAAGTTCGCGCTCTGTGATTTAATTTTAGATTCTGTCGCACTAACTCCTGCAGCGGTAGAGTTGGAAAGAATTTGTACAAATAAAGGTTCATTACTTATGATTTTATTTTCATTTTGTGGTATATAAGAAAACCGTATGTGCAAATGTTTATTTTATGATCCTTAATGTTATAGTTCAAATAGTGAGTGAAAAGTCTGCATCAACTTTTTGCTTTATCATAGTTTGATTTCATTCGAATGGAAATTAATACATTATCAAATATTGATTTCCACTAAGCTGAACTCACGTGATATTGTTTGCATAATAAACTTTCTTAAAGTAACTATAAATTTGAAAAAAAATGGTTATTTCATAGTGAATCCAATCGTATGTCTCTCCGCTTGGCAAGTCCTACATTACTGTTACAATATGTGTTCTCAATGTGATTTTATGTAAAAAAAATTATAATTTTTTTAGTTTAGGGTCGAGTGGCCGACCATATTTATTTTCCTGTACTTTAAGAGATGATATGATGAGTAATTTTTGCGTATTCCATGAAATGATCTTGAAATATTCGTTTCATTTCATCCTTATAAAAAAACTTATATCATGGCAGGTGAATTGAGCCAGAACTCGATGCGTCCACTATTCACTGTTAAGAGATCCTTTGCCCATCTGCCAACTCCGTCATTAGACTCTATCATATATTGTCACTGCAGATAAGTATGTGTGCCAAGTTTCGAGTCTCCAGCCCATTGCAAAGTGAATACAATATCAATTACAAAATTTGTAGTACACAGATACAATAAAAAAACAAGTTAAATAATGGTTTTTGCAATTACTTGTTAATTCCCAAAATGGTAAATTATGAAACATTCATAATTTGTTCATTATTCTCACGAAGCCTTCGGAACTTCCGTTTTAACGAAACATGATAACTTTTGCGTACACCTGCACATACAAGTAATAACGAGTATATAAAAATATTAGTTCAGAAATTGGTATTCCATTGCATAAATTTCAGTTTTAAATCCTAAAATAATAATTTGGTAGAACGATATTTGGAAAATCATTATATAAATTCAAACACACTAAGTCTACAATAAAATAACCATTAAGAACTTAAATTTTAAAGTTAAAACATGTAAAAGCAGTGACTGACAATTCCAGATACGTATAAGTGTGAAAATAAGATATGAGAATAAATTCAGATGAATCAGACACATGTTAAAATGGACAGAAATAAAAAAGACACACCTTTGAACGAGGACGCCTTAAAGGAACTAGAATATTCAACGTTATCCATGACAATGGTGACTTCGAGAATTGGTAAAACATATTTTCCATTTCGATGTATTTCAGTCATATTATGTTAAAAAGAGGAGCAATGGAAATAAAGTGGAATACGGTAGCCGAACGTGATATTTTTCAAAACACCATATGTGTTTGCCATAAATGGGCGGAAGGCCGGGCCAACAAACCTTTGTCAACAGGTTAAAAGGGTCGCAGCTGCATTGTAGAGATAAATTCAATTGAGTAAAAGGGACGAGCTTTTGCAATCGCTTACTACATCCCAATGGAGACTAATCTGATTTATGGGGAAGTTTACAAGACCATTCTTAAAGTATGTCATGTATTGAAAAGAGAATGAATACTCGGCTTAATGTAGATGAAAAAACCTTTAGATCTTTAGAAATCGTCAATATAATATAGTAAGAAACATTTTTACATAAGTCAAATGAAATAATGTGGGTGTGTTCGTGAAGTTTGGAGATTTGGGTCTAGATTTGCGAAATCTGGAGTTATTTTGATACACAATGTCTAGACTTTGATTTATTAATTAAAAAAAGGACATGTCTAACTTATGAGTTGTCACAAGTTTTGAACATTTGAATATTTGCAATATGGCAATATGTCGCAGTCCCACACGTTGTTTTTATATACGTTTAGGCACATATGCATATTTAAGGGTAAATAGTACTTCTATTAAAATTATTTACAAATATTAATTTTTCACAACAAAAATATAGTAGGCAACATACTTAGGCCTACTATAACTTTCATACGCGAAAAAATATCATACATATTCAAAAAACATTTTTAATTTAAGCCATAATAATAGTTTTCTCATAAACTTTTTCAGACATCTAAAAACTCTGTAGTTTTTATAAATTTGGGTTAAGTAATTTTACAAATAACGGATGTGTGCTCAATTTTTTATTGTAAATCTTTTAATATATCTCTAAATACACTACCCATAATTTTGAAAGCAAATAAAAATATATTTGAGGTCCTTATAATTACCTAGTGAGATATATGCGGGGTAATTGTTTTGTTATATGGTCAAGTTTCAAGTTTCTATATCAAGCAATCTCTGAGTAAAACGTTTGTGTCATGGAGGCAGAGAGACACTTGAAAGATCTATAAGAGTTCCTTTTGTCCTTTGAGGTACGAGACCTTAATAATTGAAGGTAATGTTTTCTCGCATTCTCTAAGGCCGATAAATTTTTTGAAACTTCCACAACGGCATTACTAAGCTTGGCAAAATTACTAAATTGTAATATTCGATATTGATATTTGTTTCAAACCAATATATGTACTTAATTTGAGTTGGTGTTCTTTCAGTATATATTTATCAATATGATTCAGTCGACAACATAACTTTCGAATGTACTGCCGTTTATGAAAAGGACTTAAAAGTTTACTCTGGTTTCTCCATGGATTTTCAAAGACGCACTCGTACACTACGCAAACGCTCGAAAAGTGTATCTGAATTTTCATAATAGCCGATAACTATTTGAAAGGTAGAAGTTATTACAATATTTCTCGTATCTTGTCGTTTTACGTTTCCAAACCGGGGTGCCACGCTTAATTCTTAAATGCCAAAAAAACGTAGACCACAAAGACTTTAATCATTTTGAAAACCATTTTAGATACATAAAGGATATTCATAAAGGATTAGGCATCTAATAAATAATGAATAAAGCATGATTTAACATTTATAGACCTAGGACTTATGTCATTCGACAATGCGATCGTAAAGCAAAATTGAGGTATGAAAATATGCGCAGTGATGCACAATAATTTGATACAGTTCCCGTTTTGTTACGGGATCACGATATTTGAGGTGTCATTTGTTTTGTCTTTTAGAGAAATAAAGTTATAAAATATCTTATACATCAAATAAATATTCGAAATAATACTTATTTTTCCGTGGCGGGAATTAATAGAGTTTTTGTTGTACATAACCCTTGGTGCACAAGTGGAACCTTCCTTTGACCGGTATTTCATTTAGACTACGAGAAGTAATTACGTGAACGATATAATTAAAATATTCAAATCGATTTTACAAAAATCACTTGCCTTTGTGAATGAAACTATGAATGATATAAAATATCTTCAGAATACATCTGAATGGAAAAAAAATTTCCTAACAATTATGATTACGTTGCGAGTTATCATATTAAAAGAAAATACTATTTCAAGAAAAACACTTTTAAAACTGTTTGAATATTTTTTGCTAATTTATCTGTTCTGCTACTCCCGCTCTACTCTGTTTTCACTGAAGAAAATTCATTTTTCTTTTTTCTCTGCAATCGTGACATTCAGCTTTTAATGTTAATAAGTAATAAACAATACATGTACGTTTGATATAATTATTACGTAAATTTTATTAATATTGAAAACAGGGAATTGTTTTAATATTATTAAAATATTTTCTATAATTTTAAATAAATGTTTCAAATTCATGTGTTGTCCTTAAATTGTTACTGCCAAAATCAAAGTTTATTTTTTATGCTTCCTTTAATTCATCGTTTTCATTATTCAACCATAATGAGCATTTTTAAAAAATAATTTTTAGGACCTTTTCATTTATTTGGTATTATCAAGAATGTACCGAATATTCAAAATTTTCTTTAGACTAGCAAAACAAATGCAGTGTGAATGACGTTCAAAAGAGACTCAAAGCAGCGGACAACATTTTTCGTTTATTACATTAACCAAGACACCTTACACTGTGAAGAAATGTGTAGCCATTAAAAAAAACCGAGATTCAATTCATTTGCTTGTTTGTCTAATTAGGTCTACTTGTTGTTCAATATTTTTTCCTGTTAACCATTTCTTTTTTTTCATTAATACCTTGTTGGTTTCTGATTTTAAATTATGATGAAATTCGTGTTTGTAATTTGTTATAATAAAAGATTGGCCAAAGGCAAGCTATACTTGCACAATTACTTTTCTATTCATCAGATACTGCTGGAATTATTAATAGACTTCTTCAATATACTAATGAAGTTTGATTATGTGCAGCGTTGCTAGAGCGCCGCCACGCTATCTGCCCGTTAACGGCAACAATGCCGTATCACATAGCATAAGTGCAGAGCTAAATGGAGAGCGTTACAATATTGTGAAGACAAACATGTGACGACAAAAGACTTTAGATATTAAGAAATATTTTTATTGAAAAAGTTTTTCTCTAAAATCAATGGCTCAACAATTACAAGTAAAATAAAAAATGAAGTTGTTTGTAAGAATTATCCGCGCCAGAATTTTTCAATTTTAGACAATTTTGGTTCAATCTATACCTAATCTTGCAATAATTCGCAATGTTCACAATTTTTTCACATTTTTCCTAAGCAATCTTTATGGCGATAATGTGTGGGACTGCATTTCTAAGCGTTTTTTCTGAAAACTTATTTAAACAAATCATAAAAACCATGCGTCACAGGTATTCTTAAAATCGTTTTGAAATAAGTTTCAATTTGACACCCTACACCATTACCTTAAATTCGTCTAGAATTATACATATATTCGTGCTATATCTTTGTGTTAAATTTAAAATGTTTACTTCGAATAATTTCCGAGAAAAATATATGTAACAGAAAAGTAAATAGACGGATTCCGTAAGCGTTTCGACTGGGCAACTTTGTCACAGACTACTAAAACCGTAATATTACCAAGAATATTGGTAAAATAAATTGTGAATGACAGATATGACTAGTAAAAACATGGCTTTGTGAGGGTTCGCGAGTTAATTAATATGCGTCCATTACAATAATGCTTTCAGGACGCAGTTGGACTGTCGCGCTTTTGTAGTGCTTTGGACATATTTCAGATGCTCATGTGGACGATATCTCTATTACACAGCCTAGGATATGCGACGGTTCCAACACCATACAAAGCGTGATCTCTGGTTGATTATTTATTTAAATGCATGTTTACATAACCAGTTTGTTTAATATCCATAAAATTATAAGCACGTAGATACAACTTTAGAAATCACTGTATCAATATATACTAATTGTAAATATTGCAAATTCGGATAATCTGTCATATAACAATTATAAAAAAAAAAAAATAAAAATTTGGAAATGTTTAAATATTCTTTTTACAATAAAGTTAGGCAAAATAATGATACATTAGTTACTGTTACAGAAACAATAGTTACTCCTTTAACAATTTTCATTTAAGTAACACCTTGAATTCCGCATACGAATTTCTTCTCGCCTCCTATATTTTAACATATGTGAGTGAGTGAATGTAATATTGTATAATCCATCATAGGAAAATCAGGTCCAAGATCTATATTATTGTCTATGGAAAATTCATTGATTTCATTTTTGCTTGAAATTTGTGACAAAGAGTACAAAGTCCATTTTGTTCAATATCAAACAAACGACGATGATATAAGTTGCAATGTATCAATTCAATATTTTCTGGTTGTAAGTTAGCGGCATATTAAAAATATATAAAAAATGAGCATTTTCTCGATAAGAATATAATTCAGCATCTCGAATTCTTTTCTGACGTTCTTTTGAATCAGACATCAAAGAACCGTTATTATCACGTTCTTTACGACCAGATAAATTAAACCTTCGTGGTATTTCGCTGTAAAAAAGAACAAATATAAAATGTTAAAACTATTTCATTACGGATGTTTAAAAAAATCTCAACAGCGGAAGGTGGTTAAATTTACTCATAAATTATTCTGTATGGTCCAAAAAAATTAAAAAACCAACTTTGATTTTTTTTAAATTTAAGTCGATTCAGTTTTACATAATGATCATATTATTGTAGGTATAAAATTCATAAATCTAAACAGCTGAAACAGGTAAAAAAATAGGGCCAATAAAAATTGTACTTGTTAATATGAAATTGAGATGAATTTTGGATTAAAAGATAAAGCTTAAAGTATGTGTTAACTTTAAAACTCATCTTCTAAAAAATAAGTGAAAAATATTAACCTAACTTCCGATATTAATATATATTATCTATCTTAAATAGGTACTTACATACAAAATTTCGTAATTCAGCACCTTTCTATATCTTGTTTTATTCGATTTATGAAGCTTATTTAACCTCCACAATTTACTATCCATTAATTTACAATATAAAAACAACCACGTATCACATTTCGATTTTGTTAGTAAACATTCTTTCTGGAAATATTACACATCTGCATGCCGTATTAATTCTGTAATTTTCTAAGAGACGACTTTAATAACAGTCTAGTCAATAAAAAGATTCACACATCACATTTCTATTTTGTTATTAAATATCATAAAAATATGGAAACATCTGCATGGATCCTCTATTAATTCCGTAATGTTATAACAGATGGCGCTAGTAACCATATGCTAGAATTACGCATCGTTGTTTCGTATTTTTTCATAATTTAGTAAAAGGTTTAGATACAAAAATAACTATAGATAAGAAATCTACACATGACTTTAAATTATTATGTTAAATTTAAAATCTAGAGGTGTGATGGTTTTGTCATGAAGTATACCGCAAAACTATATGGGTTGTGGGATAGTGATAGGGCTCGCTCAGCTCGCCCTAATTAAGAGTGGCGACAATGCAACATTGTCAAAAGTAAACTTTGACCGTTCAGTATAACCGGCAAGGGAAATAAAGACGTTTACGCATTATTTGACGATATTTATTGACAATACATGTTATGTATTGAATAGTATAAAAAACTCATTCATTTCGACAGGAATATTTCCAAAATTAAGATTAAAGATTCTCCCAACTTCCCCTCGGTGCACCCAGAAGCCATCCGAAAGGTTCATGTTTGCGGCCGGAAGAAGCAAGTAACATTATTGACAGCTGTCGGATGTCGTCACAGCTTGGGCTGCCTTGTAATAACTTCGCCTGTGATATGACGAGGGACTATTCAATATCGACATTGGGAGAAATGTTCCAGCCTGTATGCGATGCGTGTCAATTGCCATGTAGCATATGTGTCATTCTCAATCGTGTCGTGTAATAGTTTTTATGTTAAAATATTCTCTGCACTAATGCTGTAATGAATTCGAATCTGTGCACCCAACTGATCCTATAATTTTTATTAAAAATACTAGATGAAACAACAATAGAGAAAGGTCCAAGTTTATAAATATGCTGACTTTTGCCCGGATGTATGTGGATTTGTATTATGGTTATTCTTGTATATGCAGTAAATAATACAATACAATTTTTTGTTCCTTTTATAAATTGTTGTTTTCGTTTTTTTACTATTTGATTTTTGTTACCCAATCACGTCTAAACGTTTATACGGATTTTTATGTAACTCGTCTATAACAAGTCACATAAAAATCCTTATAAACTTTTAAACTATATACTGAGTAACAAATATTGAAATAGACTTTTCGTTGTATTTGTACTCTGCGAACGAAGCCGTGGGTATAGTTTATGTATTATCCTCTCACACGTTCTACATTTATGCAAAATTTGGCAGCGTGTTGCTGTTTGGTTGTATAGTTATTAGATAACAAATTAGTTCGAGTGTTCATAACATTTAATAGATGCGACTGATTAATTTGTAACAAAAATCGAGTACTAAGTGAAAACATAGCGTATTAGCATAGCTATAAAATAACCTCTTATTTCATACTAAAAACTGAGAAAATATTCTGAAATTTTAATAACTTTATATAAAATGTGTAATTTTTAAAAAATGTGTTCAACTTTCCAAGAATCATGTGTAATTGGATGTAATATATACGACTTGTTTATTGTCATAAAAATCGAAGAATAAGAATAAAGGTTTATATACTAAGAACATTTGAAAAAAATGTGCGTTGAAACATTTTGAAAGTTTACAAGGTTATGAGAAAATAAAAAATGCAATAATAATTTTTTTCTATTTGGCCGTTTATGACGATATTACTGAAACAAAACCATATTTAAAAGAACTTTAACAACAAATTGAGTATTTAAACCTTTTCGTTTCACAAAATACAATTATTTATTGGCTTTAGATGTTCAAATTCGGCCTTGAACCGAAATTCAGTCTGCACCGCTTCAGATAATTACGCCGCAAAAGAATAAGAGAGAGCTTGTTTTGCTTGATAAACTCAATTGCAGTTCGAATTTTTGTTCGAGATCTTTCTGGGGTGAATTGTATTTTTAAAATAGCTTTAATTGAAAAAAAAAGAATCAATTGGATTTAAATCCGTGGAGCGCCCTGGCCAACTAGTCGTACCACCGCGATAAGTCCATCGATGTGGAAAAGAATTGTTTAAGTATTTTCGTCCGCTCCATGACATGATGCACCGTTTTGCCGTTCTATAAGTCTGCAATTAAGTCTATAAATTTAGTTGAAAAAGTTGAAAAACATGTTGAAAAAGGTTTATTTTTTCTACCTACTTTTGTTCTAATAATTCCGGAAATACCAAGCCAAGTTGCCATTTAAAAAAAATAATTATAAACTTTAAGTAGATCTCATAAATTTTTCATATAATTTCTCTAATTTAAAATTTATACTATTTTATTTCACGGGAACCACCATATAGAACTGAACAGGAAAAATAATCATACCTATTTTTATCTTTGTTAGATTTGATATGAAATACAATTATTAGTGTGATAATAAAATAAAAGGTTATTTCATTAACGCACTAAGAAGTTATGTTTCTATACAATTATTTGGTTGTCCGTTGTATAGTCTCGATGTAAGACCGATTAATGTGGGTGAAGGTATGAACATTTGGTAATTTGAATATAATGTCTAAATTGTGCACTTTTGTATAACAATGTTTTGCTTTATGTTGATTGCTTTGTCCCTATGCACCATAACTTTTTAAGTTTTAATTGGACTACTGACGCAGACATATTCTGTACATTATATATATATATATATATATATATATATATATATATATATATATATATATATATACGTATTTGAAATAAATCTTACTACATATATATTTATTCAAGTATGCCAGCAATAGGACACTCCATACATACATATACAGATTACAATATGATTTGTGTTTATCTACCACCATTTTGCACTATTTCCCTAATTTTAGGGGCAACCATGAAAACCGTTTAAAAACTAATGGAATAATATCTTATTTTCGAATAACAGTAAAAAAGAAAACAGGAACAGGTCAACAAACAAGAAAAGTATTTTATAGTAGTGTATAAAACTTAAATTGTGGGTAGATATTAATTATAGCTCAAATTGTAGTCAGACTGGTTTTAAAAAAATAAAAAAGGAAAATTAAAAAATATTAACATTTTCATAATGGGTTTCAAAATATTTTCAATTGAAAGGAATCTATTTCAAATGTTTAATTTCCCTTTCACCATTTCAGTCATGTAACTTGCAAGTAATTTTGAAATTGAAATCATATTAGAACTAAGTTTCTTATTTAAGTAAAGTCTATAAATGGTCATTCATTTACTCAGAGTCTAATGAGAAAAGTTCTTCATAAATTAGTGATATGATATTGAACAAAACAAATCCTCTTAGGCATTTTAACCAGTCCTTTGGGAAATAATGTTGCTTTGTAATTTTACCAAAAGATGGAAATACACCTGTAGTTGAGTTGTAAATAAATTGTTTATTTTCTTAAAAATAACTTCGATATAATTGTACAGATGATTGCAAAAATTATGTACCTTTTAGTTAGTTATCGAAACGTTATTACATTTATTTCTATTGACTTAACAACAAGTTGGCAACGAACCATAAAAGATTATAAAACATTGAAGAAAAGTAAATAAAATACACAAACTCAGTTTCACATAAAGTTAGCAGAATGTAATAACAAATCAAGAGAGAGTAACGTTGGAAGAGGTATGATCTAAATATATTATTCTTTAACTACTGCACCAAAAAATATAAAAAAAATACCCACTTAAAGCTTATGTTTTCTACTTTGGGCGAAAAATATAAAAAAATTCGAAAAAAATCTTTTTGTTAATAAAAAAATTAATTTTTATAACAATTGGCATGAGCGCCATCTGTGGGCGACACATTAAATATCTTAGCCAAATTGTATACTTGGAACACGCTAGATGGCGATATAGTGCGAAGACTTCGCACGGGTCAGCTAGTATTTTTAACTAACTTTTGATGAAGAAAGTGGTTTTATATTACAGATACTTGAATCTAATTACTTTTTAAACAAAATTAATTGTTGAAAATATTTGTTATAAGAGAAAATGAGGTAAATATATGATTGACATAATGTTATCTTTATATGTAATATTTTTAGCGTCATTACAATCACTTTATCAGGCAGCAACATGAACTTCAGAATGCGTATAACCAGTTGTTTAGTATGAGTTTAGAAAGGCCGGCTAATTTTACGGCTGGATTTATCGCTACGACTCAAAGGGCCTTAAAGTGATTCACGTTGCTGATGGTGCTCAAATTATAGTAAAGGTACACAGTTATTATATTATCTCACGTTGTACGTACGTAGTTCTATGAATAAACTCAATCTTTTCATGCACCGTTGTAATAAATAGTATCGTTTATTTCAAAATTCTTAATTTCCTCTTTATGCAGTCGAATTTTCTTGCAAATCCTATTTGTCATACCAATAACTTAAGTAGTATGCAATACAAGTCAATTTTGTAAGTTAGGAAATACCGACATAGCTAGTTTGAAGAAGTCAAAGATGTAGCAAAAGAAAAAGAACTGAAACCAATAAGGGAATATTCATAGCTTGTATTATTTCACAGTATTTCTTTTAATTCACTTTTAAGTAAAATATAAGAAAGTACAGTGTAATACATCAATATTTATAAAATTTTACATCGTCAGACATATAAATAATCGCATATAATCCGAAGACAACCGAGGCTAAGGTAATAACCTGGGACTATATTTTATGCGACTGGCGCAGTGTGTAAATTGCAATGTTTTTGTGTTGGGTCCGAGGATAGGAGCGATTACATTTCCTAAGGCAGTATCTTATAAGTAGTCTCCCGAAAATTTATAGATATAATTTTCTTTTTACTCAAGCCTGCAAGGAAAAATATTGTTCGATCGACATTTACGCGTCTTATTTATTATTTGTGGTTATTAATAGGGTTTAAATATCACTGTAACAGCATTGTTATCACAGTTATAATATTAATAGTTACAATCAATGTAGTATGCTAATTTTTAAAAGACAGTGGAATATCTTCTTGTCTTTTTAGTATTTTGTGGAATAATTGGAAAAACGAAATAGGTAGGAAACACCTCCACACCTCTCTGTCTCTCACAGGCAGATCAGATCATCTTGCGTGTTAGCGACAGACAGATCTTGGAGACCATCTGACATAGAATTTGAAATTCGTTAGAGTTGAAGGATGTTTTCAATTCTATTTTAGATGTTTACCTTGGCTGAATTTTTTTTTTTTAAATTTCTTCTATTATCATAGAGTAAATAATTCAACTGCAGGATAATCCCAGATTTGATCGTCATATTATTAATTTAAGTGATTATGATTAAATATAATAGCATTTACTTTATTGGGAAAATGTAATTAAAAGTTGTTACTCGTAATTTCGAACTTAGTTAGTGAATGATGAAATTACCTATTATTTATAAGAATACAATATTCCTGTGAGCGAGACGTGTACGCCTTCGCCTTGGTCGCTTTTCTACATGATAAATTCGGAAAAAACCTTTTAAGTCTTGCAACAAACAGTAATCTAGTTCTTTTCTTTCGGTCTATTTCCTTTCCCTCTGATCGGGATTCCCAAAGTAACGCAAAATGCTCACCTTTGATTGACAATAAATGAACGCGTAATTTATGTTTATTGCCAGGAAATTCAGAAGTAAAAGAATATTTTTATTTGCATCTTACAAGACTAAAATATCCGTGTAGTCGATTGTACATTTAGTTTAACATGTAAATGGATTTCATTGTTTATAATAAAATACCAGGTTATTTTATTAACAAATAAAAAATCTACCTTTGGTTATGTGGAGAGAATAGGTTGAATGGTATAATTTGTATGTTATTTATTTATTTAATGATAGTGATTATTCTGTGCTTAAAATTATACGTAACGGCAGTCATTGTCAAAGTTATAGTTACTCGCTTAGTTAAATTACATTTAATTTAAGATATAATAGGTTCAGCCATAATTACAGAAATTACAAACAGTAATTTATTATTAAAACAACAAAAATTTTAATAGTGCCCACATTTTCATCCATCGAAGTGTCTCCCGATATAAAATGAATTCAGAATATCTCGTATTGTTTTAGTAATTTTTAATAAAATTATAAGCTGTTTTTAATTATATGGATTAATTTTTCTCTACTTCTTACTACCTACATACTTTTTAAACTATTCAAGGTCGTAATTATGCAAATAAACGAGTGTATATATTCATAGCGTAGTCTTAATGAAACATCTAACTATGAGTAGTAAGATGATATAATGCACAAAGAAGTCTGTGATTGCAATGTGTGGCAATTGTATTGTATGTATTGTATGTTTTGTATGTATTATATGTATTTAATTAAAGGTAATTTCAAGCTATCTAAAACAATTACACATACAATAGGTTTGGTACCCTGTACAGTAAAAGCTTATTGAATGGGCATACCAACTGGCCACAAATCATTTACATACTCCATCGAGACGTCAAGTATTAAAGGAACAACGCAACTCTAAGAATGTATGCCGCTAATACAGAGTGCTTGTACAAATGAGACCAACACTGAAATAATCGAACAAACCCATTGCAACGAGCGTACACCCTAAAATAACTGCCCGCCTCGGGTGCCGTCGCCCTTGTACTTATCATTAAAGTTCCGCCCAATACTCCATAAATCAGCTTCGTTACGATAAACTTACCCACGAACATTTCAACAATACAAAAGTATGGTCGAGGAATGTATTAAGTTTTAGCTATATCGTTTTCCCTCTTATTTATATGACGTGGCAAATAGCAAAAGGCATTTTTGGGACACGAAATGGCATACATACTTTTAAATGTGACTTTCCCTTGTACCATTTTGTAAAGTATATGAAAATATATTAATGAAAATATTTCTTATTTAGGTAAAGCTAAGGAAAATAAATAGATAAGAATGGATCCTGTAATGAATTTTTTCTTAAAATTAGAAGAAACGTAAATGGAAAATAATCAGACTTTCCTATTAAAATTTTCTACTAAAATACATAAACAAAGAATAAGACGCTTTATGAATCAAAATAACAATATCATTGAAATGGAAAATATGTCCACTTCTAACACACCCAACTTTATAGAAAATAACTTTGTTGAAAATAGTTTTCCTCTTACAATCATGATTATGAAAATATTTACACTAAATGAAAAGAGGTTAGGTATTAGATATTAAAAATTAGTTACAAACGGAAATTGTACAAATGATAGACTTTGTTTTGTTGTTTGCGTGCAGAAAACTGGTAATTTCTATATTTGGAAAACATTTCGGAATTGTAAAAAGTTTATCCTGTTTTTGGTTAAAATTTATAATTAAAAAAATGGTTTAATGACATCGTCTTGTAACACTAGTTTTCCTGAGGTCATATTTGTCAGAATATCCGAAATTGTCATTGCCCAAAAAACGATTGTCCAAACAATATTTACCACGTGTGTGATGTGTGATGTCGTGAAGAGTAGACTATAGTGTATAAGGGTTGAACAGAGTGAGGTAGCAATTAATTTAATCATATCAGTATACGAGTTTAGCTTTGAACGCGTTAAAAATAAGAAGTTAAAATGCTTCAGCAATATAATAACGTATATATACTTTTGAACACTTAAGAAATTACTTACAATTTACCCAAATATTTTATAACGAATAATTTGCCTCCAAATTTTTATTTTCATAATGATTATTTAACATTATTAAATAATAGTTAAAAACAATCGCTCAAGAAATATTAATTTCTGTTATATTATAGATGTTAAATTTTTTGGTAGATATATTTATGAACATAAAATTAAATAAAAAAATATTCGTTATGTTAAATATGATTTACCGTGAAACCCCTTTTATCGAAACTAAATTTTTTTTTAAATTAGTTGTAAAATATGCGATAAATTTGTATGTACAAACAGTTAATTGTTAACAGAATGATTTTCAATATTATATTAACACAAACATAATTAATCAAATCCGTTTCACATCATACATTGAAGTAGTAATTTCGAATTGTTAATTTGAAAACGTTGTGAAAGAAAAATATTAATCATTCCTATATGTTAACAAAGACCTGAGCGAGACTATTATAAATGTTTACTTTGAACTAAAAGAATTTTTTTGACAATAGTTATACATAAATAAATGGGTTTTAATCTTTATTAGAGTTTCTAAATTAACACCTGCGTTCTTCATTAATTATAATTGTACTCATTAATTATGTATTCAAAGAAGTCCAATAAAATTTGTACAAATTTTCTTCAATATATATATATATATATACACATAATCATACATACATACACACACATAGAGAAACACCTAATGTTTGAAACTGGGATCTAATAACTAATTAAAAATTAAAATTTTTAATTATTTTTAAAAAATAATGAAAGTTATGTACCTCTTGTTTTTAACTAATTTCCATACTTGGCAATCAAAATAATTCATTGGCAGTGTTTAGTACAAAAATCTGTAATACGGAATACTTATGGAATGAGTTCGGTATCCGTTCGTTCTTCTGTCCAGGACATTTTGCTTAGTAGAAATTTGATATAGAGAGTTAACATTTTGTATAGCTTTAGGAAGCAATAGTTCAATTAAATATATAAAGTAAATACTTAACAATTTCATTTTGATTAAAAATTTCATTTTAATGATAAAGCAGGGTAATCAAATGTCTATCAATTTATTTATTTCATCTTTAATATGATAATATTACATGTTATTAAATTAATCTATGAGAATAATCTATTCTCTAATCTCACAACTAAACAATGTAATCAATTAGTTTCGAGATGGATTGTAAACATCTTATTATTGTGATACTGAACCTTTTTTAAATAAAAATTAAAAAGGAGAAAAGCAATATAAACAATAAAGATTAATTAAATAAAAACTTAAATTTGATAGGTATGAATGAAAATGGTGGGGCAGATAAATATTTTGAAACAATTTTTAAAAGCTTACTTAGACGGTGAATTTATGACGATAGGTAAAAACAGTGACGAAGTGATCATAAAAGGAAGTTAAATATTTAGGAATGAAGAGCATGTCTCAGTTTTCAGAACAAATAAGTCCATAAATACTACATCCCGATGCGAACTCGACAAATAAGTCCATAAATCTGGCGTCGAGTTGAGAAGGTATGTGTGGATTGTTTAAAATATTATAAAGTAATGAAAGTAGATGAAAATTGTGCCGGATACAATCCATTTGAGCTAGAATATAAACTCAGAAATGTAATTTTCTTCCTGAGACCAGACACGTAATGCACGTATGTAAATTTTTAATTCTTTCTATTTTTTTAAGTAATTGTTTTACAAGAACTGGATGGTGCATATCTTCATATTTAAGTAAGAATTATAATGTTTGACAGAGATGCATTTCAGTTTTAACTGGAATAAATTCTTAAAGATGTTTTAGGGGTTGCACCTGGCCATAAAGTTGAGAACTGATATCGCTTTGGTGGGACTGCCAAATAAGATTTGGATCGATAAATAAATCTACGTCTCTTAGAGTGAAAGAGAAAAGGCTAAAATATTACTTGTCTAATTGGATTGACTAACAGGAAGGTTATTGAATATTTATAGATTATAAAAGTTATAATTGCATTCAATTGATAATTATAATGGAAGTCTTTGACTACGGGGTCAATAAAAATGAAAAAAGTGCGGAGAATGTCCATTGTCTTACGACACGCCAGCTACCAAAACAGTCCACTCAGAACAGAACGTTTTGATAATTGATTTATAGCTGTTTAAGCAGGATTTAAACAATTCTAAAGATGAGATATCTATAGGTGACTAATAGTACAAATTAAAAACTAAATAATTTGCAAAGAAGTTGAAAAATTTCTGCCACCTTATCCTATATCTGAATCTAAGCATAGATTGATATCTGGTATGCAAATTGAAGAAAGATTATGAAGTTTTCGTTGCCTTCGATTTTTTGTTCATTTTAAACCATTTTTTATTTATCTTCTTAGTAGATTTTATGTGTTTTGACATGTTAATAGATTTTTATGACGAGTTGAAGTCTTCGAGAAAGTGCGTTGAATGTTCCAGAATATTTTATTATAAAATGAATAGACTCAAGTGTGCTTCGTAACTGACAATCAGCGCCAAGCTTTAAAACACATCGAAGATAATAGATTTACATCAATATCAGGTACGGATTTTTCAGCTTTATGAGTTAATGTTTATCAAGGATTATGGACATTCATCATAATTTCAATTAGCTGAATCAATTAATTAGTAACTGATCGTGAAAAAAGGAGGATATAATGGACGTTTCCACATACGTAAACGCCCGTGACATAGTACAGGACAAATGAGAATTCAGGTACCTGAAATGAGCCGCAAAAAGGCAATACTAAGCTGTTGGTTGATTGGCAAGTGTGTCATTTTTGAGAGTTGCTTAAAGATAAATCTATAGTGTATAAATAAATTAATTATCAGAAACAAACATAGTAGTTAACAAAAACCTATTATCGCCATCTGGTTATAAATTAATATATTTTTGGCTACAATTGTACCATTTATTTATGGTTGGAGTATTGACATTTTTGGCGATGGCATATATAATGTAATTAACCTAAAATGTCTAAATTTTTACTTTGTTTATGATGCTGATTTTACGTATAATTGTGTAATAATTAAAATTAAACATTACATCGAGGAATTTACGTGTTTGTCCGTAATCCGTTTTGAAAATTAATTATTTCATATTTGCAACGTGGCTTGCTTTAAATAATTTTTTCCCTTTGTGATCATACTTGATGATATTTCTCCAATATTTGTTGGCAGGAAATCGTGATTTCCATTTTGTAAGAACAAAATTACTCTGGCATGGACTTGTATGAAATAAAAATGTCTTCTAATACGGGGCTGTGTTTTTGAATTGTAAAAAAATTAAAAAAATTGTTGGATAAAGTACAAAACAAGAGCATTTTGCCTCTTCTCCAATTTTTTTATGCAGACCTCCACTGTTGATATTTATTTGCACTCTGGACCCTCCAAAATGAAAAGACTGCATTTTTTCAGTGTATTTGTTTTGATGAATTTCACTAAAGTTGACGTGAATAAATGCAAAAATTTTTGGGATAATTTTTTACATACTCCTATCGTAATTTTACTGCTAAATGCTTTTTTGCAGACATTTGTCAAGTGTTAGTTATTTTCGGGCGGCCATAACCTATAAATATAAATGTTTCATTCATAGCTTAAACTTTTACCTTGTTAATAAAGAAAGACGAATGCCTTTTATGGTACTACAATACATCGTGAAACCATATCATCACATCGTAAACCATAACAAACCTCTGAAATTACATTTTAATATCTCCCTCGGATGTTATGCCTTTACCTGGCTTTTAACGAGGCAGGGGAATATAGTAGAGGATAGACTTTTTCAATAGAAAACAGAGATAATTGTAAATATGTTTTTCGTAAGAAAACAAAAAGGAAACATGACAAAAATACACAAATTGCAATGAATATGCGTTTAAGCAAAGTATCATGATAAATAAATATGAAAGAAAACTTATCAGGGGAGAGACTATGTTCACTAACACCGCCGTATCTTCTAAGTGGCATGATCGACCTGTCCATCAATGAGAGCACACGGATAGTTTACACGCTCGCTGTTACCGACTCCACATAAAAATCATCACGCTTAAGTTTAAACTTCCAGCGATAAGAATATAAACGTAATATTTTAACGGTATCAAAATACCAAAGGGCGGAGACGCGAAATACCAAGGATAAAAATTGTGCTAATTTTTTTTATAAATATGTAAATATTAAGTAATTTTCATACGTTTACAATTAATATTTATGCTAATTTATAAAAAAATGAAATCGAATCATTTTAATGAATTTAGATATATTTAAATTTGTTAATTTACTGCCGGAACAGTAGACAGACAATTTCCAAAGCTATGGTGCGATTATGATGAAATTAAGTTAATTTAAGCAATAAAATTGATAGGTAATAGAGTAGACGTTATGAATTATAAAATAAAATCGTTATTTATCACAAATTTTTGAAAAATTGATATCGGGGTTATCAAGAGGTACTCATGATAATCTTAGTGTTACCCATTTATATTATAATTATGTTAATTAATTGTTTCATCATATACACAGTATTAGCCATTGACGTTCATTCCTTGTCCATTCCTCGTTTCATTTCCTTGTTCAAAATAATCATGTTTCACTATCATCTCTTGTTTTATTATGATAAAAGAAGTTCCGGAAATAAAACCAGAATTTATTTTTCTTTCGTTAAGAATGTCATATACGACTTGATTACATCTAGATGTCAGAGTGAATTAAATAGCCATATTTTGTTTTAAAGTTAGTGGAGAAGTAAACAATTATTTTATTCTTTACAATAAAAACTTTGTCACATACTTATAAAATTAATTTGGTTAACACACACACACACACACACATACACACACACACACAAATATATACATATATATATACATTATATATATATATATATATATATATATATATATATATAAGGTATTTTTTTTTTTAAGTGTTTTTTTTCAACGTCCACCCCCTTATTTTATTTTTTCTACGTCAAAACAATCGTAAATATAATTTAAATCATGGCAACTCATGCCGACTGACATCCAAACATATCAGTAATTGTTTACTTAATGGAGCGTAGGCTTACGTCTGAATGTGCTTAAAATTTCTAATTATTATATTGATTTAGACATATTATTCTTAATCAGTAAATATATCATTGGAGTTACGTAGTTGTAAAATATATTTAATAGGTGACGCAAAACTTCAAAATAACGGGTTAATGGAGAAGTTCTCGAAATTTTATTTCATATTATTCTTGATATAAATTTAATTGTTAACGAAAGCGCTAATCAGCATTATCTTTTGGGAGAGGGCACGAATATTTGCCAAATTGTGTAAAGAGACTGGTTAACTTATATAAAGTTTTGAGAATTAAGCCGCGTTAAGATGAATTTATAAATAATCTAGATAATTTGTTTGACATTGCGCATGCTAAAGCATTTCAATTAATGAAAATAGAAGAAAATAACCTCTTCTTGTAGCGCCAAGGAGACTGGTTACTTGGGTGGAGTAGATAAAAAATCAAATGAAAATGAGGAAATCTCTCGATTCCGATTGAACAAGAAAATCGGAGAATCAAATATATTTTCGCATCTAATAATTTTCTGATGATTCTTTTCCTGATTCTAGTGAATCTATAAAATCACAAGAAGATTTCCTAACACTGATCGAAAATGCAGAAACTGGGATAACTCGAATAGTAGCGAGGAAAGATTTCATCACTCCAAATTTAGTAGCTGCATTGCAATTTGGTGTCAGTTAAGTATGCGAGACTCTGTGTTTATTCTTGAGGCAGTTATTAAGGTACATAGATGTAACATTGACGAATTTCCGATAATTAAGTCTTCTATTCAAAGAATCTGAATCGAAAAAGAAAGGACGCGCGGAAACCATATAATATGATTTATAATACAAAGTGCCAGATGAAGTAATTGTACATCAAGATGGGAAAATATGGCCCATTTTGAATGTCTGAAAATCGATTGGAGAACGTATGTGTAGTGATTTAATATAAAATTAAAGAGCAAACTATTGTTGCTACCAAGTTGTTCAGTTCTGCGGACAAAAAAAAGAAGCACATACTGTTTGGAAGGAAATTGTTTACTGGAAAATCAAAAACATAGCGCAATTTCTTTGCTGTGATACTACTTCGAATACAGGTTGAATTACTAGCGCTTACGAGCTCTTTGAGTAAAAGCTTGATAGAGAAATACATAAATACTTGCAGCCATCACGTGTAAGACCACCAACTCTTAAAATGCGTTTTCGAAGCGAAAATCAAACATGCGACAAACAAGTCCTGATATTCCACTTCACGAAAAATTTAGATATAATTGATATTCAACATTTTTTTCAATTGATATAATTGAAAAAAATGTTGAACCCCCTAAAATAGAATGCTGTATAATATACGTGATAACCTACGACAAACCATGGATTCAGTACATTTTGGCTTTTCAAGCTTGTTGATAAAATTTGTACTCTTGAAATCTTTGAATATCATGAGAACGTAAATGATCTAATCTTGAAGGCTCCTTTACAGAAGTTTAACCAGAATTTATGATATTTGACTGATTAAGCAGCTATCTTATCACTATTTGATGATGATGTGGATCAAAAAACAAAAGAAAAAATGGTGGCAAATTTAGATAGAAAAAATTTCTCGACCCGTGGGAAATGATATACTCCATCGAATGAAGAAATTTGTGGATCTTTGTATGGTTATTTATACTCATTAATGTTCTACCTGGTTGTGTGTTGGTTTTTTTTATATACCTATAGAATCATTGTTAATCATCATTTTTTATCATAAATATTGTGGATTTCTCGTCAGTTAAAAGCAAGTCAAGTCAAGTCATTATTCCCTGGTTTCAAAATTGATGACAGTTTTCTCAACGATGTCCCTTTTTCATGGAAGAGTAATGCTGGCTTTCTTCATGCCAAAAAAAGTCTCAATGATCAGAGCAATGAACCACATAGCTGAAAGAGCGGTCAACTTAATGCAAGAATTTCATGGTTTAATAACACTTGAAGAGGAGTAAAAAATGTTTTATTACTTCGCGTACATGAACACAAAATGATATATTCTGGTTGTAAAAAGTAAAATTGTAAAAGAGTCTTATTTATTTATTCATTTAAATACATTTATCGATACATTACAGGTAACCTATTCGTGACGACAAATAATTAATTAGTTAACAAACTAAAACCAAAAATGGTATATACTAAACGAATACAAATTATAGAAGAACTGTAAAACAAAACGATGACAAATTTCTACACTTTTACTTATCATAACAAATCACACTATAGTGCGACCGCGATTAGGTGGTTGAGCAGTTGAATACCGCGGGAAATCGAGAGTTCCAAAATAGTTCGATTATATATAGGAAATTGTTAGGTACGTAGAATGATTGTTTCCGCAATAATACATGGTATAGAATTTTTCCATTTAACAGCTGGAAGATAAGTTTCATAAGCACAACGTCTCTTACGAGTTGCAAGGAATGTAAACTTAGTCTCATACTGTCTCATATACAGATATCAAAGGAACGTCTTTTGCACAGGTTCAATCATTAAGCTATACTCGGCTTCGTGTGGGCTCCAAACAATGGAGCCGGGCCGTCTGCACCAATGAAATGTACAGTAGACGAATTAATGGCATAGATTGAAAACCATTTCAATTATTTAATACGAATTGAAGTTTTCGAAATGGATTTTTGCCACATCCACCATATGTCCACGAAACGTCAATCGCGAATCAAATCTTACTGTCAAATCAATGATCTCATTCAGGCGATGCATTTTTTTTAAAGATAATATTATTTGATTATTTACAACTATAATGTATACAATTAATAAACATGGTATTATTGTTTATATATGTATATTATTTGTTTAATTATTTACGTACTATAATGTATGCAATTAATACACATGCAACCAGAACCCAGTCCAGCACCGCCGATGAGTGGTCGGGAATCGAACTCGGGTCCCCGCGATGGCCGAACCGTGAAAGGTCGTACGACTTGTAATCAATCCAAAACATCACAGTGACAACTTATCAATCTAAAGAAACATAAAAAAAAAATAATTCTATAAAAATCCCAGTACAAGTTCTCGAGTTAAAGTTTAACCTCAAGTCGGCATGGGTTATCGTTGTTCTATTACAATAATGCTTTTTATTTGTGTAATTTAGTAAATATATACACACACAATATATATATATATATATATATATATATATATATATATATATATATACATGTAAGCTTCTAAAAATTATATTTGTAAATAGTTCAATATTATGTACAATTATATATTTAAAAGTGCTTAAATGTGTACGGTGTAATTTTGATTGTACTTTCCCATCATATATCGGGACACTTACGAGTACGTGGAGAAATTTTGAAACTGCTTCAAATTCACACCTCGTATATTTTTGAGTTTTTACAAAACGTACTTGCACAGAATGAATTATAACACATTCTTTTAAAAAAAAACACTCGGTTCACTCGAACTGCATAATTAATCTTTGGTATATTATCTTGTTTATGGATACGTAACGAATCTTTGAAGCTCAAAAATCGTGATTGTTTTTACGTGTACACAGATGGCAGCATCTGACATCTAAACGGATCAATATTTGAAATATGCTTCCTCTATAAAATGATATCAAGATGGTGTCGCTATCTTCGTCTCGTTTCTTAATATTAAACACCAGGACAAGTATATTCAAAAGGGTATATATATGAAAATCAGAATAATCGACGTATATACCCGTACACGCAAACTTACGTATACACACACGCACGCAAACATGCGCATATACGAGCATGCACGGGCACGCACATGCACACGCCTATACGCGCGCATGTGTACAAAAAGCGCACGCATGCGCACCCGTACGTATACGCATGCACGCACACTCATAAGCACACGCACACGCCCGCACATACACACTCGAGTAGGAAGAAATATATGCAAGAGATTAAAATTTAATTTTACATGACTACATCGCTTGACCATGTGCATAACTATGGTATTGAGAGCAAGTTGCCTCTTAAGCGGATGGCGGTATTGGAAAGACGTAGAGCAGACGCGTCCCGATTTCATGTGGTCGCATTAATTGACCGCATTAATGATTGGTCGCATTAATGAATTTCTCTGAATAAAGATTATCTTGACACGTTCAATTCCGTTATAATCCCATCAGTTATAAGTTGGCAAGTGCAGTTATTATTTTGGGCTGTGGATTCTATGTTTTTGCAGAAAACCAACCTCCAACAAGTGAATAAGTTAGCAAACATTTAATATCGAAAGTTTAAACTTCATGGTGAGTGTTTATTTCAAACTCTAAAAAAGACTCTAGAAATAAAAAAAATATACACGTGATAGAATTATTGCTACGTGAGCAATTTTATGGAAGATTGTAAAATATTTTTATCAATTAATGATACATAATAGTATAGATTTATAAGTATATTTATAATGCAAAAAATACACTCGGACGGAAAATTAAAACGACAACGTAATGTTCAGAAGAAATATTACAAATAAATTGTAACACGACGCTGTTAAGGGAGCAAGATGGAATAAAGGAGAAGTGGGGATAAATAACTACGAAAACTTTTCAGAGTGAACAAAAAAGATAGAACTTTTCAGGTGATCATTGCAAATGCTTACAGGGGTGAGTCCTTTATATTAGGATTAAGTTAATTTTAAAGTTTTGCAACTAGAACAAAGAAAAATTTTTCACGTTATTTTATATATTTGAGAAAAATTATAAACAAAAAGCTATGGCTTTTATTTAAAACTTTAGTACACAACATTTCAAAGATTAAAATGAAACTTTTAATCGAATAACAACCTAAATACAGCTCAGTAAATTACATTTATAAAAATAATTTATAATTCTATAATTAAAGAAGCAATATTTAGACATTATACCAAATACAGCATAAAATAGTTAATTCCCCAAGAATATAGTCATACATAATATAATATGTCGTTACCGTAATGTGTTGGGTTGAGCGCATGACCGCGCACCGCGAGGACCCGGGTTCGATTCCCAGCCGCTCATCGAAGCGGGACTGGACAAGTCCAACCTTTCTAGGCTTTGGCAACCATTTTTACATATGAGATAGTCTTTATCTCGTGTGGATACGACAACAATAACAACAACATAATATAAAACAGTTTTTTGGGGTTAGCGTCCTCAAAAGGTAAACAGAGCCCTCTTAAGATAACACCCGGATCTCTTTTTCTTAGAAAGCGTAACGCAGAAACTTGAAATTTGGCATAACTAAAAATTATTAACCCTTACATATCTCATTAGCTAAAACTCGAAAATAGTACTAAATTTTTGTTTAATTTCTATAGATATTGTGGGATATTGGTTGAAAGGCCAAAAATAAGGGTTTCGAATATATTATTTTCACAACTTTTGATATTATATCTTCAGATATGTGTTGAAAAATATTCTAAAAGATTTGCTTCCTCTTTACTTCAGAAACTACTCAAACAAAAAGTATGAAAAAATATGAGTTTTTAAAACCTTAAGAAAAGTTTTAAGAAAATTTTAGCGTTGATTCTAGATGTCAGAACTTTTTAAATTTATATTAGATATATTTTTAGTAGGAAATAATTTTTTCAAAAACTCTGACCTATAGCTTTAAAATTTGGAATAATAATACATATTATTAATCAAAATGAAAAATGCTTAATGCATATTTTTAATCATTTTACACTAATTATTGCTTTAAAAATATTCACATATGAATTAAAAGGTGTCTCAAATTATTTTTTAAATTATATGCAGTATGTGAATTAACTAAATGTGTAATCATGTGTAATCCGGCAAAATGTTATTTTTTAGATTAGTCGCCTGGTTTACAAAATAACTGAAGTTTAAATTTTGTATGAAATCGTAATTATGTGTAAATTAACATGCTGCAACAATAACGCGAAATGTCAGTCATGTGTTACAATGAAATGCCATTTGTCTGTCAAAAAAAAAACTGGAAAGCGCGCTTACATGATAATTAAAATTAAAATTATGTTGTTTTTAAATGTATTTACACTTACCTAAATTTATGTTCAAAGTATTTTCTCAATAAAAAAAATACTTTGAACATAAATTTAGGTAAGTTCAAAGTAATTCTTGTTCAAAGTAATTACTTGGCCTTTTTTCGATTGTCCTCCATTCGGATAGCCTTCAGTGTATATTCCAGTACTATAATATCATTCGGCATATACTAACATAACGCTCAAATGTTCACCAATATTGAAAAACGACATATCGCTAATTATGCTAACTCATTATTGCAAATATTTCAAATATTTACCAAAAACAAGTGACGCGCATTCAACACAAACCAACTGACATTTCACAAAACTATCTCTTCAAAAACATTTAAACACTCATATTTGTCGTAGAAATTTGTGAGGTTGCCATATAAAATATTAAATAATCCATGAAGTTTTACTTTGAAATCGCGATTAAAATTTTAGTGAGATTATCAATAAGAAACAAACAATAATGTATTTAAATGACAAATGAAAAAATGTTATATTAACTTTTATTGTGATAAGTTTATTTTAAAAAATCGATGACAGTATTTTTCACAATCTTAATTATTTAGGCGAATTATGGATGGATGTTGAAAATTTTGAAATGGCAACAATTTTGATTTACGAAATGTAAACAAGCTCGAGCTTGAATTTTAGTTATTTTATACCGTGTCGGATTTTATTTTAAATGGTTTGTTATGAGAAATACACAATAATTATATATTTTTGTAATTTTAAATTGAACGTTAATAACATGCAAAAATATAGTATTCCTCCCTTTTCTCCGAAACTATGTAGCGAAAAGTTACAAAAAAAGGCATTGGTAAAATGTGATGATGGAATTACAAGAAAACTATAGCGATAATCTGATACCTTATAAAGTTTGAAATATGTTCTATGTTTTACGCCTATGGAAGTTATATAATATTTCTAAAAATTTTATATTTGTAAATAGTTTAATAGAAGTACTATGTCCATGTAAATGTTTAGACTTGCCTGAATACGTAAGAAAGTCTAGTATTGCGAGTTCCATCAGTGCTTAACATGTTTTTTTACTAAAATAACTTTGTAAGTACGAGCAGAACTAAAATTATTACGTGAATATTTTTGTCGTTTTCTGTAATATGCGGATATGTGGGAGTATTAAAAAGGTTCTGTTTTTTTTGCGTACGGAACCTTAATATCACATTTATATTACCATATTTTTGCATCAATTAAAAATAAATTCGGAAATAAAACGGGAAAAAAAATTGAACCTCGTCATGCTCGCTGCGCTCCTCCACTGATTAAGTAATTTATTCAATTTAGTCGCCAAAGCTGTTCGATTATGCTAATTTTAATTTAGAGTTTAGGCCCAATGAAATTGTGCTCCCACGCGCAATCCGACCGTTGGCCCGTGGGAGCGCTGAGATTTACGCTCTGCCTTTATATTCGCATTACGCGGTGCGACGCTTTATGGCAATTGTTTATGAATTACTATCTAATCCAAAGCTAAATCATTTGGCTTCATTAGACTCGGGCGACGAAATTACATTTGAAAAATGAAATTTATGACGAAAAAACGGCAAATATTATTCTTTTTAATTTTTAAATAATATATATAAAGTGATAAGCGTAATTTCAAATTAATCGCCGGATAATACGCGAATAAGTATTTCTTCACGTTGCGTCACCAAGTTAATTCTCTAGTTTATATTATGGCCGCGGCTTATTAAAGGGTTAAAAATTTCCTCAATTTTTGTGTTTCCGTTATAAATAAAGAAATGTTTATAATTTCATCACTTCCATCCGTTACAACCTAACAGTTCCTAGAGTTTAGAGTAGAGTCATATATCTAATATGTTAATTACAATGTAGCAAAATACTTAAGAAAAAAAATTGAAAATGTAAAATGCAAATTGATGGGAATTATTTTAACGCGATTGAGAAATCATTATATAAGTGTTTTAAAACCAAATTACGTTTCATTTGCAATTTTTCACTTATACACTCACCATTTGGGAAATATAAGGTTGAAAGTTAACTTATAACGTGAGCCTCCACGCTCTAATTTTTCAAAAATATTATTCGAAAATCTGAATAAAGTTTTAAATTAAAAATAAACTACCGAAACCTACTTTTTCTAGAATCTTATGAAATATTGAATTTGTTCTACTTTTGTAGAGGTTTCCATGTAAAATTTTTAAAATACATGAGTTCTGCAGATAATTAAATGCCACTATATACACGCATTGTGTATGGAGTCTAATAAGACCTAATATATTTTAACATAAGACATTTTAATCAATATTTAATAATTGATTCCGACAATTTACATATACATGAAATTAATTTCGGGAATATTTTCGCTGCTTAATATTTATTATATTGTTTAATATTTTACTTTCAATGTAAACTTATTATTTAAATATATGTTACATTAAAATTTACTCATGATTTATTTCAGAAAACGTTAGCAATAAGTAGTTTAAATAACACAACTGAGTATTAATCTTTCCTCATTCTTCGCACTCTTTATTATGGGGCTAAAATTATCTCACTATATCAGATAAACCTGTTCAGACAACAAGAAAAACTAATTAGATTATCTCAAGTATTTACTAGATATCGGTCAATAACTTTAATTCACAGCTTTTTCTTGTTTTAATGAAGTTATATTTACATTATTATGTCAGAATACCTGCATGTTTGATTGTCATAGAAAAGTTTTCTGCGATTTCGTTAGCATTCAGAAATATGACATTGATAGTAGTAATTGTTAATCATGGTAACACCAAGACCAAATAAACTTAAGCATACTAAGAGTTCCTAGTATCTCCTAGAATTCTTAATCGTAATTTAATGAAACTTGTTATTTGATATGTACACAAAAGCATATTGTATTGCAAATTTTATTTTTCTTATTTTTTAAAAATCAAGAGCAGAACTATTTTGCTATTCCTTTCTTAACCTTCACACATTTATACTCGTTTTTCGTGTAATAATAATTTTTCATTATGTCCAATTTTTCCTAGATATCGCTTCTCAACAATTTTTTTTATAAAGTTCAACATTAGAAGTTATTAATTATTAGAAGTTATTAATAATTAATAATAGTTAACATTAGAAGTTATTCATATTATTATCAACTTAACAAACTGGGTCGTAAATAATTTTGCGATGCAAATACAATTAATTTTCGTTTAAAACAAAAACAAGTGAACTTAATAAATATTGGTCGTTATATATAATAGGGTGGAATTTTTTTATGTAAGAAAATACTTCCTTTATATCTTTAAATAATTAAAATGGCAATGTATGAACCGGAAACCTTTTGTTTTATAACATTGAATGAAATATTGGGTTAGTTGATAAGTAAAACACGACCTGTTTTTAAAAAAAATTATTTCTTAAAAAAATTAAACGTCCTAGAGAAATTATACCTATGATTCTGCTAGGCAGCGACAAAATACCTTCAGCGTAAGCATTTGATCACTTCAATTAAACCACATTTTTTGAAGGTATTTCTTGTTATCGACTTTTTTGATCAAAATGACTGATTATAGCTCTGAACAAGTGATGATTAATCAAATGGCACGATGTTGGGTTAATAACTTGGATGACTTCCATAACCCACTCCTTTTGACTAGTGTAGTTTTCGGTGTGCAGCTTAGTGTTATTATGGAGTAAATAAAAACTACATAAGTAATAGTAAATAATAAAACTAACTAGCCAACATGACCAAGGTCCTGTTGGCTAGTTAGCTTGTTAGTTAGTCGAACTGATTTCAAACATTAAAACTGTTCATTAACTGCAGATCTCTCAAAGTAACTCTGAATAAATAACTTCCATGATATTACATCAGCAGCTTGGTGTTAGTTCCCTGGTATTAGTTTTGGTTTGGATATCGACACTTTTAATTATCTTGCAATGTGTCATTGGAATTTGCATGTATGATTAGCTTGTATAACTTCTCATCATCTTTTGATGTAATTTATCATGGATGTAATTTATCATTGATTTTATCATTGATAAACCTTAACATATAAAGCAAAAGAGTTCATGACTGGTATCCATTTAATAAGTTTATTTTTTTGTAAAATAAACTTGAAGAATTAGCTCTAAATGTCACTAATCAAGCGCATTTCGCTCTATTTATATCTTATAAAGAAATATTAGGGGACGCCTGAGAACCTTTCTAGAAAAGTTCTGAACTCGTGACTGTAAACTTATAAGTGAAATATAGGGTAAACAAAACCGAATCACGAGTTCAACATTCAGATCAAACTAAATTAAATAAGAATAAAATTAAGGGGCTAAAACCGGGCCAACTATATTTAGTTCATAATTATTTCTCTCTGTGTCCTACTTGCCGGATAAACTAATTCCGCAAGCTGCTTTACTAAATGAAGTTTTTTATATTTAAAATCTAATGGTAATAACCTCATCGAAGTAATGGGAGGAGAAACCTTAGAATTAATATTTTTATAGAAGATGATATTGACAAGTTAATAAATATTTCAAATTACCTTGTGAAAATTTTGTTTCTCTTTTCTTTTTAAATGACTGTCTAAGACGTTTGGCGGGTGAACGTGAAATCTGTAAATTTTTGATTAACCTAAAACATAATTACATTCCTTGCTGCCTAGATGAAGCCTTAAGAGACAATTTTCATCCTCGTGCTGGCGTTCGTCGAGGTTGTATAATATCTCCACTACTGTTCAACGTTTACACCGAGTTCATAGTAAGAATTACTCTCGAGAACTGGACAGACGGCGTAAGCATTGGTGGTTACAAAATATCAAACTTGCGCTACGCAGGTGATATCACCTTGTTTGCTTCTGATGTACGCTACATATCGGACGTACTTCCGAAGATGAAGCGCGTAAGCCTCGAGTTTGGTTTATAGATTAATCGCAGTAAAAAAAAATGATGATTGTTGACCGTGTCACTCAAATAGCGAATTGCGCAGTAGTTCAGATCAATTCTGCTGTAGGCGGCCTCCTGTATAATGCAACAGAGCGACGGCAAATAAGCAGGGATGGAGAGGCATCATGAGGTTAGTAACAGTGGACACCCATAACAATACTACATGCTGACCACGACCGTTCTATCAAGAGCGAAACGACGGAGAAGAATTTGGAAGCTCTTGAAAATAACTGCAGCTCGACTGATCTTAAATCCAGATTTCGAGCCTTAAATTAAAAGAGTTAAGTTCTTTTTTTTCTTAACGTGTATTGATATATTTAAATATCTAAAATAAATACGGTTAGCAAATATGACTTGACATTAACTATTACCCTTGGAATTAATAACTGAAAAATAGACAAATGATGAGGTTTTGGAGTTTTTTTTTGGTGAAAACTTGTAAATATATTAATAATTCCTCTACCATCTTCCCACAAAAATAATCAATCATATTAAAGCAACTCTTTCAAGGATAAAATATAAGATCAAGGTACAAAATGAGTTTTCCGAGTCTCACTTCACTGATAGAGGTCTTGGACAAAGTGATGCACTGGAGAAAGTCATCAGAGCTGCAATGATAACAACTAATGGCACTATGTACTAAAAATCTATATAAAAGTATTGGCTTCATCAGACGATCTTGATTTATTGGCAGATCGAGACGGACTGTTACCGAAGGTTTTGTGGACCTTCAGACTGAGTCTGTAAAAATGAGCCTAATCATCAATGAAAAGAAAACAAAATTTATTATCGAGATAAGTCAAGACACTGACAACGTACCATTGATGATGTATGGCCAAACTTTTGGAAAACTTACCGAATTTAAATATACTGAAACAACTGTCACCAACTGAAATGAAATGAATGTTGAAATTGACTACCGCCTAACGCTGGCAAGTAGGTGTTACTTTGGCTTGAGAAACCAACTAAGATATCAATTCATTAGTAATAGAACAAAAATTAATATGTATAAAACACTAATTCAACCAGTAACCCTCTATGGCAGCGAAATCTAGAAATTGAGTAAGCATATCCAAAACACACTATTAATTTTAAAATAAAAATACTACGCAAAATCTCGGTGCTCTATGATTGAATAAGGGTTAGCGAATTCTTTATAATCACGAAATCTATAATCTATATAAATTACCATTGATAAAATCATCAAATCAAACCGAATAATCTTGGACCCTTATTAAAATCAGAATGATTCAAAAATATTAAAGTTTATCAACTAGAAACATAGAGCATCTGATAGATTCCGATGGGAAAAGCTCATTGGGACGGCCCTGGCCTGCTTTAGACTGCAGTGGCAAGAAGGACTAGAAGTGATATTTTGCACATTTATGAGTCCGAATGCTTCTATGCTGATGTGGTGTTGGAGTCTCTTTTGATGAAAACAAGCAAATATACTAATAAAGTCCTCCATTATTTCAATCTCAAGACTGCGATGATGCTTACAGTTACGAATGTACCAACTCGCGTTAACTACACATTTAAGCCTTTATTTTGAAATCCTTTTATCACTTGGGTACTGGACTTACTGGGACAGCTCCATAGCTATATTCTATAACTCTAAAAGATTGCTTAAAAATGAAGCTTGCTTATATAATTAAGCTTGTTGTATGTTAATAGCTCAGAATTACGGCTAAGTAACCAATATATTTTTCTGAACTTGATGTTGAATTCATCGCGTTTCTTCTTAATATGTTCTCTCCTCCAAAGCTTTAGGTCAAGAATTATACCAAGATATTTAACTGTGTTGGCATATAGTAATTTAGTGCCATTAATAAAGACTGTTGTGCTATCTTTTTATTTGAGAAATTTGTTGAATTGTGGTCGTTCCATATAATGTGCCATTTTTTAGTCCAGATGGCTATTTTCTTGACAGCAGATTGCATTTCTAGTTGAATCTTCTACAGATTCTGCTACTGCCATGATTGACGTATCATTAGTAAAAGTGGCTGTTGTAGTATATAATGTTATTGGAACACCGTTAATGTATAGCAAGTACAAAACTTGGCCTAGAGTACTATCCTGAAGGACCCAGCCTTCTGATCTGAATACGAGTCTTTGCAGTTAACCCGGAAATGTCGATTAGAAGTAAGTTATTTTGATAGGTAGCACATGAGCTAACGTTCGTTTAAGATATTTAGTAGCTTTTCATAGTGAGTACTCAGTGCTTCTATCTGCAATAAGTTCTATGCGAAATATAATGATTGATAATTGTTTGACGTTTTTAATTACTGTAGTTAGTTGCCTAGTAGCTGTGTTAATTATAATAAGGCATTTAATATATTTGTATAATATAATATTATGATAATGTGGCGTTTGTTTAGTTACAAGGAATTTATCAGACGTAATATGTGTAACTAATTAAAAACAGTCAATCAATAGAAACAAACAGATAACTTCAAAGTGTTAGAAACTGAATTACAAATATTGTTATAAGTTTCACAACATTTGTACGAAATCTCGGACCCATAGAAACGCACGTTCAAACACTTAATACTAACTCCCCTCCCATGTCAAATTTTATTTACATCTCGTACATTATTTAATCTATGAACACTGAAATAATCGTCAATAATTTATAGCAAAGTGCGACTGTTCTGTAGAAATCGTTACCTTGAAATTGTCACACGACTAGGTGACGATGGGTGAGCGCGCCGCTTTGCCTTTTTCATAATGGCAGCACTTTACATACACAACTTTACATAAACAATTCAGGATAGTGAGACGATACATAATTGATGGAAGATAATGAGGGTACAATAGTCACGAGCCTAATCTTATTAAATTTATTTCTTAATATTAACCACAATATACACTTGCTGCGTCTACATCCGGGTAAAGGGTTTTGTTTCAAGGTACCTTTGTGCTATTTCAATACATATAGATAAAAATATACAACATTTTTTCGTTGACAGAAACGTAATAATTTAAGAAATATAAGAATAACAATTATTTTGCTGAAAATTTGCAACTTGGTATTTCTAAATGACTAGTAGCTATATCAAAGATGTGACGTCAAAGTTTTTTGTTTAAATTTGAATCTCTTTTTAAAGATATGCTTTTTCTACGAGAAATTCTTCTAATTTCATTCCGCTTGTTTTTTCGTGCACTCGTCTATCGCGACCATCCAGCGAGCAAAGTTCGTAATCAATCTGAATGAAGCGTAAAAAAATATAATTTGTAAATTCGAATATGGGGATGAAGTTAAAAGGAAATAAAATATATAAATTTAAGGTACAAATTTATAAATGAGCATTTGTGAAATTCTGTCGACACCTGACATTAGACGAAAAGGTCTCTTACGTAAAGTCAAATTCGAAACCAATTATTAATTTGAGCGCTGTCAGCTTTCAAAGTTACGACTCATTTTTATCGCTCCGTTCTTCTCGTGCTGGCTTTCATTATTAAGCTTGAAAATTGTCAATGTACTATCAAAATAACTCATAAATGTTCGTCATTTTACGATATGAATAAAATTGCACGAGCCTTTGAAATTTTAATCGTACAGTAATTAAACGATGTACTTATATAAAGAAAGAAGTATTTTATTACCTACATTTTAAAATAATTGCAAAACTATTTTCGTGTACCCCCATTTTTTATTTTAGGGTTTAGGGCTTTACAAAAAAAAAACAAACCCTAATAAAATCAATCACGTGTCTGTCCGTCACGGTTGTTTTTTTCAGAAACGGGTTAACGGAGAAACTTGATATTTGGCATAGTAAAATAAATTACTTTGCATAGTAAAAGACATAGCACAGTAGCACACATTAAAAAATATTCTATTTGGAAATTTTTAGGGGTTCAAATTAATTGCTCAAACAATTTTTTTTAATTCCATATATAGTGTGGCAAGAGCTACAGGGCTATCAAAATATTATTTTCATAATTTTAAGTTTTATATCTTCAGAGATATATTGAAAAATAAGCAAAAAATGTTTCCTCTCTATTGTCGAGACCAGTGAAACTAAAATTACGAAAAATTAAATTTTTGAAAGCTTATGCAAAAGTTTTAAGAAAATTATAACGATCATGACTATGATCAAAATATGTGTCAGTTTTATGTTTATGAAAGATATAGTAAGAAATAGTTTATCTTTATTTAAATTCACAGCCGATTTTTCAGAAATTATGCAACTTAAAGATATGCAATTTGGCATAGAATAATATATATATATATATATATATATATATATATATATATATATATATATATATATATAATTATGCTAATTTTTTTATTATATTCATATAAAAATTAAAGGAGAGGGCAAAAAAAGGTTTAAAAATATTAATATTTTGATTTTATTTACCATGCGGGACATCAATAGCTTGTTATAAGGAATACAATATTTTATTTTTCATCAATTTTATTGGATATCTAATACAACAGTATTTTTTATCAATTTTATTGCATATCTAAAAGATAGGCACATAATCAATGACATATGTCAAGACTTTAATTACCTATAAAGTTCTGTACAGTTGCAAATAGAATTTGGATATAAAGAATCTTCCCTTTTAAAATATTGCATAATAAAAATATTACATAAAATATTTTTTATTCACCCTTTGGGTAAATAAAAGATCAAAGATGAATAAAATTCCAAGTAAATTAAATTTTAGTCATGATGAGCAATGAAATTAAAGACATTATTTTCATATTTCAATAATAGTTATGTCAGTATGCAATGATTCAAGGTCTGAAAATAAATAAATTTTATAACATTGCAACATCAATCGTACGCCATTCTGCAAATGTCACTAAATATTCTTATTTACAGTAACATTTATTATTAGTTGGAAATTACACTTTATAAATATGTCTGCCGTATATGTAATTACTTGCGTATACTTAATAATTTCTCTCATTTATTCTGTCCATAGGATGATTTCATATATTTATTCAGTCTAATCATAGTTTCGCGTTATCTTTATTTTTCATTTTCTTTAAATATTTTAGGGTGTTCTTTTTATCCGTGTTACACCTGGGAAAACACTGTGTGGACTTTTGTCGACAAAGAAAGAACAAAAAGGAGACCTTTTTGGCAAAAAATATAGTTCCAATTATATTTAACCAAAACTCTTTGAAACCATAAGAAGAAATCATTTTCAACTGTAATTAGGTGAAATTTTTTTAAAGACGCCGAAATATTTCCCGTCATATAATTAATATCAGATAAGTATTTTTTATGTATCTATGTGAGATGTAAAAATATAGGTCTGAACCACAACAAAAATAAAATTGATATGTAAAATGTGTGCATTAAGTGAGAGATGGTATATCATGGTGATATCATCACAACCATAAATGTGATTCTTTTAAAAAAGTTAATCGAGAAAAAAGATAGCTTTATTTCATTTTGTTTTTTCTTAAATTTTCTTTTGTATTTTTGTATTGCTGGTGTTAAGTAGAAATTATCGCTTGTCGGAGATTGTTTGGAAATAGCTATTTTAAAATGTTCAAAGTTTCAGAAATAAATTCATTACTTCAGACAATAACCTGGAACGATTTTTCAAACCTATGGTAAGCTGTTAAGTAGACGATCGTTCTGATCTAAAACGTAAGAAAAAACTGAATTACACTACTCACCGGTTTCAGGGTCATTGAATCTTATGTAAAATTGTAACATCAAAAACTAAATTGGTTCAGTACTGAGATTTTCATTACAGTCAATACCTCAAATTAAAGTAGTTTCTAGGCATACCCACCGTTCAAAAAATTAGTGTAAACCTTAAAAAGAATAATTCCTTAAATATGACGAATGAGTTGGTTCACAAATATTAAACATAAAATATTGACTTGAACAATGTATATACCGAAATTCTGAGAGTGTTATACGTAATTAATATTTTTATACTTAATTAAAAATTAGTTAAAATTACTTGAATGCTTACCTAGATGGGGCAGCTTAATAAAAAAATTAGTAGAAAACTTAAAGAGGTCCGCGAAAAAATATAATTTTTTCCTGAATTTAATTTGTTTTTGAAGAAAATTGACAATTTTTCAGTCCAATACTTCAGTCATAAATTTTAAAGAACCTGACCATAATCGTTAAACATTTGGTGCAACAGAAAATGAAAAATTTTATACATGTTTAGATTTATGTATATGTGGGTACAAGTCATTTTCTTTATATCCCATTTACAGTATACACACATGTTACACATTTACAGTATACACACAAAGAAACCATTAACCAACCCTGTGTTTGGAAACAGGAATCTAACGCCATATTTGTATTATTATAGCCCCGTTGGGCTATAATTTTTGATTTTTCTTGCAAGACTTGTAATGTCTTTTAAATTTATTATGCGATGGGTGTTGTAATTTATGACATTAAGATGATATATGTCATCCTCTACTGAGTTTCAGAATTCATTGTTTTAAAATATTTCATGTTTTATTATGCATTATAAATAAATTATTCGTATTTGAAAACCTTTCCAAGTTAAAGAATTAGCAGAACGATAGTACGATTTTTGTCTTTTAAATAATATCATTTTCTGAAAATTTCACGTAATTTTAAAAGAACTTTGCCTCCAGTTAGCCGTTTCATCGGAGAATCCAACATAGTTACGGAACTTGACCCCTTATTAACGTAAATGTTTTTGGGGTACGTTAATACTTTTTCTAATGTCATTATGTTCAAATGTAACATTGCTTAAGCTTTTTTCGTCTAAGCGGTGGATTCATTATTTTCTTATTCATTTTTGTTATAGCGATGAAATATTAGAGCACATAAGCTATTCACGGTTTGCCATTTTTATATTTAATTAATGCGTTGTTTTTGACAAAGTATAACTTTATGTTTAATATCGACAAACAGATGAACAACTTTTTCCTTTATATATGTGGAATTACCGAACCTTATGCTAAATTTTAAGTATCTAAGTCAAATGGAATTAGTCTAGATTTTTGATGAGTGAATCAATATTAAAATAAGCTATTATCGAACCTTAATATCTCGAAAATTATTCGAAATATATTTATATCATTTAACTTTAAATACAGAGTGAGAATATTAGTGGCTAATGTTTAATAATTCAGCCAACGTTGGTATAATTTTAACTTATAATATGGTGGCAGAGTAAATACTTGTATATGCAAAGGTTTACGGATATAGTAAACATAAATTAAACTACACGTATGTTTGATTGCAAATACACTTTTTATAAATTTGAAGTATTATATAATAAATGTTACTTCATATCGCTCATGGGTATAACAAATGGTAATAATAAAGTCCTGATCGCCCAATTTAAATATATATTGCTTGGATGCTTCACTACGACACAGCATATTATACAACAATCACGAAGGTTTGCAGTGATTATATCCAACCATACCTCACATTAATTATATACAGCAATTACAAAATAGTAAAAGCGTGCCCTCTTACCATTTTCTAATTCCTTATGTGAACAAAACCCACGTTTTAACCGTGAGCAAAACCCACGTTTTAACCGTGAACAAAACCCACATTTTAACCGTGAACAAAACCCACTTTTAGCAAATTTATATAACGTCTTTACTTTCATTAATAAAGATTTTGCACACGTTTTTCTCAATGACCTAATGTCATCTGCGTTTTTTAATTTTGTACCAGGTTTATATTTTAATATATGTTTCTAAAAAATTCGGAAAAATAATATTGTAAAATGTTTGATTTTGTGCTGATGGAAAACTAAAATGAAACGTAATCTTGAATTACATGCATGTAAACAAAAGTATTTGTAAGCAATATTTTATAATTTATTCATGTAACCGGCATTGTTTAATACTTTTGTCTACTTTTTATATTCATTAATGGAATATATATTGAGTTTCAGTTTACTGGGTATTTACTTCAGAAAATATTATGACTAAGTAGTTTAAATGATACGGCTCTTCATTGCTCTTTCTCCATTCTTAGCATTTTTACAGTAAGGTTATAATTGCCTAGCACGATCCATTAAGAGCACGAAAATTTCATTAAATTTCCTAAATATTAGACAATTTCATTTTACTGTTTTAATGAAAGTAAAATTATGTAAATACGTGAAAATATGGTAAATTATGATACTTATAGAAAAGTTTTCTGCAATTGCGTTGAACTTCGGAAAAATGTCATTGATTGTAGTATTTGTTATTTATGGTACCGCTAAGAGTACATAATATCTTCGAGAATCCCTAACCGTAATTTGATGCAAATTATTATCTGATATGGATACAAAAGAATGCCTTTTATCTTTCTTATTTTGTAAAAATTAACAGTAGAAATATTTTGTGAGTAATTTTTTAACCTTTATCCATTTGTGCTCGTCTTTCGCAATATAATAATTTTTCCTTTTATCTAATTTTTTCTAAATATCATTATTTTGAACGATAGTCAATTAGAATGAAATTAGAAAGAAATTAAAATTAGAAAGAAATGAATTTTTTCGTATGAAAAGAAATATTGAATAAGCAAAAAGAAAAGATAAACTAAAATATAAAGTCGAAATAGAAAATAATTTTTTTAACACATTCGACGAAATATTGGGTTGACTAATAAGTAATTAACCTCGACTTGTTATTAAAAAAATAATTCTTAAAAATTAAACGTCACAAGAACATTATACCTCGTGAGTACCATCTTCACCTATGATTCTGCCATTCGGTAGGCGGTGGAAATATACATTCAGTATAAACATCTGGTGATTTAGATTAAAACCATGGTGTTTGAAGGTATTTCATGCCATCGACTTCTTCCATTCTTAAATGACTGCGCAGTGCTCTAAAAAGTGATGTACTTTCATAATCCAGCTATTAAAAGTTTTGCCGACATCACTTTGTGGTGTGTGAAACAGTGTTATTATGTAGAAAATAATCTTGGTTCTTATGTCTAGTCTGTTTGACAGCTAGCCGAACTAATAGCAGATAGCAAATCTGTGTATTCACCGGAAATTTCTCGGGAAACAACTCTCAATGAATAAACTACCTTAACATTTCACTAACAGCTTAGTACAGTAACTTCTTGTTCTCCAAAAAAACTCATTGGTATTTGCATGTGTAATCAACGTTTATACTTCTCACCATTAAACACATTTCACTAATAGCTTAGTACCGTAACTTCTTATTCTCCCAAAAAACTCATTGGTATTTGTATGTGTAATCAACGTTTACACTTCTCACCATTAAACACATTTCACTAACAGCTTAGTACGGTAACTTCTTATTCTCCCAAAAAACTCATTGGTATTTGCATGTATAATCAACGTTTATACTTCTCACCATTAAACACATTTCACTAACAGCTTAGTACCGTAACTTCTTATTCTCCCAAAAAACTTATTGGTATTTGCATGTGTAATCAACGTTTACACTTCTCACCATTAAACACACGTTTCTGCAGCTATTTAACCTTTTAATGTCAATTATTATTGATAAACCTTTACATGGAAAGTGAAATAGTTTGTATGAGAAGTCCATTTAATACATTTCTTTTTTAATGTAATAAACTTGAAGATTTAGCCATAAATTTTATTAAATGCGTGCACTTTAGTCGACGCATACCTTTCGACAACCTTTCTGGAAAAGTCCCGAAGTCATGACGAAAAACTTTTTAGTCAATAAACAAACTTTATAACGGTAAAGAGACAACAGAACCAAATCAGGGGTTCTATACTGAGATCAAATATAGAACCCCTGACTTTGTGCCCTGTCTTATCAATCGAGGTTTTCATTCGACTTAATGGATGTAACATCATCAAGGTATTGGTAGGGGAAAAGTTAGAAGTGACATTTTTCATAGAAGATGACAGTGATATGAGAATACATATTTGTGGAATTACAAAGATCAAACCTTGAGTTTTTTTAAATTAGTGCATAAGCTCTTTTACAGGTAAACGTTATTTCTGTAAATTTTCAATTGAAGTAAAATGTAATTTCACACTATCGGCGGCAAAACGTTTATAAATAACTTTAAAAATATGAAAGAATAGGAGTTACAAATTATCGGAATTGTCGTGAATTTTCTTAATTTTAGCTTTTAAAAATATTAGCGACAACTGGAAAAAAAAATTAGACACGTTATGCAAAGTTATCGAGGGCAAAGGAACGAGAAGTGTCTGTGAGAAAATAGAGATGCGATCTTTACCACAAAAATAAAAGATGAAAACAAACTATATGCAATGAAAGTAATAAATAAACGAACTAAAAGAAACTGTATGTTGCTATGTAATTTAAGTAAAAAAATATTTTATTTCACAAAACGTAAATGACATCCAACGACAAAGTATCCAGCAGAAAAATATTACTCAGTCGCGAAATCAAAGCTGCATGATTATATTAAAAGTAGAATTAATATAAGATAGTAGCCATCAACCTGCTTATAATCTAGATATAACAAACCTGTACGAAAAACGTAAAGAGGCGATAGGAACTTCGGAACGCAAACATTTACTTTGTAAATTATTCGCTTTACAATTTGGGACTTTTCGGTCTGTTTTTATTGCAATGGAGAGAAGCCGATACGTGCGCGCCCGCTTATTACTTAATGTATACATGCCATGGGCCGAGCAGAAGTTTGTTTTTGAAATTAATTTTAGGCTAATTTGGTTACATCGTCACGCGCGTTGAATCCTCAATTACGGACAACTGGACCCTCACGTCAAGTAGCTAATTCGGAACTTTAATTCTTGCATTTTGTTACGATTACTTCTGGAATTAACTCAGCAAATATATTATGCCAAAATATCTAAATCGATGTCATTAGAATCGTTGTGCGAATATAAGTATGACCACTGTTCATCTCTATTCACTTATAAATTGACATAGCGCCGCTCATTAATGTATTACTTCCATTGATCGACAATATTCGGTACAAATTAATGAAATAAAACATTGAAATCTACGCCAAGAACATATTAAACAATATCTGTAAGATACATAACTACAAATGGACTAGTCTCTACTCCTTCTTGAAAGTGAAAACTTCATTATATTGCTGAAATATATATTTCACTGGTTTGTACATCACTAATCACACTGCTCTAATGAATGCGAGTATGTGAACAGGACTTAAGAAGAAAGTAATTTTTTAGATTAATACATCAAATTGCAAAAAGCTGTACAGTAATTTATTTATGATAGAAATTTGTTTTTATATGCCAATAAAAAGAGAGGCAAAAATGTTACGTTAAATAACCAATTATTCTAACTTAAAATATCAAAATGGTTCTATTCACTATATATTCGGGCCGGAAGAAGATTAGTTACTAGCGTGACAGAGAATTTCCTTGGTGGATTTCTCTTATGTACTAATCGAAATGAGCAAATTTTCATATTAGCTAGGAATATTCAATACATGTACTAATGTGGCAATAACAAGATAGACAATTTTTAAAAAGTTGCATTTATCATGTAACCAATGATGGAAACTTATATTAATTGTTTGTTTTTTGCTCAAAATATCTTTGCTGATGAAATCGGTTTATGTGTCAAATTTACAACAAATCCCGTGTTTACATATGAGTTTTCTAATCAAATCCATTAAATATATATAATTAAACAAAAAAAATTGCAAAAAAACTCTCAGCCAGCTTCAGAAACATGCTGTCTGAATACAGGTGAGGAGAGAGGGGTGTTATTTTACCATCACAGCAGTAAAACTGCTCCCGTGGAGAAAAAAAATGTTTGAGAAGTAAACTTTGAAAGTTTATACTCACTCCACTTTAATCAGTGAAGGTTTGATTGTATTACGTTAGGTTATATTAGATTAGGTTAGATTAGTTGAGATTAAGTTAGGTTTAGGCGACACTATTCCCACCTTTTCCACCCGGGTTGTCTCAGGGCCCATCCTAGGACATGTAACATCCCACCTCATAAAAAAAGGGGGACCTTTGAAAGTCCCCTAATAGTGTCCCGTATCTAAAATCTCGGCACTTCCACCCCCTACCAGGATTAGAGTTCATCTCCCCTCAATGAATCACTTAGAGTCTCCTTTTTTTATACAATGCATTTTAGCGAACGCTCTAAATGACTCAAAGATCGGTCCATTCTCAATTAAATCTCGGTAACTAAAGGTTCTAAAGCGTGATTCTATTTTACGATTAAGATGCATGCTCTCTAACAAAATTCAACCCGCAACGACAACGACAAGTCGGAGAAATATGGCCTAGTCCTTTCCCCCTTCGAATCAGGGAAGGACCTCCTGGATTGTCAATAAGCATCGATAATCTCCAACTAGGTATTCATACCATAACTAGGTATTCATAAGGCAATAACTAAAAGTGTAACGGACCCACATTGAAACTCTCACCTCGTGCCAAGATAACCGTGTGTTCCAACGGTTATCTTGGTGTCTATAGGTGGGAGTATCGCAAGGTCGGCAGGCAGGAAACCCGCCAAAACCAACAGCATATCCATTGAACAAGTTCTATAAGTTTTAGTCAGCGTCAAAAGCGGCGCATGCGGCGATCTTAGTACCCGTCTCTCCTGTCGAACTACGACAAACCACTGAGCCCAAAATGACGACGCATAGGCCAATACATCTAGGTATTTTGCCGTATACATCAGTTTGAGGGGAGAGTTATTCAGACCACAGCCGGCATCGACAAGTTGGGCTATGGCGCGGAAGGCTACCCGAACCTCTCACCGATATACCGCGCCTGTGGTATAAAGCTTCGCCAAGCATCAAGGATGGGTGGGTAGGTCACTAGATCCCGTACGCCGACCTTAGCACCAGCTATTCATACAGATGGCTCTCTAGCCAGCCTGCCCTTGAAGAGGGTAGCCTCGAATTTTTGTGGTGCAAAGTTGATCTTGTTTGTAATGTCCCAGTCGTGTAACTTGTTGAGGGAGTCCGCTGCCCGATTCTCGAACTCTTTGTGGCTCGCTTCTCCGATGAACAGCAGATTATTGTGTGTAGTAACTGCACACCGAGAGATGAATCGTGATGGAGGTACCATTTTCCGTGCCGTACATCGCTGTCGATAAAGTTAATATAAAAGACAGTACTTTTTGGTGAATTGCCGTTCAAATTCGAAATCCTGAAAAAAAATTTAAGGAATTACAAGATAATACTGACTCAGAGTAATAGTAGCAAAGACAGTCTAACGGGGACGGGATTTAAATTCGTTATTGCGATATTCTAACAAATTACAAAATTCAATACCAAATAGAATAAATTTATTTTAGTACGAAATTGCCCTTATAACGGCATACCGAGAGTTCACAAATAATCATTTAGCCTTAAATTAAATATTTGGAAAGTTAAATAACATGTTCCATTAAGTTTGGAAGTGATTTATTTTAAATATATTGATATTTTTCAGATTCTAAAATAAATACAATCTGCACGTATTGTCATATTCAATGAATGAACAATTTGAAAGCGGAAAAAATTAAATTATACCCTAACGGTATAAATCCTAGCAACAGTTTTTAATCATCTCTACAACCACTTACAAACAAGTTTCATGAATTTCAAGCCTTTTCCGATTCGATTTATTTAATTAAACCTCTGCTAAATATTGATTGGGCAATTTCTGACAAAAAGCACTGATCGCATTAAATTTAGCACTAAATTTCTCATTAAAACGTTTCAGGGAAATACGTTACTAATCAACTTTAAATATAACAACGAAAGCTTTCCATTACGGCAAAGTCTGTATCTGACAAGGAGCTTTAAAAATTTCAGCCTGAGAGCTTCGTTTTAGGCATTAACTTTTATACATGGCATGTTTATACAAATTTATATATAATTAATAAAAAAAATGTTTTAACTTAATATTTGCGATAATTCCAGAGAGTGATGTAGACGGTGGTAACAATGTGCCACAAGTGCCGTATCGTACCGTTATAGCACTTGCAATGTCTTGAAGATATCACTTACGATGACGAAGTTTTCTATAGGTACATGATGGAATGAAAATGCACGTTTTCGTAATAAATTGTTAACAGTCATTTCCCAATTGTTCGAACTCTTTTAACTGAGATATAACCTGTCCCCTTTTCTATAGTGGTATCCATTTTATAAAAAAAGTAATCATGTTAACTTTCTCAACCAACATAACATCATTATTTATTTATTGAAAATTTGTAATAAAACGGTAACAAACAGATATTGTTTACAATAACACGAAAATCGATGAAAAATGGGAAATAAATCAGGACCCACTTGAAATATACTTAATATTCCACCATCGTTGCCTTTAACAACTTCTGTAACTTCAAAAGAGTATATTACGTGAAATGTGAAAATATATAGAAATAGATAATCAATAGATACTTCAAAGAATAACTTTGAAATGTTAAAATCAACTCTTAACAACGTACATACAAAATATCGAAATAAACATTTTAATACTCAACGGAGACTCGCCTCCAATGTAAAATGTAAACACTTAACCTATGAATGCCACAAGTAAACACTTATCTTCGTCTTATTTTAATAAAGAGAGACAAAAATAGACCATATTTTTCCCTTGACTGAAATAAAATACTTTACAAGAGCACGAAAGAAGTGAGAAATTAAGCATTTTATTATTTGGAATAAAAAATCTTCACCTAAAGATTTTCAATTATTATTGATTAAAAAAATGTATACAAATGAATCGTTAAACGATCCATAAGACCATACACTGCCACACAATTTTCTTTTACATCTTCTTGGTTATTCAAATATTCCTTTATGCACATATTTCTATAGTCAAAAAAACTGTTAAGTAACTAAACGGTTCAACCGTTGTCTTCTAGATTTTCATTGCTATAACATGTTCCTACCGGTAAACTTATTTCCTATGGGCTTTATTTATCTCGGGCATTTCCTTGATATTTATCAACTTTTTTATCTATAAATTATGAAGACAGATGATATTTTTTGTTTTCAAAACTGGACCGTCTTTTTATTCCTTGTAAATATAACTTGTTTTTGCTTTAATCTCATAACTTTGCGAACAATAATGAAAAGAAGAATTTATAAACTGGACATAGTGGCTATCTGGAGAGAAGACTAGAATAATAAATATATTTACACAAATCGTGTAGCAATTACTTCGTTCATGAATACTGAACAGAGCGTCACTTATTCACGAACGCTGTGATGACCAGTCGTGACGCCGCTCTCGTGCGCTCGAACTAATCTCCCGGGTCCAAGATTATTTTGCTGAAACGTTGGGTACTTGGCATGTAGTATATTAACAACGATAACAAACACGTGACGTCAGATTTTTTGAGTAAATTTTATTCTCTTTTAACGATATGGGTTTGCTACGAGAAATTCGTATTGTTTAATTTTTCTCGTCTTTCCATCCACCCGTCTATAGCGGTTGTTGAGCGTTTGAAGTTCTTATTTTATCTTAATGAAGTGTTAGAAAATGTAGTTTGTAAATCTGAGTATCGGCGTAAAGTTAAACAAGAAATAAAATTATAATTTTAATATATCCTCCGAATGTATAAACGAGGAATGAAGCATGTCGTTAAACGTGAGGTGATATTGAAAATTTCTGTTATGTAAAGTCAATCCAAAACCAATTATATTTTCTCGCACTGTGAGCTTTCAAAGCTACAATAAATTTATTATCGCTTTCTCTTCTCGTGTTTGCTTTTAGACCTGAAAATTGACAACGCGATACCAAAATAATTTATTCATATTAATTATTTCTCACCAATTATTTTATGAACGAAATTACACGAGTGATTTATAATTTTATTAAACGGTATTTACAAAATTTGTTTTTGTAAAAAATATATTTGATTACATTTTAAAGTAATTTCAGAAACTTTTTTGTGGCTGTTTTTTGCTTTTTGCCTTAGTGGTGATTTATTTTATTTATCAATAAAAATGTGTTATTTTTTGGATTAATATTTCAGAATATTCTAAAGATAAGTACCGCTAATGGAAATAAAATCTATACTTTGTAATGTAATGCAATAGCTTCGGTCATTCAAAATATTATGGAAAATATCTATATTAACTAGGGAAGTTGATTTTCATGTTATGGGACTAGTAAATAGTAATAAATATTTAATACTGTTACTTACATATTTAATAGAAATATTTTAATTTTAATATAAAAAGAAAAAGAAAATATAAATAATATTATAATTTGAAAATAAAAACAAGATTAAATATTTTCAAATATTGGGTTATCTAGAGAGAACATTTTACTCTTGATAATTAAGCTTAAAATATAACTATATTTTAACATGACTTGGATTCATTGGAGATTGAAATTTTAGTTTAATTCTATTTTTAATCATAATTTTTAAGTCAGGACAAGAACTTTTTTGTAACGTGGAAGTAATCTAATACAAAGTGATTTTGATTAACTAATTCAAACAAAGCGTGTGGATACAATTTGCTTTCACTTCTCATTTTGCAATTACTTATATAAAACCAGAAACACCTTTTTTGCAGTTTTGAATTTTTTTCCTAATAATTCAAGCGTGTAAACTGAGTTTTATATACCAATGCCGGTAATTGTATTCTTTCCGTCTATTTTGTTTAACCAAAAATAAAATCTTTTAAATCACGGTTACCGATGCCTTTTTATTGTTGAAAAAAATATCTACATGTTTCAACTCAAAGTAAACTTACACAATCGGTGAGTTTCTATAGTAATTTATTTAAATCAAACTCTAATAGTTTCCATAACAACTGATTGAACTGTTTTGACATATTTAACGTCTTCCAAAAAAGATATTCTTCTTTGATTTTAGACGTTGTGTAGAAAGAAGTGCAAGTGGCAAAATTCGATTTTAGATTTTTCAAGGTATTCTTCCCTCTTAATGGGCAAGTGGGTGGTGGAATTTAATAAGAAAAAGTTAGTAAAAAAATTTAAAAAAAATTTAATTAAATCTTGAAGGAAAAATAAATTTGAATTTGAATTTTATTTGTGGTTGGAGAAAACAGTGTGAGTCATATACTTAGTGATTTTGGGGCCAATTCTTCAATCAAAATTTAAACCTGACGATCATCGATCCAATTTGGTCGCTATAGGAATATAATCATAACTATACACATGTACAAATACAGATATATACAAATATATGTGTAAATGCTTAAATGCTCAGACACGCTATTTTGTTCATACCTATTTACAGTATACATTCAAGTTCCCAGAGACCGCTAAATAACTTTTTGTTTGCAAGCAAGAATCTGACGTTATATTTCTCTTTACTTTTATGAAAGATGTTGGGTGTTATTTTTACTATATCTTTGTTAATTTTTTATAGTTAGTTAATAAGTTTACTATATCTTTGTTAATAAGTTTACTATATCTTTGTTTTACTATATCTTTGTAATATAGTTTACTATATCTTTGTTAATTTTTTCAAGACTTGTTATGAATTTTAAGTTTAGTTTGTGACGAGTGCTGTGAATTAGGATAATATACATACTGCATAATATACATTATCATAATCCACAGCACATAAATGTATAAAATATCATAATATATCCATTACTACCCCAACAAACCCGTATGTTCTTGTTACTGAACTTGAGCATTTATTCAGATTTAAATTTCTAGTTATTGATAATTTGATATGTCATGTTTTAAAAGTTTCATTATACTTAATTATAGCTAATCAATTATTTTTTTCATACACGAGATATTCTTTATCATTTTATTTTTAAAATTTTCTTGTATAGATGAAAAATTGAAGCAGTGTTAAAAGCTGTTATTTTCGAAAGTGTTGTTCACTCGAGCACTTTTCTGTTGACTCGAGCACTTTTTCAACTACATTTAGCAAATTTAGGATTTGTAGTGAAGTACTCGAGAAGTTTCTGTTGACTCGAGCACTTTTTGAACTACAACGTTTAAATTTGGATTTTATTCAACAATTCAAACATCATTGGTACGATTTTAAATAGTAATATGATGAGGAGAAAATATACGTGAACTTTTAGTTAAATAGGCAAATATGAAGACAACAGCGAGACTGATTGCAGACAAAATTTTAATAAACTTAAAATATCGTTGTCTAAATCTTCCAATATTATACCACACCATCTTGCTCAATGACAGAATAGATACTAATAATAAGATCCTAATCGCCCAATCCTGATATATCTGGCTTGGTTGCTATTAAAATTTGCTCGCACTTACCACTTCTTATTTTTCTATGTGAAACCGCAAGGAAAAAAAAGATTTAATAATTTTTCAACGCGTGTTTTTATCGTAAGTTTTTGTTAAGTTGTCATTTTTATTCTCAAAATTTTTCTCAATGCTCTGTCATGTGCGTTTATTATTTTAAAATGGGATTTATTTTTCGCGTCTTTCATTTAACCAATTTATAAAAATATTTGAATTGAGTCACCTGCAATGTCACCAAGCATACCCACATGAAAATTAATTTTGAAATTTGGCGACTAACATGCAATAATTGTTTTAAATTTAGTGGTACTCTTTATTGGCTCTGTTCGTATTAGCGGTGATTTATTGTTAAATTAATTAAACTTATTAAAATTTCGTCTTGTATCATGAAATTACGAACTGAATGAACCGTAGTCTAGAATCTATTGAAAAAACAGTCAAAATTAATAAAAATGAAAACTTATGCTGTAAAATTGCAATTCTATCTCACCCACATACTGAACGTTAATTTTCACGTAATAGGGTAACGCATAAATAGATTAGAACATATGAATATTAATATGAGACATATAAATATACATATATATATATATATATATATATATATATATATATATATATATATATGTCGGATTATATAATATGGCGAGCGAGATGACAAAAATATGTATCTACTGTGGCGAAAACAAGAAGATATTCTGTAGGTTAAGAAATTACTGTACAGATGAGCCTGCTTCCGTCATGATATTTTCATATATATTATCACTCTATACATCCTAAGCCGTAGCACCAATTGGAAATGTTTTCTATTACGAATACTATATTATCTTGTTTCCTGTTTAGAATTGATAATATTTTTGTATCTACGAAATTTATGAACACTCCTATCAAAATGTTTACACTTTACAAACATGGTAACGTTTCTTTCCGCTAGTTTACGTAAGCTGTTATATTTTACTTAATAAAAAGTAACTAATGACTAGTGTGAACTTCAAGTACTACAACGGCACTTTGTATGGTACGTTTTATGTATTAAACACGTTAAGGTGCATTGAACGCATTGTGTGGTACGCCGTAAGCGCGAAAACTCCTCGTCGGTGTTGGAATGAAGCCAAATTTCCTCGTCGTTCGAGTACGGTGGTAAACGTTTGAACAAGAATATACTTTATTATAACTTGAGAACAGAGATATTTTTAGTTATTGCATGTATACTAAAAATCGTATTCAACTTATCTGTGATTATTTTGCACTATTAATACTGAATGAAATATTTGAAAAAATATATAATATACTCGAAAGCATCTTTTAAAATTTCCAATTAGTTCTAGTTGTTCAGCTTTTATAATTTATACAAAAATAATGACGCTGGTACTTATTTTCGCGTGTATGTCAAGAATAGGTGAAAGTCAATAACTTTACATGTGATATTCTTTTAGTATACTAATATCACTACAAACAATATTTAAGACTCTGGCATTAGGTCCATTTCGGTATGCTTATTCTGCTGTACTATTTATTACGATACTTCTCACAATTAATGAGTTGTTCTTTTTCCACAGTTTTTTTTAAATATCATTATCATTATGTTTAGGCTTCACTCAAAACCCCAAATTCCTTTTATACAAAATGAATTTGTCCATTTTCAAAACGTCAACATATATAATGCATAAAGGGCACACAATTTTTTTGTTGAAAATATTTTCCTAATTTTTTCAAATATAATACTAATTTAAGTGAGGTAAACGATTCCCTGGGTTTGATGTATAAGTAGCTTTGAATACGCGTACAATAATCAAATAAAATATTTAACTACGGCAAAGTACTTGTGATAACCTAAAAAAAAATTCATGCATGTGAAACCGCCATTAGAAAACTAATGTTTTATCAATATTAAAGTCGACTGTATTTTTTAAAATTCCGAGAAAATTAAAAAAAAATATTGAAGTAATTGTTTTAATGATGAATTCAAAATATTTTTTTACATAAAAGTTGGTATATTTTGTTTCTTCAACATATCATACACCTAATTAAATATCAACACGTGGATATGCATACACGAGCTAAATTAATAATAAAATTAACTATAATATATCCATCAATTCTAAAGATTTAAAGGATAAATGAAAATAACATAATGAAGACACATGTAAACTAAGTGAAGTTACGTTATCGGTGCAATTTTAATATCGTTAGTTCAGATCCTAACCAGGTATTACATAACCAATATTTATATGGATTTGCTCGGTATTACCCTAAATATTGACGATAGTGGTGGTATCGATTCAAACATAGTAAATGCGTCGTCTATATAGGCAGAAACATAGGTCTTCAAAACTTTCAAATATGGGAAAAATGTTGAGAACACTGGATTCCGAAATTAACAAATGTAATAAGAAATATGCCTTCGAAACAAATTATTTTTTATTCTGAAATAAATTGTACCTTACATTTTTCGTTTTAATATCTAATTTATAATTCAACTTATTCTTCCATGTCTATTCTTCGTAGAAATTGTAATTATTATTTTGATATAGGCTCTTTGAGTGAAGTCCTTTATTAAATGTATCCACCTCTACGAAACGTAAATGAATATTGAAAACGAGGGTCGCAGAAAATATTTTTATTTTAATACCGTACTTCATTATTCTCATATTGCGAAAATTATTGACAAACTTTTATTGTGTTAAATATTGATAAGGTTCTATCCATTTAATTAGCACAAGTTGATTCAATTACATGGGCGGGTGCCTGCTGCATTTTTACATCTATACTCCATAAATAATTTCCGTATGCTTAGACACTGAAATTAGCCTTGACGTTTTGAAATTATTACATACATAAATATGAATATTTTTTTTTTATTTTGGATATCGGGCAGAAGGGATCACATTAAGACAGAATTAATGTGGTTGTGACGTAAGGCGCGTGCACAAAAGTTATTCCATTTGCAAATTAATTATCTTTGAACTGCAGGTGCAGCGTCCAGATTAATATTTTAACTTCGTTTGGTGATTATATGCTGAATGTAGCTTGATTGCGCTATTTATTATAATATTTACTAACGTATTGAAGTGACTTGAGGTCTTGTATAGTACTACCACCGACCCTTAATTTCATTCAGTCTTACAGTTGCAGTCCATCAGCTGAAAGATAACGATATTTAAAGTATCCGTCATTTTTAATGGAATTTTGGCTTTGTAATTATTTTCGAAATGTTTTATTGCTCCGACCATCATGAATACCTGGAGGTATGTGTTATTTTACATCATGTGTTATTTTATACTTTCTTGAAGATTGAATATTTTTTTATTTGTTAACTACTGAAATACTCTACTGAAATACGCTATCAGTTTTATCTGGTCTAATCTAGGTTAATAAGTACGACAGCGAGTGGATATGTGGTAAGCATGTTTTTTGTCATTCAATGGTCTAAATGTGAAATTTCTATGAACTAAATATGTTGATTTTGTATGTAAGGAATAAAAGTTTCTGGGCTTTTAAACGGACAATCTACTAACTTTATTATATCTATCTTGTGAAGTGGAATTGATGTGTACATTTTTTTAAATTATCTGTATTGTATCTTGCGTTTTTTTTATAAAAATAGCTGGGTCACCTGCGAACGTGAAAGTATTATTACCAGTTGCTTAATATCACTGCTGTAACCATTCTATCGTAGCGCATTCTCTAGAATAACGTAATCTTCTACTCGTAAATTAATTTGATAGTTACGAATATAAACTTATGACACTGATTTAATTTTTGCACATTGTCTAATAAGGTTCATTAACATTTTATATTTGAGTAAGGGCTTAAATTTATTTGGTCTTGTTGTTAAGCGGTCAGTTTAGACATGGAACGCTTTATATTGCAAACGCCAGTAACTGGATCAATTTACAGAGCATTTATAATAAATTCGTCTTCGCCCTAATATAACATCAATGTAATTTAAACTGACAAAATATTTAGCAGCTTTCATATTTTTTGCAGGTTGGCGTCACGGTTGCGCAGTTAATGTGTATTTTATCAAACTTATGTTTTTCTATTGCCGCTGCTACTTCCCTCACGGAAGGGGCTTTATAACGGCCAAGGTAGTTACCAGTAATTACTTTATTTGCATGGATAATCACGTTAAAGTCTAATGTACCTTGTGGAACATTTCAAAAATTATATCTGGTTGTTCTGCGAATGTTAAGTATTTTATAAAAGTCTCACCACGGCATTATCCAATGATTGCGGGGCCATGTCTTGTTGATCCTTATATTTGAGGATCAGATGTAAAGTGTATGTACAAAAATTACTGGGAAAATTTAGAAACCAATGGGCTGAAATCGATGTAAACTACTTTGTGAATGATAGATTTGTCTCTGAATTTTAAATGTTTCCATAAAGCTCCACTCGACGCACTATGCAACTGTGAATTGTGCTCTTCTAAATGATATAATTTGGAATTTATATATTGTTATATCGGCATATATTGCGTATAAATCCTTTAGATCGTCCCATTTTGATCATCTGTAAGAAGTAATGATAAGTGTTGGAAGAAGAATTTCATGGATTTTCACTTTCCTGTAGGAATCATATACTCTTTGATTCATTCTCCATTTTAAGAAGAACAATATAGATATACAACAGACATCATCTAGTGAAACCACAATATTATTTTTATATTATATGGATCGTAATTTATGGAAGAATATTCTTTATCTGACCAAGAATTAGTTTGTTGAATGCACGTAGCCCTCCGTGTTCTGTGCGTATCGCGGTCATGCGTTAAGCTCTTTGTCCGTTTCATGAATGTCGGTTTTTATCTTTATTTTTCGTTTTCATGATTACATACCAGACTTTTTTTTCCATATGTTGTACTACAACCTATATTACTCCAATTCGATTTTTTCACAATATGTTTGAAATATAAAAAGTCAATGAAATATAAAAAATAACCTGCGTTAATACCAGATTTTACGGGAAAGTAAGCAGGCCTAAATCACTTAAATATAAAACTTGTAATACGTGATTTTTAATCGGTATAAACTATTGCACTGAAAATCAAGATATAGGTCATTTATATATATTAAAAACATTTTATAATAAAAACACGCCTACTAATGCTTTTTCTCTTGCAATATTAATTAATAAATACATTAGAATCTAATACAATACAAACGTTGCAGAATTTAATAATAACGATTTAATAAACACACAATGTTTAAAAAGAAATGTGTAAAAGCAGAAAAGTTAGTAGAAGTATTATTATTTGAGGTGAAAAGAATGTACGATGTAATTGAATTGTCTTCATATTATTAAAATTTTAGTATCTATATCTAATTGAACTCAACGGCTAAGCTAAAATAAAAATATTTATTTGTTTTTTTTTGCGCTGGTTTTAGAAAATCATTTAATATTATCTGGATATTTCGGATGTTCCCTTCGCAATGAACTACTTAATCTTCGCAAGGTCCCTAATATTACTTACGTCGACGGTCCTTGGGTCTAATTTGACTGTAATACTAATATTATACAAATATTTAAGCAATTTTTTTAATTAACAAAAAATAACGGAATATTTTTAAACATAATTTATTTTGACAAAATGGCAACAATTTTTTTTTTTACATGTATTTTATGATTTTGAAGATAAGCTTATTATAACAGAAATTTAATAAATGCAATATTAATCAATTATTGTCGCACTGAGTACATAAAATAATTGTTTTAGAATGTTGTTTGCATACGATTTTTTGCAAATAACACAGACCGAAGGAGTTTTATGGTCTGTTTTAGCACATAATTGACAGCAACTTCTTTTCGCAGCTTTCTTGGCAGATTCAATATTATTTTGTTCATATTGAGTTGAAATGAATATTGATAGTTGTTCAGTGCAATCACGTATTTGTTTTATAATTTATAATGAAAAAGGTGCTCTTGGTAATAATCTTTTTTATATAGGGTGTAACAAGTTATATACCTAAATATTCCGAAAAATGGAGCCGTTTTGCTAAATAACGTTCCTCAACTATTACTAGTGGCCGTGAATAATATGAAAGCATTGTAAGCAGATATATCTAGCACATTACTAAAAAACTACTTATGGCCATCGTTTTGTCTTTCTTTTACAGGTGAAACCGCAGCAGGTTTATCCAGCGTATCTATGCCACATTTGCATTTATTGTAGTACAGAATTATCAGGGGCTTCTTACGGTACATATTTCAATTTTGTGGTGTAAAGTACTGAGAAGATTTACAGCCTTATTTTTTTTTTGACGTAAGCAACTAAGGCTGTATCTTTGGTTAATGCGAAACATGAATGAATACAACGGTCTTTCTTTTGCTTCAACTAATTCGGGTGATAATTACGGTTTGTTTATACATATAGTCCCGACTAGTGTTATCTGCTTTTCTAATAGCCGCTGCTCAAGTTGATGTGATATGAAAAATTGTCCACTGTAAGACTATGTATGACCTTTCAGGTCCATTATCAAATCTAGAGCTACACGCATGCCTTTGCTTTATTCAGGTATACTTCCCATTATTTTACCAGTGTAAGGTTGAATATTCCTTATATAACTTGTAGCAGAATTACATAGTACCCAAAATGTTATACCATATTTTGCTAGTTTTGACGGTATGTACTATCGGAATGGACATTTTCCTCTAAAGTGGATCAAGTTGTTCATCTACTGTTACATTTTTAGAAGGATTATAAAGTTTTGGTAAAATACCAACCCACTCCACAAATCAGGAATTCCAATAAACTTCTCTAACAACCGATGTTCAGGTCAAGTTTGTCTATTAGCAAACCGTATGACTCATTGCGTGGCATTTCTGTCTTGAAAATAGTTCTCCCTTTATCGCGAGCCAATAAACTTTCTGTCGTTGTTTTATCGGAAGTCTTCAGCCAGTAACAGCAGATCGATAAATGCATATATATCAGTACTATCACAATTAGCCTAGTCGTTGGTAAAAACATGGTTACCCTCCAAATTTGTATATTTCAAAATGACGTGTATATGGCAAAAATGGGTTATCCTTGAACTGGAATAACGTGTCAAACCTGGTATCATGATTATATTTTCCCTTGAAACCTTTCCACGATCCTGCGTGAAAGGATCTTTTGAGTATTTTATTTGGCCATTATTTGATGTCATTGTTTCAGCAGTCACTATTTCATTATCACTGTCTGAGCTGTCCGATAATTCTACTTATTCTACATTATCTTCAGTTTCCGAACAAGATTCTTCAGCATCTGATACGTCTTCCAGGATTCTTTAAATTTCACTATCTCTCATTTTTACGAAATAATAGTTCCCACAAATTCAATCAACCAGAGTTCACCTAATGTTTATCATAAAACTGACTGTATATCGCTAGGATAAAATAAAAGATTGTTAAGAAAATGATACGATTCTATAAACAAAAATAGCAACGTACTGTTGTAGCCGTGCTACTGTTTACACTTGTAGACAAATTTAAAGTAAAAATAGTCTTAACATAGAAAAATATTAATATTTTTACCAAGTTTTTTCAATAACATGCTGTTTAAATAGTTTTATGAAAAGTCATAAAATATAAATTCCCAAAAATGCTTAATTATTAAGAAAACTAAGAGATCGTATGAAGGTTAATCCCATTTTAAGTAGCACTGCCGCTTTATACATGTAGAAAAGAACCGGTCAACTTATTTATTGTTGTTGCGCGCAATAAATAAATCTGTTCTGCCTTCTAAAGTATTTATTTAAATGACATGGTATAAACAGCAAAGATGTTCTCGATTTAATGTCTTATGTAAATAGAGTATTTATTTTAATAATAATTAATACTGTGTTAGTAAAAAAGTGTTCGTAAATGAACTAATAATTTTAATCAACTTTTAAAAGATAAAAATAGTCAATGTGTATCAGTCCTAAAAGATATGTTATAGCGGGATTTTATGTAGATTTTGCCAGTTACTTCAAAGAATGAAATTAATTTGTAAAAAAGTTAGGTTAGGTTATTGTTAATATCTTTAGACATTACATAATGTCTAAAGGTATTAACAATAATCAAGGCAACTATAAAATCGCTGATCTTTAAAATTACAATTATTTACGTACATACTACGCAATTTGATTTCATCAGAATCGTGTTGTAGATGACTTCCCAAACGATGATAACCAAATAATAATAAAACCCAATACTATTTCGGTGATGGAAATAAATAACAGAGCTCGAAACAATTTCAAATTTATTGATTAGTTTTATGTATGCCATTTAAAAACATAAGACAATTTCTGGGAAGACAGCCTTGAGGCAATTTCTGTAGGAACGAAGTCAACGTGCACTAAACGATTGCGATCCCCAAGCGCCGCGCTATGCAGCAATCATAACGCACGAGTGGCGGAGGCATGGCACGGGATCATTAAGTGCGGCGTGTGCGGGAGTTCTATGTCCCACGGCGCTCTACTCGGAAAAGAGCGGACATGGTGCGGATTTATTCACAGACTTGAAACGCGTGGCACGTGGGCTTTTGCAGAATGCTCTGTATTGATTCAATATCGTAGCGAGTAAATCGATGGGTAAAAAGTATCCCTTTGGTATACTATCCTTTTCGATCCACCCGTGCCACCCACCATTTGCGCAAGAAGAGGTGTTGGCCGACCAAGTTTTCATGTATTTATTATTATTCAAATGTGACCCCAAAAGTAAAATTTTCATTATTTAGATGGGTACATTTGGTTTAGCCGCCACCTGATCCATTATTTGAACTGTGTTCACAATTCATTAACAGTCTTTATAAAAAAAAATTGACTTATTACATAAAATTATAACGATACTTTTGACAATTGTTTTGTTTCCTGTCGTTTTTAATATATAAAAATAGTAGTTTATAGTTTGTTTACACACGATGCCAGCTTGATATTTATTCTTATTACCCATAGATGTCGAATTACAACGACGAAGTGCTTATGATCTACGTTTGGATCAATATGAAGGTAAAATCCTGCTGAATCATCAGACCTAAGCAGAAATGTTTATCTAAAATTTGTTATAAAATATTCAAAAAGTACGTAATCAATCATAAAGCGTTTCATAACGTTGTTGTCTTTACATTACCGACAATTGTATTTAATTATTCAACATGTATTTGATTTACAATTTAAGCATCTTTTATACCTACAAAATATAATTTCGTGTGATTTATTATGAGTATGAAGATATTTTGACAATTTTTTTTACCAGGGATGGTATTTTATTATTTTATTTTATATTAGAACTCAAATTAATGTCTGATGTTGTAGTTACCGCGTCTAGAGATGAACTGTTTCAGCAGCGGCATTAATTGGAAATGCAGCATAATTTTAGCGAGATTAGTTTTATGTGACGCATTATTATTCTACAAATTCCTTACTAGTAGAATTTTAATCGACGAACGAGAAATTATTTTTCTAAAGGTTTTTCAACTACGAACCCGCCAACGCTTTCTTTTACTCAATTGGATGTACTTACTATACTTTAGTCTTCGCTATTAAGAGTTAAAGAAACAAGTTCATCAATTCTCTAAGAAGCAGTGATCGTTTATAAAATAATTGTTAGGGCTGAGCTGCTTCGTTTCGTATTTAATCATACGGATGAAACTTTGTAAATTGTGTAGGGGTAAATACTTTCTAAAAATATATTATACACAATAAATACATAATCTTTTCTTATTTATTTTATTGTATTATTGTATTAATTATAACTTATCTGCATAGAAAGTCTTGCATTGGTGTACATATAAAATAGAGCGGCGTACATTTAAAATATTTATGGGCCAACATTAAGCTTGCAATGATGGAGGAAAATAATAATGACACATAAATCTATTACTAACTGTCTATTACTAACAATCACTGGTCTATTTACGTCCGTAATATTTTCGTAGATCATTGTTACAAGTAAACTGTAAGGACTAAACAGGACAGGGCGATGAAGTAGGTTTGAAGTGACTAAAAAGAGGAAATTTTAAATCAAATTAAAGAGCAAATGGCAATTATATACCCGGCGTGATATTTGCACACTGAAATCTCTTTCTAAAATAAATTTGCCATTTTCATGTAAGGAAATAGCGCAGAATTCCTTCTCTCCACTGTTTGCTATCGTATTACTTCCAGAGTTTAAGGTGATTTTGTCTCTTAAGCTTTACTCAATTCTCTAATTTTTCTTAAATTTTCATAACAGAGCAATATTTTTTATCACTAATCGAGTTTTTTATTTCATTACTAGCTTTTCTTCTTCTACGTTTGTAACTTGGTTATAGTTGTAAACTTATAACCTGAACTAAAATGTTAGGTCTTAATTATAGTGACTTTATAATACAAATGACAATTAAACATAAGTATTTTTCTATAAATTAGGAATTAAAGTGCATGTTGTTCCTTCATATTGCCCATGCAGCGTTAAAAAATTCCTGTTGGTACGTCGCTCCGTTGTGACATTGCTTCGTTGTTCCGTTTTTGTACATTTTTTAGTTTTCAATGAGAGTTTTTCAACAGAATTTTTAAAATAAAATAGAGAACAAACAAATATACTTTTGCACTTTTAATATAAGTTGGGATTAGGTTTAGGGTTCAATAATTGAATTATAATTTCAACTATAGGGATTTAACTATAATGTTTTGTAAAAGGTTATTTGACATCTTATTAAACATTTTGATAAATTCTACCAAAAAAATAAAGAAATATTTTCTTTAAACGTAGTATTGCGTTGCTTTATTTTCCGTATATATATATATATATATATATATATATATGTGTGTGTGTGTGTCTGTGTGTGTGTGTGTATGCATATGTTTTTAGAAATCGAATTTATCATCTGTTAATATTAAAATCCTAATTTTATGGACCAATGGTTGCAGAACTCTCATCCACCCATTCTGAACGTCATTATTGGCAATAAGTATTAGTTGAATAAGAAGTGCATTCCTAGCTCTCCGTTTATCTGCAGCATTTTTTAATTCGGAAAGCATTAACGATTCAACATAATATAGTCTACATTTTTGCTACAAAGATCGATCTTCATGTGCTCTAGTTATAAAATTTTCACTGTGAATAATTATTTTAATATAGGTTGCATTATATAGTTTGTAATCCCGCCTAAGTTTTAACTTGGACTTTGATTTACCATGAAATAAACGTATAGAGGAGCGGAAATAAGAGAATCCCATAATTTCTGTGTGATTGTATATTATAATCTATATAGCAATGCCTCACTTTATAAATAGATTCTTTGCAAGTGATCTTATAAACTTATAATTTAGTTTGTAGAAAGCGATTGTTTTTATTTTTACGTTAATACAAAGTTTGCAGCGAGGGCTGCGGTACGCATCGGAGCAACGGGTTGCTCGCAATTGAATGTGACTTTGAATTATTTATGAGAAAGAGGTCTGTTAGGTTGCATGTTGACTTCTCGACGGGAGAGAAAATGTACCGGCCGATTTCGTTTATTACGGCTTTTCACTAAAAGGTTTGTGTTGCAGAGAGGAAATAATTTGCGCCGATATGAAATTTGTCATTACGTCGATATGTCTACCGACACCTTTAACCATTTAAATATTGATTAAAGGTTCGTAATCAATGTCTTGATGACAATTTGCTCACTTAAATTTTAGTGTTTTCCGAATTGAAGAATTATGTTAAATATTTACACAATGAAAAGTGTCACCAAATAAACATATAAAAAAAATGTAATAAAATTTTCTTGTCATCCACGAGGGAATGGAGATAGTACGATAAGTAATACTGAAAGTTTTAGATGAACAAAAATAGAACCAGGTGGCAAGTTTGAAATGTATTTATTGTTTTTGAAACAACTTCTGTAGCGCTCTATGTGTTTTTTCATTCGATGGAACTACTGAGAGAAGCAGGTCCTTACTTCTTTGTAAGCCTTTTACATGTTTTTTTCAAGGTAGGTACTACCCCTTGGGTGTTCGGGATTCATATTCTCATTAGTTTATCTTACATTTTTGGAAATAAATAGAAATTGCATGGTGCAAGGTCGGCGCCGTTTGTCGGATGATCATTTCTGTATGTGGACAGATCTATTGTTCGTCTAGTGTAGTGTACTGAGACATTTTCGTGGCCACGGAGGATTCTATTAAGAAAGAAAATTTTTGAAATTGTTTCCAAAGCAACAGAAAAACTATTGCTAGTATACTAGTCAACGGTAAATGCTCTTTTATTTTTTATAAAAATTATTGCATATTAACGCGTCCATAAATCGTTAAAAATAAGCGGTCTTCTTTAATTTTTAATTACTTCGTCCTTTCTTCGTATTTGTAGGCAATTCTCGAGAGGAAAACAACAATTGTGTAGACTGACTCTTAGTTTCTTGTACACAGCAGTGCATGCGGCTTACGTTAGCTGTAGCGATGTCGAATACGGTCTAGAAATGATCTCATTCGTGTTTTTCTAACCAAACACCAATAATATTTAATTATTCTGTCAAGACACCAATCATTTCTAGTTTCGAGACACCAATCAACGTGACGTTATTTTGAGCGTCGGTTAAATATGTAGCACAAAGTTTCCTGAAGCCTAAATGTTTACATTTTGCTGTACTTGATTCACACCAAAATTTAAATTTTTCCGAATCTGTGATAGGTTACTCCTTTGTCAGTCTTTATCATGAATTTTACAGCTTTGATGTAACCTAAAGTTGTAGTTATTGAAGAGCATCTCTCAACGCAGATAACAATTGAAATTAACCCTTTTAACAAGCCAAGCCAGTTATAATTAAAACACTGGGTGTAGCTTCTTCACAAAATGTCAGTTGAACTTAATGCCCATTTTTTTGTTGATGGAGACAACAATGAAAATCACGAAAAACCATTGAAATACAATTTTCTCATGTTAAATTCATCTTGAAGTGATACATACAATGTTAACATTACTGCTAATTATATAAATAATACAATCAAGAAAACGGCCCAGTTCCAAAATTTTAATTCATTTTGTATTCCCTTTATTAGAAATGGTTAGTCCTAAGAACGCTTTGCGCCAAAACTCTAGTCGATAACGGACTCATCGTGGCCATTACACTTGCAACGCGGAAAACTTGTAGTTTGAGTAGGTATTAAATTTTGAAAAGGAAAAATGAAAATAAAATTAAAAAAATTAGTCTCAGGAGGAAGAAAAATTTTAGGGTAGAAAAATACAAATGTGGCTGTCTAAAAGGGGTTAAATAAGTATATACAACTAAATTGTACCTTACTTTAAAACTTTATAATTTGATTTACAAAGCTTAGATAATTAAAAAATATGTTTTAGGTATCTATGTATTTAAAAAAAAATCTTCAATCATAATTATTCAATCACGATATTAAGTAAAACAGACTTAACAGCCTTTGGTAGGTAATTAATCATAATAACTCCCTTCGAATGTAAGAAAACCTGATACTTTCTTTGTTGAAAAAAAAAACATTTTGGCATCGTTTGGCGTTGTTATCTCATTTTTTTCTTTTTGGGCCATTATTTTACGCTGGCGTATAGTTACAGACCCAAGTTTCACCAGTAGTTACAAATCTGTTCAAAAGTTCTGTGACTCAGCTTTGAACTACTCCAAATATACACACAAAGTCTTGAGTCCGTTTGGTTTTTGTTCGACTTCAAGAAGTCTTGGTATTCATCTCACAAACCCCTTGCAAATCATTTAGAAATTATTGTTTAAATATAGTTGCCTCATGAAAACTACGACGCAGTGCATAATAACGCAAACGTATTTAGAAACAAAGTACGCGTAAGAATATATCTTATTTATCTTAATCCCTTTATTGTTTATAATTATGTTTTTGGAACATAATTTCAACAAGATAGGCGGTGAGTTTATCCTCTTGCTACCAACTCTCTCATTATCAAAACATAAATCTGGCAAACCGGACATATTTGGTTTCCAGATTTTCTACAGGTAAAATAGAGATATTTAAAATACATCACCTTATTTTATCGTGTTTCATTTTGTTACATATATATATATATATATATATATATATATATATATATATATATATATATAAATATATATATATATACATACATATATATATATATATATATATATATATATATATATTCTTTATTTATATTCCTGTCTTATATTATTTAATCAAATGCAATATTTGAACATGATATCTTACAAAATTTATGGAGTTTATAATTAAATCGTCAGAACACAATTTCGTTGTTTAAGGGCATTACAAAACCCACCATTCGAAAGGGATATTTGCTGGTCGTAATATCACTAATACATGCCGCTTGTAGTGTGCAACAAATTTATCATAGCCTATTCGCATTACCTTGGTGATAGATGATAAAATGAAAATATGTGTTCAAGGTTAGTTTATTATCCAAATTTTTTTATTTTATATTTATAAAATTATGTTAAAACAACAATAACATGTAGAGAATAAATATCAGTAGAGTATAAATTAGGACTTCATTCATTGATCACGCCAGCCAACTAGAACGGCAGTGTACAATGATTTTATTTTCCAAATGAAAAAATATTCAAAGGAAAAATCTTAATTATTAAGTTCACTGTTTATTTTTTCTCTGGAGTTCTTCCTGAATTTGTTTGACATATATGCCTGGTTTCCTCCAGAAACTTTTTCTCTCGCGTTTTTTTCATTTTCTTGCCCTATTTCGTTATTTGCTTTACATTTTAGTTAAGCTAAACTCAATATTGTATTGAAATATGTAAATATGAAACATTGTGATTAAATACTTGTAATTTAAAAAGGGAACTAGATAAAGGTATTAAAACTATATTTGCATTACAAAACTTTGTTATCTTTCCCTTTGTGTACACATATAGCCATACAAATAACAAAATTAAGAAAACAAAACTATTTTCCACAACAAATGCTTTTCTTTATTTCCTGTTCATGAAATAAACACCAATATTCCATGCTGGAAACAAAAATAACAACGAAGGTGAAAACTTACTAATGAAAAACTGATCTTCCTTACTTGTGGCCCAAGAAGAAAAATAACTAAACGATGCTCTCAGATTAAACCTAAGATGATTATTTATATACATTTTTAGAGTTCGTTACTAAAAGATGTGATGGGTAAGTTTATTTATGGTGAGATTTCGGTCTCGGTATGTCCACGTTGTTTTTTTTCGGCAACCACGATGACTGTCGACTTGAAGAGCATAGGTGTAAAAGTTACTTGTCCACATAAATACTCATTTTGGATATATTAATATTTCTATTAAAATTAAATTAAATTTAAAACTGGGGCAACAAAAATCAATTGATTGATTCAATATAAAAATGATTATATTGAATCAATCATTTGATAGAGCACATTCTAAAAGTATATTTGGTTCATTTCAAGCAGCGTTCTGTTTTATTTTGCAACCAGGAATGTAGAAAAAACTTTCTAATTTTTATATTCTTTATTCCAAAGTGAAAAATCGGAAATAATTGAGACTGATATATATATATATATATATATATTACTTAAGGACTGAAGATCTAAATAAACTGGGTATGAAACTCTCGGGACGTGAGGTTCTATTCACACTTGGCGGATTTTACATTTTTAAGACGTAAGCTGAACTCATGTACTTAGGTTATTGTTTTCGTAATTTGCTTGGAAGATACAGATATTCCCATTGCGGATTAAATATTCATTATATCAATAATATTACAAATCTATACCTGTATTACAGTTTAGACATAGATTTAGCTACAAAACGCTTCATACCGATTCCTAGAACAAAAATGAATTATTAGATTATATGTAAATTATTTTAAAGCGACCGTACAATAGCTTAAGGATTTAATACGAGGATAAAATTTTGGGATGGAAATATGATATAAAGATACTGATTGGCACAAATTTGATTGAGACAGCATAAAGCAGAACGGAGTGGTGCAAATTGAAGGAGGCCTACACCAAAATGGTTGACGATGTCTAATGATGATGATGAAATATATTTGCTTAGTAAATCTTTATCATCAAAAAAGTGTTACCTAAAATAACGAAGACAATATTTGTAAAAAATAGGAATACAATAACGAAGACAATATTTGTTCAAATTTTACCTCTAAGGAAAAAAAATTGTAACACTTAATTTACCTTTCTCTAAAATTTTAATATGAATATTATTAATATTCATATTAATGAATATTAGCCATTAAGTGTTACTTAATATCTTTATCAAATTTATATGTAAAGCGCTTTATAAGAAAAACGGCTGATGTGAGAGTGATCTTATAAAGGTCCCATTTTTCCTATTGAGGTATGGAACCCTGAAAGCTGAGGCTTATGTTATAAGTAAAAATGTAATTATCTAGTCGTATTCCTATCCTAAATGATTAATTTTGTGTTATCGTTTATTGCACTTAGTTAATTTCAATGTATTATAAAGAAGAAAAAGAGCTGGAAATTTAATTACGTATGGCAAGCAGATAATAAGAAGTTAAATGAAGGCAACATAAGTTAAATGTTAAAATTCTCCTTCTGCATCAGATGGTAATTTAAAATCTACGAGTACAAGTAAATTTCCTTGAGATTTAATTGGTATAATTGCTCATCAAATTCTGTATCCTTAATAGGGCGGTGAAGGTATGGTAATAGAATATTCGGCAGTTTAATATTATAAGCTCATTATTAAATTTATTTACACATTCAAATCTTCAATTTCTGACAGTGGAAATCAATAAGTCTGAAAATTTAATCAAATATCACAAATATATTAAAATATTCCAAAGGACCCAATCATGATACCAAGATAACGATTAACATATAACAAAAGGACGTGAGAGACTGAAAAGTCGGACAATCACATTCCTGGAACATTTCAAAATCTGTTACAGGGTTCCTCACCAAATATAAAAAAATACAAAATATTATATGACTTTTTAATCTAAATATGAGATCCTAGAGTATAAAACGAAATCGGTTCTATCTCTGACTTGTTATCGATATGATTATTAAATAATATTTTAAAGCTTATAGTTAAGGGTGACTCATGCCTTACAAAAATAATTCAATTAACAGGGCCTAAAATGATGTTATTGAATAATCTCTAAGAATATCTTCACAAGGAAACCAGACGACCACTACAAGTTTACTACTAAAACAACATTAATAGCATTAACAATAATATCTTAATGCGTAGTTGTAGTCTCTATAATGTCTATGTAATAAAATCGAGAAGCTTATGCAAACACAGATACATCTATAGTATATCCATAACATAATCATGGAATGTAAGCTAACGATTTGTGAATGTGCCAAGGTTTTACGTGGATGGAGCTCAAAGTATTTCTGAATATTAGAAAAGTTATGAATAATAAGAGTGGTCTCTAAAATAAGTCACCTTCGTGAACTTTCTAATATTCAAATAGTTCAGACTCCACTGACAACAAATTATATGTCACTTTAAAGCAGCTTTTAGTCTTAAATAATATATATTCATCAAAAATATTATATAATCAGCAAACAGAACACACTTTGCAGCACAGCTAGAGTTAACGATAAATCGTTAATCATTAAACTTAATAGAAGTAGTCACTTATTTCTTTTACTTTGGAATCAGTTAAATTTCATAAAATTGGATAAATATACGATATTCCCATCCTGGATATACGGTTGTCGAGAAAGAAAGTAGTTGGTGTAATTATAACAAAGAAATCTGCTTCTATTGATTTTATTTAGTCTTTTTACGGCAGAACAGGCCACATTCTGGATAATTGAAATAATTGCAATATTATGAAACGAATGTATGCAATATTATGAACGTCTTAAGAAGACGATAATGTCATGATGTGAGTTGACGATCTAATCAACAAACAAAGAAAATTGTTCCGAGTTTATTTTAGGGTAATCACAAGTGACAGATTACTTTCTTATAAATGTACAGTCGCGTTTAACGTGTCTTAAATGAAATCTGTGCTTCTTCGTTTCTCTTTGTGGATATTTTTCTTGGTTCTTCTAGTCTTTATTTATAGTATTTACGATCTTTAGTATAAATAACATGATATCATATACTAAAAAAGTGAAATTCGTAATCAAATTATGCATTAATGAAGATCTTGCATGGATGCTAAAATCTGTTCGTTATGACAATTTTGAATTACAACTGGGGAAGAAAACTTTTACATAGAGCTAAGGAACGTAAGAGTTATTTAACTCCGGGAAAGTCAGATTGTCAAGCTAATTGTAAAAAGCAAGAGTGCAGAATCGGAAATGAATCAGTAACAATTTTAATAGAAGTATTCAAGTTAATTTAGTTGTTCACATTTAGTATCAAAATTGAAAAACGAGATACTTATGTGGTCAATTCGTCTCTTTATCTATCTTTGATATCATTTATTTTCAAAGTTTTTGGAAAAAAGTAGTATTTGGTGCAATCATTATTAGTAATAAACTGAAATAATACTTTTAAGTATATATAGAGCTCGTACTGTGAAGACCAGTTAAACGCTTGAGAATATTGTGGATCACATATTATTTCTATTAAAACTACTGAAAAATATTAATATTATCAGGTAGGTAAATAATTTTGTCGATAAAGTCTAAACACTTCGTTGTTGTTTTACCGATATGATGTTGTCTTAATAATTACAGAAATTACTAGACTCTTCTTCCCTCTACTGCTCTGCGCATAAAATAGTCTGAGATTTCGCAGAGTCAACTATGAACAATAATGTTCTGCGAGTGGTGGTATGGCACAAATGCGACGGTCACTACTAATAATATAAATAGTGCATTTAACGAAGATGTTGTATCCAACAGAACAGTAATTCGATAATTTAATTGGTTTGTATAAGTCGGTAAGTCTCGAAGAAAAACAATGATCTGGACAGCCCTCGGTCATTAATTTTTTGATATCTGTATCTAGGGTTATAAACTACAATGTCATCTACCAAATATATTTGTTTCTGGCTGAAAATACACTTCATTGTTTAACATCTGTATGTAATGCACTACGCGTAGTCACTGGGTATAGAGTTACATAAGTATATATTACTTCCCAAAAATTAATTAAACACAGCCAGATTACAGTTTGAGAGCCTTACGATATCCGTAAACTAAATTTCAGTTCGAAACTTAATAGTCTTCTGAAAATTCTTGTACTGCGTTATTCAGAGTTTCAGAATAAAGATATATTCCGCTAAACAAATAGCAATTATTTTAGCATGCTAAAATATTCCCGAATAGGCGTATGTTCGTTAGAAATTACTCTACGTAGCTTCATTTCTCTGTATGTAAAAGAATAATTCTATTGTCTCAGATTTGATAGCGACAGACGACGCTGAGTGGAAGATAATGAAGCGGAAATACTTCCGGTAACGAACCGCGCATTCAGTGAAGACTCCTATTGACTCGCTGCTCGACATCACAGTTTTATTGCTTGAAGTAAATCACGTAATGTCAGGCGAACGCATTTAACGAGGAGTATTTGTGAAATCTAATTGTGAATACAATGGATCTGAGAGTGAATAAATTGAATTGTCTCTTTCTGGGCTAATGATATCAATTTATAACGGATCTGTTATTACGACATTGTCAGAGGTGTATTAGTATTGTTTCATATCGATAGCTTGGTATGTTATATTCTTATGGTATGTTATATTACAAACGCTTTACCAGATAAAGTTTTAATTTTTTATAGCTCAAATATTAGCATTCCTTTTAAGATAGAATGGGTGTTAAAAGAAGGACGATAGTGGCGTGAAACGTATTGATAGATGATGTGAAAGGGTAAGCATTACTTACTCTTGAACACTATTAGTGTGAAAAGCAGTGATAAAAGTAATAAAAATAATAGTAACATCAGTGGTAGTGGTTACATAATGAAAAACCACGAAAAATACGTCCCCTTAGCAGACAATGGTCAATAAAGTTAGCAGAGGAAATCTTTGAAAAACTATCCACAAGTTTCAAAATAATCCATTAAGAAAATAGTTAATGCCAGGAAAGGTTCTGACAACTACCACATTCATTTAAAGATGACAGAGATTTCTAAGTAGCAAACCAAGTAAATGAATTGTTTATTTAAAAAAAAATTAACAATTCATGATAGAAGTAAGGGTAGGATAATCAAAACGAGATTTACCATACAAAATAATGTTACAAATATAAACTTGGTTGATTAGTCGAACTCTGAACTGTGACATTATTTTGGAATGGGGATACCATTACAGGCAGAAGTACATATAGATCAGACATAATACTGAAAATAATAAAAGCTTGAAAAATCAAGCGGTTTGAAGTTGTATTAAGCGTTTAAAACATTTTTTATGAAAATATGTACTTCATAGACTTATATCAAACTCCATAGACTTATATCAAAATCCTTTTGTTACTTTTGGAAGTACTTTTTTGTACTACACGTATTTTGTATTCTTCTACATTAAAGTATCTAATTGATACATATGTTGAACATATTGCTTGGAGAGCCAATCTCTTAGTCAATCAGAATACCACATACCGCCGCACCGCCAAAAGTCGTATGCCTTGTGATCAACCCAAAACACCACAGTGACGATTACGAACATGTTAAATATTGATTCAATACATCAATTTCAATTTGAGAAACCTCATACATTTAAAGAAAAATCTTGCCAAAATAAATTTAAATTTCTGAAGACCGGAAAATTTGAAAACAGGTTTTGTATGAAATTCAACACAACTGATCTATTGAACACATCTACGCGTACACGAACTCCACGTATGCACACGTACCCATTATTACAGAGGTGGTTTTACATACGGAACTGAAGTTATAGTTCTCGCCTGCTTTTTTGCTCTACTCTAGTATTCAAATTGACTATTTACTAGCTGCCCGTTCGGGCTTTGCGCGGACAAAAGACGAGGCAATAAACTGCACTTTGAATTAATCTTTTTTATAATAATTTCTTAAGTTCAATTTGTTAAAGTTTTTTTCTATGGGAAAAAATGAATAGTTATTGTGTGTTTTAGTCGATGACCACCATTAAATTGAACACCTCAATATTCTTTTAATCGCACACATATACGTTCTGAAACTTTTTACACATTTCATAGTTTTGTAAAATTCGTTGATAATTATTTTGCTGTATATATACCGGTTTAGTTTGTTTAAGTCTACGGTCTTCTGTTATATGAAAAGGAACAATACAGATAATCTGTAATAATTAATAATACACCGTTCTATTATTGTATTAAAAGTTATACTTTAAATTGCATGCCACGCGTTTTAACTCCCTTATCCTAAATCATTATTATTCATTACCGATATTTAAAAATATATTATGTACCAGTTTGCACTGAATAGTATAGTGCACCTTCAATTAAAAAAATTTCTCATTTTACGTATCATGTGGGATATTCCAGATTGTCAAATTTTGACTTAAGCGTTAAGTAAATTCCATTTGTATATCGTCGAGGTATGTAGGATTAAAGGGTATAATTAATAGCCAGAATGTGAACTAGGGTAAATTTTGCTTGAGATTAAACTACAGATTGAATTAATGTTGAATTGAAATGGAAAGCGGGGTGGGTCGGCTTACAACGAAGATCAAATTGGATTAACTGACCGACTTCATAAGCAATAATGGATTTCATAGGAATATAAGTTTTAAATGTCCTTTATATCTTCAGATAAAACAGCAGATTAGTGCATCTTTGGTGTCTACGTATACTTTAACGATCCTAAGCGTCTTTTGGGATTTCCTTTCATTCGAATATTTGTTTAAAACTTTCCACAGTTGACGATTTCGATTCCACTGTTGAGAAATAAGTAGTGATAATTTCTTTTACATTACATATCGAGTGGTTCCGATACTTAAATCTAAATTTAATGGGCTAACAGCAGCTAGATAGATTATGTTACTAGTTTTCCTCTTATTTATTTATGTTTGTAGTCTTAATTGGAAACGTAGTATTCAAGGAGTTTTCCAGGTGCTGTCGGTTTGATGAAGATGGATTTGATTTGTCTACACTTTTATACTCTATCCGAAAAACTAGAGTAAGGTATAAAGAAACATGATATTGGGATATATAGATTGGAAAATATTTTTCATAACTGATTTTGGATTTTATTATACTTCGAGCATTTGCATTACAATGCTATGGCCTTTAAATTCCTAGAGATTTAAACTTCGTAACACTTAACTGTTTTAAGAGGATGTAAAAATTTATTACAATCTCAAATTTATATTAATTTAGACTAATTAAATGATTTATTAAATAATTATTTGATATAGATTATTTTGATCTTTAGGTTGTAATGGAGCAAGAGTTTAACATGCTTTTTAAAGATAGATAGTGGACTAGAAAATGATACAGATTCCGTTTTATTTCAAGAAATTTAATTTCTTTGCTAAAATATATATTTGAAAATAAAAAGTATAAAAACATAATAATGAAGCAACGTCGAAGCAAGGGATCGATATGATTATTTAAACGCTACATTTATTTTTGTGACTTCAAAAAATATTCTCAGTTTAATTGTTGTGGATGACTAAAATTTGACGATTGAAGTCAAATAATGTCATCGAAACTCTAACAATATTTTTTCATTACTGTTTGGTAATGCGATAATTGGTATAATAACTATAAGACTTTCAAAATATCGCACGACTCACGTGACTGCACCCTTTACTCAATTCAGGATAAGCCGTTGTCAGAAATTATTATGTGACTGATGTAAGGAAACTATTATGAATATTAAGTCACATACATACAATATGTACCATAACCATAGTTTATTGATATGTTATTTATAACTTATATAATACATCACGCCAAAAATGATCGAACGCACTTCTTAAGCCGTACCGTAAAATATTGGGTTGTTACTATAACAAAAGAACTAACTAACTCAAACTGACATACAATTGTAAGGCAACAAAACGAGACCTTTGAAAACAATATATCCATAGAAACAAAAATTACTCCTCTAATTATAACGTATATATATATATATATATATATATATATATATATATATATATATATATATATGTATATATATATATATATATATATATATATATTTATTTATATATACATATATAAGTATATATATATATATATATATTTATTTATATATACATATATATATATATATATATATATAACATCACAAAAATATAAATTTAGCGTAACCTAACTTTTATGATGATGTAAAACCAACTGCCAGTGGTTTAAAGATTACACCGGTTCCTTTCTTTTAATAGAACATTATTAAAAGAAAGGAACCCTTGGTACCTTAACCCTAGATATTCTACAAGATTCTTTGAATTACACTTCAACACTATGCGCTCGGTGCCTAAAGTAAGAGCAATGAATTCAAACAAAGCACACGGTGGATCTTTACATTTCATGGGAAGTTAAGTTTTGAAAACGTAAAAGCTATGTAGTTTAAATATTTTTTTGTCTTTATAACATCTTAGTAGCTTTTTATGTACTACTACTCACGAATAAGAACCGGCTAATGATATTATGGTAATGGAGAAGGATATTTTTGGATACCTAGAGAACAAATTTTGGATTTTATTCAAGTCTCATCAAAATATACATTGCAAATAATATTTAAAGATTGTCGAACCAATGTATTTTTTTATAAAATGACAAAAATTGTTATTAAAAAATCTTGATATATTGAGGATTTAAGATATAATTACTTATAGCCCTTATTACTTATAAATTTATGAATTAAATTAATATTATGACTAAACTCGACCTAAAAGTAAAGCTTAGTCTCTATCACTGCGAAAAAATATCCTTAAGATCCATCCAAAATAAAAATTATTGGAGTAACCAGATTTCAAGGAAATATTTAATTAGTTTGTCTATTAGATAAAACGCAATAGTAATTTTATGCGTAATTGTTGGTAAGACAATAACGCCATTACTGTGAGATCTTAGAGGAAAATAGGTGGTGGGAAATTGGGTAGATGCGTTTTTCTCAAAACTGCTCGGTAGAGATAGGTATTAACAAAACTTCAATCGTGCTGAAATTTCTCATAAATTTCGTAAATGCTTTTTATTTAAAAATTCATATCATCATGAGATCTTAAAGGAAAATAGGTAGTGGTAAATTGGGTAGATGCGTTTTCTCAAAACTGCTCGGTAGAGATAGCTATTAACATAACTTCATCCGCCCTGAAATTTCTTATAAATTTCGTACATACTTCTTATTTAAAAATTCGGTTTTTTAAATTTCGTTTTTCACCCTTTTCAGGGTTTCGTACATTAAGTCAAAAGAAAGAACACCTGTCCGTCTGGATATCCGTTTATCACAGATGATTTTACCAGAAATTATGGGATAAATTTCAATATAAGAATTAAGAGGTAAAATCAAGAAATCAAGTACTCAGTAATTTTTTTTTTAGTTTTATGTACCCTGTAACTTAAGAAACTTTACAATTTTTTTTAAAGTTATTATTAATTTTACTATAATAGTCGATATGAAAAGAATGTATTTCTTATTAAGAGTTGATTTTTTTTGGACTTTTTAAGATTTATTTATTAACTAGGTTTGACTCGCGGTTTTAGTTGTATGTTCAACTATAATTTTTTGGGGAAAAAGTTTTGTCATAAAAAATATAATTTTATAAACTAATTACTAATTCACATTTTTTTTATTAAGTTAATTTTGAAACATTTATAGTTAATAATTAATATAATGGTAATTTTTATAAAAACATTTTGAAATTAAAATTATTGTTTTTGAGATTATGAAGATATTTTCCCCTAGACCTCCTACTTATTGAGTATGTATGTATATATTCTAGTGTTCACGCTCTTATCCTTAACGAAGTGGTTCTTTTAATAACAAAAAAAGAATCAATAATTTTTTAGAGTAAAAATCCTATGTTCATCTATATACATAATATACATGCATACATAATTTTATGGATGTTGGTAGAGTATTTGGGACAAGAAAACGAAAAAAATAAATGAACCAGTTCAATTCCGTATTTTTCGTATTGTGGTAATGATGAAAGGAAAAAATATGTTGCTATGCCATTATTTTCAACCAAAGAGCACAAAGACAAATTATCATAAGACCATATACAACATATAAAATTCCAGAATCTCTTTGTAATGGATAAAAATGCCTTTAACATGTTATTTAAATTATGATCGATATCGATAATGACGATCGGTTACGTGCGACCAAAATAATAATATGGGTTTGTCATTTTTATGTATTAACGTAGGTCGAGAAAGATAACATTCTGCCACGTGGCATCTAAGAAAAAGCTGAAGAAACATTAAATGTGATATGGTTTAGGTAAATCGGTGTTGATACATATTTTTTTATATTAATCAGTGCAATTAATATTAAGAATAAATATACTGATTTCTCCAAAAGACATCAAGAGATTGCTTATTAAATAAACAATAAAAATTTAGTTACATTACATGTTATGTTTACTGTTAGCAAATCTTAATAAATTAATGTAATTACGATGCTTATATTATTTATTATTGACGATTGCTATAGTCGACCTACAAAATTCACCACTTCACCTATACAATTCATCACCATCGACCTACAAAATTCACCACTTCACCTATACAATTCATCACCATCGATCTACAAAATTCACCACTTCACCTATACAATTCATCACCATCGACCTACAAAATTCACCACTTCACCTATACAATTCATCACCATCGACCTACAAAATTCACCACTTCACCTATACAATTCATCACCATCGACCTACAAAATTCATCACTTTATAAAACATCCGTTTTATAATCATGAAAGTATAGCTCATCAGCTCTAATGATTCGTTCAATCACTATATTTGTGCTGTTTGTCATTGAGACATGACTGCAATGCTTCATCACCATTCTACGCCAGTAATTATTATTGCTTAGCACTTAAGTAAACCAATCAGGATATGCGTAATTCTGATGATTTTTTGTGAATTTATATGATACCAATTTGAGATTAGATTAATTAAAGTATAAAAACAATTGCATAAATCTCTCGATGACTTTTGGAGAAATCAGCGCATATCACGTCACGGAGAAATCAGCGTATAACACGCGTCAAGTCATTAAACTGCTACTTTTTGAAGTGAATTAATAGTATTGACATCAACAAATTTTTTTAATAAAAATTTAAATTTATAAATTTTGAGTTCGAATGTTTGTTTTTTTAATAACCACCAAAATATGTTAAATTTGAAGGTACAATATAAAATCATCCCTTAATGAGCGAGGTCAGTTCACAATGTTTAACCAATTGAAATATCTTTTAGAAAACAAGATTATGCTCGCTTTCCTAAATATCCAACAGGAGACCAGTAAAATGGGTATGTTTCGAATGTCTATTAAATTCATGTTTCTTGTAGAAACTAAATTTATTTTATTATTTTTTAAGGTTAAAATCAGAAAATGTCATGCTAAAAGACTCCGATTTCACTTTATGATTATTTTATGGTAGATATAAGCAAAATTAAAGAAAAAAAATTATGGCACTACGCACACAAAACAAAAATGAATTTCTCTTTTTGTCATCTTCAAAAACATAAAAATTTAATGAAATGTTTAGAATAAAACGGTTGTACGTCTAGCATTGCAATATGAAGTATAGCAATTATGAAGTGTTGCATGTTATAGATATACGTATTTTATACTTTATAAGCGCAATCAAATAAACTATAATACTATATTCTAGTGTCAAATTATTTCGTTTTTAATTATTGCCAGAAGTTTAATGTAATTTTAAGGTAACAAAATACATCAATAATGGTCATAAACTATTGTAGATACATATATCGACGGAATATAAATAAATGAACTAGTCCATATGCGTTATATTCCTTTTTTGTTAATATGTAATATAATTTTAGATCCTCTGTGCATCCAAGGATTACTAAAATTGTTTTCATTTATATTAACACTGAAAAAAGTTAGCTGGTGGAAAATTAGTTTTTGTGTAAAAAAACATTTTAACCTTATTGTTATTATCGAGACCATTACACATTTTTGAAACCACATGACAAATACCGTAATAGCGGTAGAAATAAATATTTCTAATTTCTATTTAAATTTACGCAGGTTGTTGTTAATTGGTAAATGTACGAAATGAGACGATTGTAATCAATCATTATTTTTTTCATATCTGATCTCGTCCTGGAGACGAGCCATTTTATTGTTACCGTAAGGGTTAAGCGTCATCCGGAGTACGTGTACTTCGTAAGGCAAATCAATGTCCGAAGGGACGTACCCTTCACTTTGAATACGGATATAATAATCAGTATTTTTATTTATTTTGTTTTTATAAATTGTATTTTAGAAAGAAATATGTCTATAAGAATGTGTTTATAATAATGAAATCTATAAATATAATTATGATTGAAAAATTTTTAAAAATAAAAAAAAGTTTTTATTGTTGAAAAATAAAATTATTCAATCAAAATGAAAAATGTAATAGATAATTTTCGTTTCAAATTTTCGAGAGAAATTTGAAAAAATTTAATTATACCAATAACCTAACACCTGCATATGTATTTATAAATATTCGTACACAAATTCGCTCGCCCAAATACAAATATTCACATTCATATTCTTGTACACTCACACACACATATATATGTATATATAATATACATATACATATAAATATATGTACATATATATATATATATCTATATATATTATATATACATACATATATATATATATATATATTTATATATATATATATATATATATATATATATATACATATATATATATATATATATATATATATATATATATAAATATATACCTCGTAAGACAGGACATGGCAAAAAAATATTACGTTAAATATAACCGAACTTATACTACCACATATAGATATATACTTTGGGGAATAAGTATTTATGACTGATTAGAAATTCTATTTTCAGCACGTAACAAGGTTAATTAGTTGCTACAGAAAAAGGTTATGCTTTAAATTTATTAACAATATCCGGAGAAAACGTATAAATATAAAGATATTTGAAAATAATGTTTTCGTAAAATAAAATAAAGTAACCGTACAAGTGCTAATAAGTAAACATTTTGATAACAATAAAAATTAAAATAAGTTAAGTTGATGACAATGTAGCCAAAAGTTCACGGTTTACATAGGATAGAAAAAACCTCGTTCGTTATCGTAAAGAATCATATAAAATAAGCACAACGCAACAACTTTATATGCTTAAAAATGCTTTCAAATCAAGCATAAAATATTACTTGAATTTGTAATTAAATAATATATCATTGAATCAAATTTTATAAATGCGTAACAAAGTCACAAGAGATGCAAATGTTTTTCCATTACAATAGTTCAGTAAAAATTTTACTTTGAGGTCATTCATGTGATAAAGATTAATCAGTGGAAATAAGTGCTTGCCCAAAATCCACTTGTTTTTATCTAAATTTCACAACATAGTTATTAATCGATATTAAGTGAGAATTAAACATCAACCCAACAAGGTAATCAATAACAAGGGCTGTTTCGTAATACCTCCATCCAATCCTTCCCTTAGCACGTAATGAAGGTAACAGCATTACAATTTAAGGGCTTGTATTTGATGATAAATGAACTATTACTAAGATTTACTCCGTATATAATCCCGTGTCTATTGGTAGAGTTAATTGATGTAATTAATGAACATTTAAAATGATATTACTTTAATATAATCCGAACTAGGAAGATGCATCAATATTTAAAATATGTTTGTATTCGTAATGGAAATAATTACTACAAAAAAAAATTAAATATTAATAACGTAAGTTAGATTGATAGTTAAAATCCTGAATTCTTGTCTTTATCCGGGCAAATGTAAATAATTGTATTTGTATATAATTTTAAATGAACTATAGATTGATCAAACAAATATCTAATCTGAATACACGTGAAATGGTTGTACAGTATCTAAGAATTTTCGTATATAGAAAATCAACAAGTTAGAAAAATTAATACTAACATATAGATTAAACAAGTTCATTATAAAACATGTTGCACTCTCAAAAGAGTCATTCAAATAAATTGTCTATTGCCGAATATTGTGGTCGCTGTAATGCTTCTACGGCAATTGCAACAAGAGTTGTGGTCAACGATTGGTTCAACAAGATATAGTACTGTATATTTGCGACGAGCATCTACAAAAAATATATGAGTTGCAGAGGCCCTATGACATGTCACACTATTCACTAATTTTATCTCGAGGCGAAGACGGTTATTCAGTAAACATTACTCAGATACATCTGAGGCTGCCGGTGTGGAGGCATATTCTTTTAATGCGCGAGTATAAATGGTTAAAACTTTGAATTGAGTCAATATTTGGATCTCAAACTTTTGCTATTGGCATATGATTATTTTTAAGGTTTTGCATCTTAAAACGAAAAAAACGCAACCCTTTTAGAATCTCGCACGTGTCAGTTTGTGTGTCGCAATCATTTTTCTCAGAAAACACTGGACATAGAAACTTAAATTTGGCATAAAAATAAAGCATATTAGCCAACTTATATTTAAACAAATAACTCTCAAAAATTGTTGTACGAACATTTTTTAATGAAAAATTGACTACTCGAAGAAAAAAAAAATTATTTAAATGGGGTATTTTTTGAAAGGGTTACTCACAAGGGTCCCAAAATTATTAACTTTCATTACTTTCATATTATCCTTAATTATTATATTTAATAATTTTCGGTATTATATATTTAGAGATATCCTGAAAAACATCCAAAAAATATGATCAGACCCCTACCCTAGTGTTGCGACTTCTGAATCTAGAAAACTTGAGTATTTTAAGTTAGCCCAGATCTTATAATTTTTTATATATGTACCATCTTTTTACGCTAGTGAAAGATGTAGTGGGCAATATATTCACATTGTGAAAAATTAATATCTTTAAATAAATTAATAGAAATTCGATGTATCCCTAAATGTTCATAAATACCTAAACGTATATATGTGGAAATCCTTATCCCTATACATACGAACATCCCTTATGCGTGCATGTTTTACTCATACTTGGCAGCTCTTTATTTGTTGTTAGCATGAGCTTTAATATTATCACACAGTCATCAAATATAGGCAGTAGTCGAGGGAAACGTGGCGAGCTGCTGACTACTTAAAGTAAATAAAGTTCCGCAAGAAGCCATAGCAAAACATGCTCCTTTATAGAGTCTGAATATATGTGTAATTAGCATGTCTCCACGTTAATTTGTAAAAACTTTGTTTTCCAAAAAAGGTTCGAGTCTGACTCTGACAACAGAAAATATTCTAATATATAAATATGAAGACCTACATTGTTACAGGGGAAAGTAGGGCATTCTTTTTTCATTTTCTGCTATAAGCAAACATATATACCTTTATACATGTGCTTGATTATACACTCTCCATATATTTATGTTCTCTTCTTTGTCGTTTAGGAGAGACATTTTTCTTATAACATATATTATTTTATCGTCAATTTGAAACGTGTCCGTATCCAATAACTTTCCTTCCGTGCGCATTAGTAAGGATCTAATTGGTTGAGTAGAGAGCGTCATGTCATTATTAAAGCATTTGAAGTGTGGTTGGCTTCCATTAACTTCTTGTCAATCTTCCTTTTGACTCATGTTTGTCACACCCACTTAGTTCAACAATAAATTTTAGTTTCGTCTTCAGTAAAGTTTAATTTTTGCAAATTAGAAACATTGTATATATTCATCAAATTAATCGTGAACATTGACTATATAGTTATTAAAAATTAAATCATGGGACTATATTCATAAAATTAGTAACCCTAATGGATCTGTCGCTTTTTTATGCTTCAGTTGGTAAGTTTTAATCAACTATGCTCCTGATAAAAAGCGGATGAGGGTAGGCCATGAATTTGATTAGCCAACTTGATTTAAAATTCACCTTATTCGCGTCAAACAAAACCGTTGACCAAATCAAATCGTTTTCTTTCATTTCTGAGATCGTGAAATGTTTGTTTTTTTTGCCAGCAGATTAAGCACGTCATGCCTTGCATAGTGCTTATATTCAAAGTATCGGAGCTAACATTAAGTCTGAATCGAAAGCATTTAAAAATATGCGATATTTAAAGTGGCCCTTAGGCAAAGCCTTTGGCCAGAGAATATATATATAAATATATATATATATATATATATATATATATATATATATATATATATATATCGATCAAAAAAGAAATCAGGATAATTGATTCTCGAGATATGTTTACATTAACAGACAGGCAGAGAGATATAGCTTTTACTATATGAAGCAAAAATGAAGCGTAACAAGAGCGCATAGTTCTTACACGTAGTCTCTATAGCAAGTAAAGAATATGTTCAATGTGAGTCCAGAAATTTGTCACCAAATGAGTGTTATCGTAATTCCAGTTCAAATAGGTCCCTGAAAGTTTTTGAATTGGATAGCAATTGATGATGTATATCTGATGGAACGAACTAGTACTTTACTAAAACTAGACAGAAAGAAGCTATAAATACTCCATTTAAATTGAACACCGTAGAGATGATTCTGACTTAGTTAGACCAGCCTCAAGGATTTGAAGATTTTAGTTAGGTAATTCCAAGGGTTATATTAAAGTTTAATCCTGTACGGAAAGTAGCATAGATTGGCACATGACTCAACATTAATTGCATTAGATGCACTATATGCCGTAGATTACGTCAACCTTTTTGAATCGTAACAACCATTTTCTATGACAATCTGTCTTCGTTATTTATTCAATAGACTCTTTTTTTAGAACAACTTTACCTATACTTAAGTTAGAAAATGATCTCAAAGTTTGCGCAATAAAAAATTATAATATTAAAGACTTAATAACGAATGTGATTTGATTACTTATCTCATAGTTTCATAAAGTTAATTGATATTTTTTGTTAGGTTATTATTTTCTTGATTATATAATTTTATATAGTTATGTATTTTTGTAAGTTCATTGAGGAATTATCTTATTAAAATAAAAGTTAAATAAATATTGTTGCAATAAAAAAAATGTATGATTGCTCTTAAATTTATCTTTTGATACCGCTTACATACTTATTAGATGTTAGGTATGTCAAACTCTTTAAGGTATGTCAATATTTTAATGTTCAATAAGTAAAATTTGTGAAAAAAAATGATGGCGCTATGTGAATAAATATTTATTTAACTTATTTACTCCAAGAATACTATTACATAAGCGCAATATGCAATGACACAAATATCACTAAAATGTTACTGTGGCGAAATATCACTGAGCTTAATATTTAAATTACATAGTACAAAGGTGTGCTTAATATTTAAATTACATAGAACAAAAACAGTTTTACGTCGTAATGTATTTGCATAAATTTGATATTCCTATTTAAGGATACCCTTTCTCTCAAAGCGACCTCACTGATTAATTTAGTAAATGACTAAGGCTATGAGTTTAATATACATATTTATTTATTCAATAATTTTAAGTAGATATCTTTAAGTTAATAAAGAATTAATATATGTAAGTTTTTCATTGTAAATATCTAAGTTTACATTGCCGACTATTCATTTCTGAACCATCGCTTAATATTTGAATAAAATGCGTTGTGGAAATAAATCAATTTTAATGCACAGAATTCTCTAGAAAGCCATTTAAGCTGCGTAGAAAATTGAACAATTTATATAATATGAATTGATGAAGATGATTATAATAAGTGATCGCTACTATTCGGATTAAGACATATGGAGAAGCATTTCGTAATCAATATTGAGAGCAAGGTTCAACACAAACATTGTACACGGACCGGTTATTAGTGGAGTATCCTTCCTTTAGTTTATCCTATGAATACGAGTCTCTCCTGTTTTGCTAGTGGGATGCTAATGAATTACGAACTTCTAAATAAAGAACTATTGTTACCAGCGTCAAAGTTAATTAGCTTCGACACTCGCTATTAAAGAAAATATTAACCTGTCAAGCATGTGTAGAAATTGCACCCTGATGGTTTCGTAAAAATTTCTTTCACTTCTTAGCCGTTACACTGGTACCAGGGCGGTGGAAGCATCGAATCAAGTGTGTTGCAAATGAGTAATGCGCCTCTCAGGATACGTTGTTTTTCCTCTGCCATTTATTTTTTGCGTGTACTTGTGCAGGGAAACGTCCAGGACTTTGACCTGATTTATCCATCTTATCGGTGATTTACCACGTAGTCTGGTACCTTCCATTTTGCCTGTACCACCAGGCGATACTATCTTTGTTATGCCGCTACACATTTTCCAAGAATTTCATTATGAATTAATTATATGCAAAATACGACAAAAGCTGCCTGATATCGAGTTTTTGTGCCATAGCTGCATAAATACGGAACTTAATTCAAGACATCCCAAGCATTTTGCTCAAATACCACATTTCCTGGTTGTCTATCTTTTTTTCTCTCGCTTTTGCTTAGTGTTCACATCTCTACCTTTTGGAGGAAAATGGGGAACACTGATGTTCGGACGAGTTGAGTTTTCGTTGTTTTTGTGATATTATTCTTCTTCCTTAAGTTGTCCATAGCGGACCTATTAATCGTCATACACTTTCTTTCTGTCAGTGCATCCACCTTTATTAAAAATTAATACTCATTAATAGACGTATAAATAAACCAACCCGCAAATCACTATCGTGTGACTTATCTTTGTGATTAATTTTTAATCCTAATTCAAATTTGATACTTTCCATTCCTTGCAGTGGACTTTCCATTAATTTTTAATCCTAATTCAAATTTGATACTTTCCATTCCTTGCAGTGGACTTTCCATATGACGATTACTAGCAGAGAATAAGGTCATCCAAAGTTCTGAAATTGTTTAGCCATCGATCGTCATTCCGTCCATCCAGTTCTCGAGAGAAATTCATGTTATAAGCTCCACATATATGTTAAATGTGATCGGCGAGGTTATACACCCTTGGTGAACTCCTGCACTGGGGTGGAAGTGATTCGACAATACATATACTGTTCTGAATAAGTAAAAGAATCTGAAATTTTATTTTCATAAAAGCGTCCGAGTAGGTGTACAAGTTTGTTCGACGTACCCATTCTTAGTAGCGTTTCCCCAAAATTTAATTTAATTAAATCAAATGGTTTGAAAATTTGAACGAAGCAAATATAGGTGGGCTCAATGAATTTCCGGGATTTCTCAATAATCTGGCTCACAATCTGTCTGTTCAAATGCAATATTTCTATATCAAAAGGGTTTTGAGATATGCGTTTAAAACATGCACTTTGCTTGCACGAGAAATTAAGGCAATAAAGCATTAATTACAGATTTTTTTACTGAAACTTTTTTCATGAGGTGGAATGAAAATTGCATGACCCTATTCCGTAGGCCATACATCTGGCTGCCATATTACATTACAAAGCTTGTCAAAGATTTCCACGTCATATTTTCCTGAGACTTTGATAGTCTCAATCGAGATAACATCTATTCATGTGGTTTTATCCTTCTAGGCAGTTTTAACATTTCGTCTTTTAAAATGTTTGGCTCTATTTTTTTATTGGTCTTGGAGCGGCAAAATTTTGCTACTCTAGATCTTGGAATAGTAATTGACAGTAGTTCTTACGTATTTTGAAAATATCGTTTATTTCAATGGCCACCTTACCATGAAAATCCTAAATAGCCCAAGTTTGATGGTAAGAGTTTTGGTGTCAAGTATTTTTTAAGGAGGTCCTTTGATTCGTGTTTGGCTGCGCATGCTTTGATTTCTTAACAATGGTTTTGAAGTTGAGTGTTTTGGTCTCACCTGCATGCGGCTTGGATTCGAACCGATATTTTGTTGTAAATTTATATTGCGCCTTTTAAGTACACATTTTGGGCACTTATTAACATTTTATGGTATTCTATACAAATATTCATTTTTCGCTTTATACTTGTATTGCCTACTATATTTCTCATAGGCGTTAAAACACGGCGAATCTTTGAAAAAATATAAGAACTTGGATGGTACACTTTTTGCATACGTTTCCAAAAATCATGAAGATGTACCAATCAAAATTATGAACAAAATATTTTCGAGATTTTTCAAAATGACGCTTCGTTCCAATATATTTTAAATAGGTAGCTTTTTAATAGCCAGCATATTTTCTTAATATAGTTATTTTCTAATTCACAGCATTGATGCCTCTTTATCGACAATCTAACTTTTGTTTCCCGGGAAACAATATTATTTGTTGAGCTCAATGGTGACACTAGATTTTATTCCCATAGTTTTTATAACGGCGACATTTCACACTGTTTCTATTTTTATGAAGAAGAAGATTTTGCATCCACGCTGTTAATATTTGTGTTTTTTCACTCTTTGTCATTTTAACCGAAATTAGGTTTTTACATTATTTTATCTTATGCCACTCGTGTGACATAAGAGGTAAGGACAGACCTAAACACATATTAATTTACTTTCCTAAATGAACCTACATATTTTCTTAAAAATTATTTGTTGATATATTTTATTTCATTAGTATTAATTTAATACGTCACACTTGGATAAGATTATGTGTTTATTATTGATTTGAATAGTAAAAACACGTAGTGAAGTGCATTTGGGTCCGATTGAAGCTCTGCAGAAAGGGTAACCAGATTTTCTACTGGATGTATTTGATCTTATATTTCTAGGAAAACAAACCATAACGAAAACACCGCAAATGGTACGTAAGAACCACGTTTAACCTACCTGGCTGATTTATTCTTTCACATCACTTTTAAGACATTCATTATCTGTAGCATAAATATTCGTTGCACATTAAATTTATTAAATATTCAACAGTCACGTTGACGATGTTAGGATGTTGATACGTTGTCAATGTAAATGATTGTATTTCTGTGACTAATATTTCATGCAAAACATTATTAAAATTTTGACAAATAAAGACAGCTGAAGAAAAAAAATCAGTTAAGTTTGAGGTTTTTTCATTAGTATCGGTGTAGCGAAGCACATCCAAAAATTTTTGCCACGCTGAATATATTAAGAGTTCCCCTGCGAAGCAATGAGACAATGAAATATCTATTGATCATGTCTGAACTCGACCATGATAATCTACATCTTTGCATGATCCATTTAAATTATGAATTATATTTGATATTATGAATTCATACTAGTAAACGAATCTGAGAACACTCACCAAGGTATCGAGTACATTTACATTAATACCTCCCTGAGTGTTCTCTGATTATTTTGTTATAATTCGATATGGTTATTATTAATTTAAATACTACTCATAATATTCAGATGAAATAATGTGTAGATAACTTTCTTTGTACATTGTATTTAATAAGCAATATCAATGATTACCTGACAAGTATAACATGGTCGAATATATACGTGAACATTATGTACATTTATGTATGTGTGTGTGCGTGTGCATGTGCATGTGCATGTGAAAACTCTAAGTTTATCCCAACATTACTCACCAGGACTATGAGACACGTTATACTTTCAATGTATGTGTTTAAATAATGTAATTATACTTAGCAGCCAACATTTCTCGAATTGCTTCCTTTACTGAATAATTTTTATCCCATCCCATTAAAATAAATATTTTTCAAATTTTTATTAAAATTTACAACTGGATTTACCAGTTACGATCAAGTCCAAATTATACAGCGGGCTATTGATTTATTTAAATTCACAATTTTGTTGTCGTATAAAAAGAGGGTTTATATCCATTTTCCATTAAAAACAATATTTTTTTGTAAATAATGATTGCATTTTTCGTCTTTACACTTAATAATTTTCCGTCATAATTTCTAAAAATGGGAGTCATAATCTTTTAGTAGAATAAGTCACTCTTAACTATTAGAATAAACATTCATTACCATTACGTCGACTCTTACCGGGTTTTTTGACGCGTAGTGATGAACTAAGCTTTCTTATCGGGTTTAATATTTTAAAAATATTTTTGAATAATCAAAACGTTTTATTACTACTGAATCGTATTTATTCTTGGTTTAATGATGCCATTAACACGCTCTAATTTTGGTGATTATCCTACCTTTTTTAAATTCACATGACTTACTTCACCATAGATAATAAATAAGTAGGCCCACTGTAAAACGCCAAGTTTGCTTCTATTGGCTTTTTTAATATTTTATTAATCATCGCAGAATCGATTAATGTTTTATGTCATTGAAAGCTATTGATCAACGCTATTGATTCAACTACTATGAATCCCGGTATTTAAACTATTTATGAGATAGTATAGAAAGTAATTATAGTAGTCATAACTTTAAATATTATAAACATAACATTTCAGTGTAATCTCACATTAATGCGATTACTTAAAATATTTAACGTTTATATACAGGCTGCATTCAATAATTTAAAAATTATTAAGTGTGAAAAATTAAAATAAAAATTTTAATTACTCGACCTAAAATTTCATTCAAACTTTTTGTATCCCTTTTATCTTATAGAATTTTTATTTTTTAACCCGTCATTAAAAGAGAAAATGTGTTTTGTTTCACCTATTTGTAACTCACAATAAGACTTGAAAAACTCCTGCTTTAACGTAAAGCAGTTTCTATTTGAATTCATCACGTTTGCATTTACGAAAAAATTAAAAAATGCAAATTCCGCCGTACAAGTGGTGCAGTATGCAGTGTAGATGAGACACACGGACTTAATGTCACAAGTGAACGCATAGCACGTTGTTAGTTTGATAACTTAATTATGCAGTGCTTGTTATTAACGCTGTAACAATAATGGTGTATTGACGGCGAATCGAATGTTTTCTATTATAACTGTAACTTAATTTCAGAATACGTGAGAATTTTGTCGGTTTTTAAATAATATGACGTAAATATCGTTAAATTATCAAATAACAGAAACACGGAGAAACACTTCTGGTCGAAAACTTTGTTCGTGTGCAGCAGCGACAAATAATTACTAGTTTGAAATTTTTCTAATATGCAGGATATTTTGTATACATTTAAAAAGTTTGTGCATCTCACTAGAACCAATAAACCGACAACTTAAAAGAAGAAAATATGTTTTTATTTCACAGTTGATATGTTTCTTCACAAAATCATGCCATAAATCAGATTGCAATGTTTTGAAAGTCCTAATGTTATATAACATCTTAATATATCATGATGTTTACATAAAAATTATGTACATGGTAAGAGTCATAAGAAGAGAGTATATGATTACTAGTAATAAGAATAGTAGATCTTCAAAATATAATAGGATGTGTTTTATTAAATACGCTATTATACATGATAAATGAGGTTTAGATCCTTTTTTCGAACTTCCCACAAGATTGCTTTACCTTTGCATCTAACACAACTTCTGAATGTGTTCAAATGTAGAGTTAGTTAATTATATATATTTATGACGTAATTCTCACTATCACCCTCGTAATTTAATTATTTAGGTTAATTTTATTACTTTATTACATTACTTCTATAGATAAATGTAAATTCATTTTTACAGGGACACACATTATCGAAACTACGTAATGTCATGCCTTGGGTTAAATTTCTCCAAAAGCAATAACTATTTAATTTGCTATTAGATTTGAGTTCTGGTCTAAATTTCTACTCTATTGAAACAGTTTAAATAAGTCCAAGTATATAAAACCACTATTTCACGGAACTTTGAGAAATTAAAATATGAAAAATGTTGTAGCCTACTTTCTTCTCGTTTGTTATCCCAGCTTCGGATGTTTTTGAAGAAAAAGTTAAATCTGTATAAATAACCCATCAAAATCATATTAGCAGTTTCAGGATCTCAAGCAAATGGACAGAATTGGATTTCGTAAATTGATGCCAGTGTAAATTATTCGCTTTGATTATGGCGAAAATATATGTTGAAATTTATGTTGAATATTTTTGCTTTTAACCTTATGTCACTTCAGAAACCTAAAGAAAGAAAAGTAAAATTTCACCATTTGTTCTCAATAATTATTTCTCTTCTACACTTGTTTGAAGTTTGTTTGCACCTTATTGTTACATTAAATTAATATCGTTTTTCGCAATTTTCTTTTATATATTATGTTTGGCAAAAATGAGAGTTGCAACCAGAAGTGTGTCATTCATATATAATTTGCATATTAAAATTATTTAAAGTGTGAATTGCCATAATTTCTCGTTTTTCACATATGTACTATTTGCTTGGTATGGCTTTTCCCGGACAAGAAGGATTTATAAACGTAGCATGTTTAAATGTCTTATTTAAGTTTAATTACGGTTATTGATTAACAGTATTCTCAAAGACTTAGTTATTTATATTGCGCTTAAATTGAGCAGTCCTGTAAAATTCAAAATACTTTTAACTATAATAGCCTTAAATATTCTGGAACTTATTTCCTGTGCGGTACTATTTCTTTATATTAAAAAAAGTCCTTTTTGACCCTAATTTGTAACAGAAGACAAGTTATAAAAGAGAAATTCTGTAATAATTATTAATATACACAATGAATCGTTTTTGTGGATTTTCATATTGTTAACAATACATTCGTACGTCTGTTTAATGTAATACTTTAAAGGTTTAATTCAAAATTTATATGGTATACTTTGACACCCTTTACTTACATCTTTTTTATTACCCACTCATTTTAAAAACTTATTATAAGATTCCCTGAATCCACCTGGAAAAAGCTAGAGGGTGGTAAACGTTTCATGCCAACCAAAACTTTAAAAACAAACAAAGAGGCAACAAAAATTTTAACCAGGCGACGTTTGGATTTACTCATTTATATTATTATACTAGCTAGAGAAAATCCTTCGGGGGATAAACCATAGGTGCCGCATACGTAGATGCCGTTGAGCTTTTATCACCCGAGATCAATCTGTATTGTACAAATTTTATATTGAACGGATTGTTTATTACAAAAATATTTAAATAAGTTCTAGTTGCTTAGTAATTTTATTCTAAGTACTCTATTTGAAATTCCAAGAATTTGCTTGAAACTTTATATCATTCCTTACGTCTCTGAACATTAAAGATAACTACTCAAAATACTTGAAGCGGTTTTGTAGTAATCTGAATCCCTCGGGAGACGTTTATATCGCAAAATTTGTAACAACGGGCGGATAGAGAACTTTATTTGAATTACACTATTATATTCACTCAGAAATGCTTTTCACTTTAATTGTTTTGACATCACGCTGAAATATCTCAAGAGAATGGCGGATGATACGATATACTATACTTCGCCTTACGTTCATGATTCTTATTTATGTACCTTTTAAAATTAACAGTGTTTGAAATTTACATATTGTGTTAGGAGTTCTATGCGTTAGAGTTATAAAGCTAAAATAGCTCGGGATACTCAAGAAAATTGGTTAACCCGTCATACGACCATCTTGGGAAAATTATTCAGTGTAAAATATGTGGTTCAATAAGATATATGCCGGTTTTATCTTAAACATGAAATACATTGCTAGTTTATGACAAAACCGGCTGTGAATATAGAAAAACTTTAATATATTCTGCCTTCTAATACCTCATAGGTCTGACATCAAGGTGCGTATTTCAAGAATTAAGATCCAGTATCATCTTTCCAATGAAATATTGATTAATTAATTATAATAATGATATTGAATATATTTGGCGTTAATTTTGTAGAAATTCACTATCAATTAATTTTTATTCGTAACTAAATGAAACTACGTAATGTAGTATTATTTTTACTTTATTTAAATTCTTAACCACGACCTAGGTCTCGTTGTATGACAACAACTTCAGGTGGGCAATTTTTAAAGACTGACTTTTAGAAACTTCTAACAGCATTTAAATATTTTACAAAACAATAGCGGAAGCGGGGTTTGCACGGGTTTTCCCACTGTTTACGTTTGTGATTTTATAGTAGTGGTGCGGTGTAATTTTTATTATATTTTCGAAAGTTATATAACATAAAATTATTTTAGTGAGGGTAATAAATTACAATGCAAATATTCCGGTGTATGTAATAAATTAAACGGATGTTATTCTCAGTAATACATTTACATAATGATCTTATGATGCCATCCATAGAACAAGGTTATATAACTATACATATCTCCCAATTTCTGTTTTCTTTTATGGTGTTTTTCCTTAAATATATGACCTAAAACAATTTGAAGTGCACTGCAGTATCAATGTAGTCTAACTATATTATGTCTAGAAGATATTAAGTGTGGGTGATATTATTGCATTGAGTTGATCATTTAATATATTAACGATGGTGTCTCTTTTATGTCTGTTTATTTCTAATGTTTCTAGAATGTTGAGTTTATTGCCTTTTGTATTTATTTGTAATATATAGGGAGCATTGTCGGTATGTGGGTGATGGTTATTTTCAAAAAGTTGTTTTGTAAAGTGATATGTGTCGGAGTTGTTGTTTCGCCAGTTAGCAGTGTGTTCTTTGTATCTGGTAGTAAAATACCTTTGTTGTATTTAAGTTTATAGATACCACTCTTTTCATATTTATCTATTTTTTCTTTATTATTAATAAAGGTTTTACTCAAGCTATTTAAAGTACTATGGGCACATGTGGTATTATTTATATTTTTATTATTAGTTAAGAGTTTTCCTAGTCTAATTGACACATTACATATGTATGGAATGGATTTATAGAAATTTGTTTTATAATTTGGGGGTACGACCGGGTATATTTCTTGGATTAGAATTTTTCGTGATTTATTCTGATACACTTTTGTGACAATTGATGGGTTATAATTATTATTTACTGTGACTTGTTCTATAGTTTTTATTTCTCTTCGTAAATTAGGTTTTTCTAGTGGGATGATTAAAACCCTATGAATCATGGAATGTAAGGCTGGTAACTTAGGCAAAGGTGTTGTAAATTATTATTAATTATGGAGTTGGCAAATGTGTCTTTTCCAAATATACTAAATTTATGTTTATTGTTTTTGCGTTTTAATGTGATATCTAAAAATTTATTTTATTTTGAGATTCTACTTCTAAAGTGAATTTTATATTATTGTGAAAGGAGTTAATAATGTTGATAAAATGGTCTAATTGTCGTTATGTATCTTTACAGCAGATGTGGATGTCGTCTACGTATCTATAATAGCATACTACATTAGTTGCTAATTTACTGTTTGATAGGCTGATTTTTAGATTATTCATGAATAACTCGCCTAACGGAGAACTGAAGAGGGAGCACATTGCGAGGCCATTGACTTGTTGAAAAAATTTGTTATCAAATAAGAAATAATTTTGGCGAAATAATGTTCAGGCAATCTTTTGATGGTATATTAGAAAATCAGTTCACCATGTCGAGTAATTAGTACTATATTAGATACTCATTTACAATTGGGTGTTAGGTGTATATTTTGAATTTTATTACAGAGATCAAGGGAGTTTTTAATGGTATATTCACTTGCAAAATCAGTTTTATTTCGAAAGATCTTATTCAGGTGAATGGTTAATTTTATCGAGGGTCCGTTCATGTATCATGGTACTACGGATCGCACGGGTATATTTTGTTTATGAACTTCAGGTTGTATCGAGTCGTTTTTTTCAACCCCCGATAGAGTATCGTTAAAAATTGCAAAAAACGACATTCTATTACAAAAAAAGACATTCTATTACCGTCATGGTTTTTAAAAAAAATGTTGACGTCTTCGGCTCACAAAGATAGAAATTATTGAGACAAAATGTTTATTACACCTACGGTTACCGAGGTATAAGAAAAAAATACATCCTCTTTTTAAAATGTTTGGTATCTAATAAACTCTATTTTTAATCCAAATTAATGAATTTAAGTAATCAATCAATGACAATAAATTTATCAACACTTTTTATGGCAAATGTGTATTGGTTACCTTTTATATCCCGTTTGTGAAGCACTGTATAACCCATAAAAATATAGATAATCTATAGAAATATGTAAAAATGCTGAAGATTCTTTTGCATAAAATTTAAAACAAATTTACTTTATTTCACTTTAACAGCTTTTTGAACCAATTTTTTTCCCGGATCGCAAAATTTTAACTAAAAAAGTTTTGCAGAAGAAAATTGTAGGTAATTTGGTTTTCTACAAAAATGTCATTTATTTTCTTCAGACTTCAGACTTTTTTACATTTCAGATGCCGAAATGTAAGAAAAAAATCTAAGTGCGCACCTCTTTCACAGCGTCCAAACGAAAGATGTTTGTATCCCAAAAACTTGGTTTGGCTCTCCCAATGAACTCTCTTACACGTCGAAAGAAAATAAACACTGACTCCCCAAAACACACATCTGAACTATCATTTGGATTGACTGTTTTTCCAAATTAAAAACAGTTCAGTTTGTCACTACACTTTAAAACTATTCTCGTTATATATAGTATACTTTTATGTTTACAGTACTTATGAAAATAACTAGACAAACGATGACACGGTGAGGAATATCTTTTGATACCCTTTACCGTCTTATAAATAGGCTTTGTGTGTTTTTAGTTATAATAAAACATGTGTATGTTGTTTCGTTAATCTATTATATTATTATTTCATCTGTAATTGGTTTTGCAATATATTTATTAATTACTATGATACTCTACATAATGTATCTTGCGTAGGTGATTTACGTAGTTTGCTTCAGATGTCTTGCAAAAAATATAGTATTTATTTGTATTATTCAAAACAGGTTCCATTATCAAATATATTTCTGTGCGCGCAGAGACCAATTATAAAGAAATTCCACCCACTTATTCTTGGTAAGAGGAGCACAGGCCTCGTCTTAACCACTCAATAATTTATTCTTGGATAAAATTCACCCTCCTTTTACCTAAAATTTTATTAACGGAAATATTCTAAAATTACGAGGTGCAAGGGTCAAGCCGTATGGGGGATAATTTAAGATTGTGAGCTATTATTTGTCTAAAAATACGCTAACTAGAGCTGTCCTATATACCGGAGAATTATCGTGAAGAAAGTGTTACGTGCGCAGGCGCGGTTTTGGTTGTATCTCTTTGAGTGTAGTTAAAACCTGAGGCAAACATGCGTACTTGCAACACGTAACAGTGATAGTCACCTGTGAGTCTAGTATAATTCTTTTTACTATCTCCCTCTAGGCAAAAGATAAATAATAACTGATTCTTAATCTTCTAATTTCTGATGTCCATTTTTGGTGATTATTGGGTCTACTATTTCTGACTGATCTGAGTTATATTATCTTGCACCTCTCTATTCCCTTTCGTTAAGGGAGTTAAGTATCAATAGACTGCACTATTTTTTTACATTCGAGTCTTCATATGAAATTGAAGTGAGTCGTTACTTTCATGTTTGAAAGTATAGTTAAAATAGTCTGTAAATACTGTGATAAAAATACACTGCAGTAATTTTTGTACCTTTTTATTTAATTAGTAACTTACAAGTATTGTACACACTTGTAACAGATATGAATATAGTCCTAATAGAATGAATATAGTCTAAATAGAGTCCTATTATATAGTTAAAGGAGTAAGATTTATGGAAGAACCTACATATATGCCGTCTATTTGAAAAATTCAAAAATAATAACCGGTGACAAAAGATGTACTAAATTATAGACAAATGGACAAACAAGTGATTCTACAAGTTTATCATGACCTAACAATTTCGGAAGCTGGTATCTATGAAAATTTAATAATGTTTAAATTCATTGATAAGTAGAAAATATTGACAACCAGGAAATAAAAAAAGAATGGAAGTAATAAATGAAAAAAAACGCAGAAAGTACAATTTTAGATATAAGAAAGGCTTGCTGCCGAGAAATGGACTCAAATAAAAGGTTTTAAAATGTGGTATACACATATGCAGGCTTGCGTATTATTTAGGAGAACTATGAAAGTATAGATGGGTGTAGAGAGTCTAAGGTGAAGAAGGTGATAATGAGTATAGGTAGATTGATAAAGCGGTGGAAAACTACATGAAGTAATGTCGAGAGCTAAATAATGCTGTCTCGTCCGAGACTAACAAATCACACCCTTATACATCAGCAAAACTGCATCCCTTGGATGTAGCTATTTATTTCCCATTTAAAAACTATTATAACGCCGTTATGGAATCTTGACTTCTAAAAATCCAGGGAAAGTTGTGACGAGCTATGATTTTGCTGAGCTGATGAGGTTTAAATTTACCAGGGCCACGATTTCAACAAATATTATTAATGCCTTCAAAAAACCGGGATCCATTCTTTTGAAAGGAATGTTTTCATTGACGAAGACTTTTTACCAAGCATTGTGACTGATCTTTCCAATCATAATGTCCTCTCAAATCCACTTGAGGTATCTTTGCAAGATATTAGTGAAAACTAGCAAAACAGTCTTTCAATTTTAGGAAACGAAACATTCGCTGGGGCATTAGTACATTCTCCATCTTTTCAATAATAGTCAGGGTTTTCGTTCGATCCAAGGTGAGACCCATCAGAGCCTCAGAGTGACTGACAACAAGAAACATTGGAGCCGCAGTACGTATAACCGCAAGAGCCATTAATGTCTCAATGCTCTAAGTCAAAAGATACATCGGTGGTATCAGGCTCTTTTGTAAGACCCAGCCACTTCCGACAATTCCTCAAAGCTGTTCCAAGGGCAAACATGAGAAGAAGAAAATCTGGCCATAGCTTAATTACCACGGATACACCGGAGAAGGAAAATATTAATTTACAAAGATCGGAAGTATAGAAAAGAGAGGGTACGCCATAAAACACCAAAGTGCTATTAAATTGTTAAGACAGCAGGGTAGATACCGTTTTAACAATTTAATAGCATACGTGTTAAATATTCACGCAAGTGTTTATAAAAATATATTAATCTACAAAATGAATCAACAAAAAAACAAGACGAAAATCTTAATTTTAAGCTCTAAACACTTGTGACATGTATGTACAATACAACGTATGTGTAATATACGTATGTGACTAACATTTGGCAGAAAGCCATATGTCACTCACATACGTATATTTGGTAGCACAGTCGTGACCCATATTCCGAAAGAAAATAGATTGAAATGGGATAAAAAGGCAATAGCTGGATACATTGAAAATGTAAAGGGTCACATATAATGCAATTTTATTACAAAGGAAGTCATTACCAGTAGATATGACTCTAATATTCTTCAGGTTAGTGTGGAAGAGTACCAAAGCCATTATCAAATATTGCATTTGAACATGACCGTTATGAAAGTAGAAGTTCAATCGCAATCCACAACAACTTTATGACAGTATTTATATAAAAGATAAAGTACCCTCAAACAGTCAGATGAGTTTTTCGATATTATTGCAAAGAGCAAGACGAAAAATCTTGCACTGATTGATAAATCCATACCGCCAGACGAAAGCCTAACAGATGTGGTTTTTGTAGTCTGTATAATTAATGTGAGTTGAGTATATAGAGATGCCATATAATTTATCAATAAAGCCCTAAAAAGGACAAAGTCCAAGAAATGGCGTTCAGCTATAGAAGAAGAGGTGAAGTCATTTGAAGAAAATAAATCATGGGATGTAGTTAATAAATCAGAACAATGAATATTTCTTCAGTACAAATGGGTGTTTTATAAGAAATTCGGTGATAATAACGTGTGGTTCCGAGTAAGGTTGATAGCAAAAGGTTTTATAGAGCAAGCTGGAATAAATAAACTATAAACAGTTTCAACAGTGTTTCGTTATTTAACCCTAAAACTGTTATTTGCTTTAAGTGTTAAATATGATTTAAAGATACCCCCTCTTGATGTATCTAATGCGGAATGCATTAGAAATGATTATTGATTAGAATTAATGATTAGTTAGAAGACACTGTATATAAATTTACCCATTAACTTTGTATGACTTGAAAACTTTTGATATCTTGAAACGGTCTGCAAGGGCATGACACAAAAGAGTTGATAGTGATTTAAAAAATAAAATGATGGAAGTTCTATGTATGAGTTCTATGTATTTATGTATTAAGTAGAATGGAAATATTAGGATATATGTTGCCTTATTTGTTTTTTGTGTTTTCAAATAGTACTAAAGAAACATTGTCTTTAAATTGCTATATTCTAGATAAAAGTTAAACGATAGATTCAAGTTAGACGAAAAGCTGTAATCTAGATTCAAGTTAAACGGAAAATGTAAAGCAATATACACGAGTCAGAAAAGAAAACAATATATTCATTGTTGATTAGCAATATTTTATAGAATATTTTTGAAGAAATTTAATATGAAAAATTGTAAATAAATAAGTACACTAATGGAAAATAATTTAAGATTAGGCAAAGGTAGTTTGCTATATTTTGTCAATATTAACCAGTCATACCTATGCAATTTGTTACTTGAGTAAATGTAATAACATAATAAAAGTGACTGGATTAATGCAATACGTGTTTTGAAATATCTGTAAGTTACTAAAAGTGGGATAATTTGGATTTTACTGGTTATGTAGACGCTAATTGGGCTTCAGATTCTATTGACAGAAAATCTTTTACTAGATATATTTTTAAAATTTCAAGCAGTATATCATAATAATGTAAAAAAACGCAAACTATTGCCTTGCCAAGTACCGAAGCTGAGTATATAGGTATATGTGAGGCTAGTAAAGAAGCTATCTATTTAAGAAGTTACGTGAATTGAAATGTAGAAATAACATACCTGTGTTACTTTACAATGATAACTAAAGTGCTAAAAAACTAATTGAAAATTGTTTATCTCATAAAAGAAGTAAGCATATTGATGTTAAATGTCATTGTGTCAGGTCACCGGTAAATAAAGGTTCGATAGAAATTAAATACTTAAAAGCGGCAAATGTGCCTGCAGATATTTTGATTAAAATTTGAGTCCATATAAATATTTATAACTTATAAATGAAATAGGGATTACAAAAGTAGTCTGTATGTCATCTTAATTTTGAAATTGTTTCTTGTTATGAGTTCCTGCCCTTTTAAGATCAATTGATTTCTGATGATTATGGAACATTTTTACAAGGAAAAAATGGAAAATAAAATTTTTCAGTACGGTGTTAATATTGTCATTAAGCGGTTGATACCTTCTATGTTTTCGCAATATTGAAAAATGGGGAAAATATCCAAGTGAAGATAAATATATGACTGACAACTATACAAAACTCTCGATGGAGCTTTCGATCCGTCGTCTCGGGTACAATCGAGGTTAGGCGAATGATTAACAGATGGTTAACATATTGATCAAAATCGTAATGTTTTTTGCGGTACACTTTTGAATATAATGATACGAAATATAATAAGAAGTATGTGCATACAATTGCAATGAGAGTTTGCTGTGAAAAGAATTTACTAAAATGTTACAAAAGCAATCGTTTAAAACGAAGATTCTTTAAACTTGACTCGGTATATAAATATATCTTTGCAAGAAATATATTGATTTTGTATTTACCGAAATTCACTAAAATAGCTATTAAATTTACTTAGGTTTCAGCAGAAAAATTACCATTGCTCATTTCAATTACATTGAAACTATTTTTTGACAAAATTGAAAATAAAATTGAAACAAAATTTGTTTTTACAAAATTGAACTATTCTTGCTCATTTCAATGTAATTGAAATGAGCCATAATAGTTCCCAAATTCTCAATTTATTGTTTGTATGAAAATATATCGTTGTTCAATTATTACTAAATACGTCAGAAAAAAAAGAACATAAGTAAAGCTGTACTATAGCCTACTGGAATGGGTACTTGAATCAGGGTGTGAGTATGTAAGTATGAATATTTATGTGTATTTTTAATCTCTTTCGGCAATTTCGGACTAAAACTAAATTATAGTTTCTACTTTTGTATTTATAGGAGATTTGCATTATAAAACATATAAATATTTCCAGTATGCCACAGCTTTAATTTTTGTACATGTATTCTTAACCTATCATGAATTTAGAACAGCTAATGACGTTAAAACATACTTGGATGTATTTAATATGCTAATACTCAATATGGATGAATTTAATTTGTATGTAGAATGTTAATAAAATAAAAGGAAAATAGGCAAAGGCGCTCGGGTGAGTTAAAGCAGACACTAATTATACCATAATTACTGTCAATGCGCGCCGAAATTGCTTTCGGAAAATATTTTTTATTCAAATTAGGAAAAATATCAAGTCATTTTACATTATAAACATACAAACAATTCAGCTACGTTCATTTTGCAGTGTATATTATAGAGGCAAAAAGGTACTTAGGTAAATATGGTTATGGTACTTACGCGCCATAAAATTGATTAAAAACGTGGAGATCTCTTTAAAATCTTTTTTCTTACTTTAGTAAATATGAAAAAATTGCTATATTATGGAAACACTTAGCACAGCGTAACGAGAATTATAGAATAATTAAGTGTATGTATGCGTAGTCACGTTGATGAGTATACAGTTCTTTTTAAAATAGAGTGTCAACGTATTATTCATTTAAAACATTAAACAAAATAATATGATATATTTGATATAACACAAATTTGGTTATATCAATGTATCATAGGTAGTATAGACAGTTATGAAATGTACTATGGTAGAATTTCAGTTAATATATCGATATCGTTTACCATATTAATTTTTTTAACTATGTATTTATTGCTAAAGTTAAAGAGTTAGTATTTACACTGACAAAACTCCAACCGTCACGTCATCAGCACCTGTTCTAATTTTACACTAGTATAGACTGTTTATACTTTATATAGGGAACGTTGTTTTTAATATGAATTTTACGTCAGTACATTTTTTGTAACAAACTTTTTTCTTGTTAAAACCAAGCTTATTGCATGGGTACTTTAAATCATCTTCTTTTAGTCGTATATATTAATTTAAGTGTTTCTTTTTCCTTAAAATGGTTTTAAATTATCTTTTAATCAATAATTTCAATCATGTTTTTTGATTTTGTTTTCAAGATTTTTGTCTGAAATAAGGATTAAGTAACAGTGCCTTAACTAGAAATGATCATTAACTCAGTTTTAATAAGCTTTTACTCACCAACGACAATTGACCTTAAGGCTCTAATATAACTAAGTAATTTTAGGCATATGTCCAATTTCCTGCGAAATTCACCTTTATGTAATGACGTTCTAAAAAATTTAAAAAGTCTTCATCGATATAATGTCAACGTTTCGAAATATTCGAGATTAAAAATTACGAAAAACAATTTTTCGTGAAAATTTAGATTTTTAATGTTCTAATGTTGATGGAGATTGTTATAAAAATTTTAGATCTTTAAATTCTTTAAAAAATTATACATTTTTTCCCACTGAAGCGTCCTGAAGTGGAGCTATACAACAGTGTATAGCAGAACATACTTTATGAAAACTGTCGTAATAAATTTAACATTATTATAAAACGCGATGAGTATATAGAGGAAGAGTAGAGTATAAAGAGGTGGAGAGATTCTCAAAAACGAGCCCTCTTCCCCGTAAAAGAAACCTTGAATAACATATTCAATATATGCGATACATCGAGTTATATCTGCAAAAGTCATAAGTCAAGGTTGTGCATTTTTAATTTGTCGAAAAACATTTCTCTGCGGTTTTAGATGAATGAAGGTAAGAAGGATATAGGTGAGAAAGGTTTAGGATATATTGGCACTGGTATCAAACTATTGATGAATGGAGGTAAAAAAATATATATAATCGCACTCGCATCAAAATTATGAAAGTATTGCGTTAGCATCATATGATCCAGGAGGGGTTCTATGCAAATAAGGAAAAAAGGGTGTTTTTAAAAGGAATGTTAGTGGATAAATACGAATCCTTACGGGATCTGTGAGTATGTATGTAAATTCGTACCAATTAATGAATTACTTCATTTTGATGAAAATTACTTTTAACTTTACTGAAACCCCTCATTAGTTTAGCGCTATCACAACCACTTTCTTTATATCTGATAACTTTTACGTATATGCATTAAATCGGTTTTGGATGGTAGCACGGTGACTATTGAATTTAGTTTTACAAATTTAAAACTTTACCATGCGCTTAGCGTGACTAACCTTTGCAATAACATTTCCCGGTGTTTGTTTATTTATTTGTGTGTTTGTGCCATGGAAGTCCAAAATCAAGGTACGTATTGTAATATTTAAAGCATTTTAATTTTGTGTGTTTTGTAGTGCTTGCAAAATTTTAGTGTTACAAAGCTTAATTTAATTTGAGATAAAAATGCGTAATTTTGATTTCTCTTGGTTTTATATCTTTTAGAACTGATGCGTTTTGTTGTAATATGTTTTAACATATTCATATAAGTATAGTCTAACGTAAAATATTGAATGAACCAACATAACCTGACGTATCCTGTGGTTCTTTATGTTAACTCGTAGCATACGTTTTTTGCAGCACATCTACGAGGTTTTTACATTTTATTTAAATTGTATGTTTTTCTTTTCAGGTTATTTACTGAAGTGCTCCTTTAATAGGAGGTATTTCTTTGAGTTAAGGTATTCAATAAAAAGCCACACTATAGAAAAACAGGAACGTATTTTATCAGTGCTGTTAGAAAATTTGGATAATGTAGAGAATATAGAGAACCTAGAGATATTTTAGATAAACTTGGTTTAATTTATGTAAAAGTGTTGAAAAATACTATAAAATTGTGAATTATAATATATCAAAAATGTGTAAAAAGTGTAGTGATTGGTTTAGTGCTACTGAGTGTATTGAATTAGTGTGGTGAGTAATGTAAATCTGAATGTGATTTAGCTTAACCTAGCATGTCTTCCTCTAGTCGCCCCGACTGAGGAAGGATTTTTGTTAGCAAAAGACCAAAACGTAGACGGTTGACAGAATTACTTGTATTTCAGGTCGACGATTCAGCGGTTAGTGAAATCAAAAACTGAGATTGACTTGCAAAGTTTTTTAGATCACACGGCTTCGTGGATCTTAAAGTAAGGGAAATTTGTTTTAAATAATATTCCAGTAAAGTCAGTTGATTTAACTTTAATTGGGAAATAGTGGTTTAATGGTAGTATCACAGCGAGCATAAATATCCTTACCCGGGTACTAGTTTAGATGATGACAGTAGTTTATTTCTATGAGATACTGCAGAACTATTCTTTTCCAATTTGTGAAGGAAAGTTCTACTATATATAAAAACGAGGTAACTTATTTTAAAGAAAATATAGTTTCCTTTTGTCCGAAAACATTCATTATAGACGAACGACTTTCCAACATCCAGCTTTCTTTGCAACTGATTATGGTCGATGTTAAAATTTGTAAGGTGTTAAATGAAATATCACCTGCCAAGTATTCTACTGACGAAGCAACACCCAAAGAAATGAATGATATAGATACTTGCAAAAAGAAATATGTGCTTGATATTGTACTTGCGAAAAGAAATAGATGAAAATCGTTTTAAATTTGGTTTGCCACCTTTATATTTGTCGATTGGCTTCTTTAAGTATTTCCTTCACCTTCCTTAGAGAACAAATTTAAAAAATTGGCAGGCTAGGTAAGACGACGATTAAAAATGTTAGCTGATGAGATATTGTATATTTAAAATCAGTTTAGGTAAAAATAACCACGAAGCGGCAGAAGCGGGACATCGAAAAAGGAAAATATCATAAGAAAATTATTTTTGAATTCTGATATTTCAGCCAACATCACAGGCTTAAAGAGAGATTTAATTGACCGTTGTTCTACAATTTTGTAAGCTACAACATCGATATAAAGTCATGTAGGAAATTCGGTTGGGAAACCGCTCGGCTTTTGGTACAAGAATATCACTTGTGAAATATCCCAACTTCCGTCCACAAAGGCTTATAAATTGTAAAGCATGCACTAGTATATATTGAGGAATTATTTGAAGAGGCTGCGGACGCTAATTACAAAAATTTGGAGGCATTTAGATGAGACCATTCTCGAAAACTGGCTCGGAAACTTACTAATTTTATTACTTACGATTTAATGAATGCAGTCATGTTACAGACAGAACCGTTTTTACCAGCCTACGGAAGCTTTCCCGAAAGAAAAAGGAGGTTTTCAATAGTCATCTATTAAATTGTAAATAACTTAAAAAAATCTTGCAATCATGTTTGTAAGAATGTCTGGGTGTTGTTATATTATTTTGCATTAAAAATCAGAGCTTTTCCTAAAATTCAGTAACATTTTTTATTAATTACTTATTTTTTTAACGTAATTTTTGCTTAGGAATAAAATATATTACCATATATTTATTTAAGGCGAAATTTGTAATTCATTGTGCTTAATATTAAACCTATACATTGAAATGTACCATTTTTTTAATTTTTCTTTTTTCTTGTCATTTGTAATGAAATTATTGATAAACATTTTGTAAAATAAAATATCATTTACAATTATTTCAATATAAATATATTGCATTATTTCCGAATTATCTATTTTTGATCCGCCGCTTTAGGACTAAGTACCATCTGCGTTGGGAGCAATAGACAAGTCGTCCATTATAAAAAAAACAGTATCTGCTTTTCCATATAATGGACGATTCTTTAATTATATGCAAGATAATGAGGAGATTTGTCATTATTATTGAAGTTGTACTGGCGAGTTATAAATTATCGTGAAAAATTATGTACAATCTATATTACAGTAAGACATGGTAAGAAAATTTAATTATAATCATGTACAAACCTGGTTGAGAAAAAACATTGAATCCAATCCCAGTGGAATACGATACTAAAAAAATATGTTTAGACCCAGTTAGAACATTATTATCACTTTATTAAAAACGATATATTGTAACTGTGCTAAAGATTATGGTGGAAATGGTTGCAGAAAAAATTATTAGCAATGCTCCACAGGTTGTGAATACAGCCATTTATATTTAAACGCCACCACTGACGTAATAGAAGATAGAACCGATTTTGACATACGAGTAAATACCGATATAAATCAAATAGATATTTTATCTTCAAATGTAATTAAAAATGAAAATGTTGCCAAGGGCATAAGTAGTTCATCATAATCGATCGATGAAGAAATAGAATTTTAATTATCAGCAGGATCCATTTTTTTGTTTAGTTAATATTTTAATCACTGAAAATATTCGCTGTAGCATTATATTACTCCATATTCTATGGATTAAACTTACCAGAAAAATCATGCAAGAGACTTCTACCTGGCATTACATCTCCGAGATGATGTGGAAATTATTATTCAGTTATGCAATGCCTACAGCGAGCATCTATGTGCTAAACGACGAAAATGGGTGATTCTGCAAAACAAATTAAGGACATATTTTTAAGAAATTTAGAGATCTAGAAATTTTATAATGATATCGATCGACTTAATAGTCACAAGTAGCAATATTTTCATGAAAGTCTGTTTATCGTGACTTTTGACCACGAAAAAGCAGACTATACTTTTACACATTTTTTTAGACACGTCAAAAGATTCTATGGAGAATATCGTAACACATATTCCTAGATTATGGAATCAGCTTAATCCAAATACACAAAGTGTGCCCCCATTGTATTTAAAAGACGTTTGAAATTACATTACCTATGATAATCGATAGATCTATATCCGTGTATCCGAAACCCATCCTTGTCCTTTTCGTGTCCATAATGTGTCATGGTTTTGATTTTGCTATATATTTATTTTTATATTAATTCTGTATTTTTTATATTTATACCTTTGGAAATTGATTATTGTGTACCTTGTTTTCCTTCTTGCTACGGAAGTCTAGTATACAAAATTTAGCTACATTTAGCTTTTTCATGGGAGGGAAGGGGATGACGAGAAAATATCTATTAAATTTGTTACATAATTGTTGAAATCCTTAATTAAAACCAAGAATTTGATATGCATCTGGTCTTATTTCATAATATATGCTTTTTTGTTGGTAATGTGGCTCAGCAGTATCTCAGTAATTATCTTTAGGGATAAGGAAATAAAAGTGTGATAAATTCTGGAAATTTCCGCAAAAGGTACAAAAAAATCCGAATACCTATCACTAGATTACTTGATAGCTGTGGGATATGCTGGCAATAATAGCAATTTTAGAAAATGTTGTGGTATAATACGGTTAATGGGAAAAACTCTGAATATACCTTCACGGTGGATCATTTGTTTACTCCGTTTGAACAAATTGCCGTTTCGTGCCTATTTTTTTACATTGACGTTACAACTTCTTGCCCATAAATATTTACATGAAGCCATTATCCCGAAAACTTAGCTAAAAATTACTTAAAAGAACGTCTCATATTAGGTGGTTTACGCGAGCTAATCGAGTTCTTTGTCTTTACGTTGTAGCATAACTTATTTTTCATAAACTTTTTAATTTAAAAACTTGTGATGTCAAAGTATATGCTTCAATATGTTAATCTCTAGATCTCATTAATTATCAATAAAATTTAAAACAATTATTGTCTCCTGCTAGCAATATTGACTCGCAAAAACATATTAGATGATTTACTTTGCGTTGTGTCCTAAAATATGTCCAGAAAAATTAACCAAGTAAAGGTTTTTCCAGCAAATATAATAAGTTAATAAGGTCATAATAAACTGCGTTTACGTTACCACATTCAAACAGTCGAGAGGGTAATTAAAATACTCATAGAAGCTGTAGGAATCTCCGTCCAAAATCAATACGTGAATGTCTTATAAAAATGCAGATTGAGTCTCGCAAAACTTATGTCAAAAATTGGAAGCTAGAAAAGAAGCATATATATATATATATATATATATATATATACACAATAATATATATATATATAGATATATATATATATATATATATATATATATATATATATATATATATATATATATATATATATATATATATATATATATATATGTGGGTTTTAAGTTCGTAAAACACTTGATATTGAGATGATACTAGTGTTCACAATGAACACCCAAACGTGTGTAAAAAGACATTGAAATTAATTATTTTGCAATTAGTCTGTCGGAAGCCTAATTATGTAATAAAGTGGAGAGGTGCGCAGGTGGATTGGAATTTGCGCTGAAAGACCATTGTGGATGCTTTTCGTTTAAAAGCCTCAAATGTTAATTATTATTTGTCTAAATTAAGCTTTATAGGCATTTTCAAGTTGACAGCGTCCTTTTCGTTTGCGTTGCTAATTTAATTATTATCAATTCATTCCACTTGGGCACTTAACGAATTTAATTATAAAATATTTTAGCTTGAAGTATGAAAAAATAAGAAAAATATAATAAATTTTTAACCTTAAATTGAATACGAACATAATTTTCGTATTTGTTAATACAGGTATATGGAAAATAAAATAATAAACAAAGTTCATTTTCATAGACATAAATTTAAGTATTGCTGGATTCGTCATAATATTAAGAGTTTCGTAGGCTATATAAATACATTACAGCAGTCACTGTCCACCATATTGTCTCGGATGTTAATAAATTGCATTTAAACTACATCGAAATGGATACCAAATTAAAGATCTATATAAAATTATAATGATATGTATTTTATTTCTCTAAAAATTACTAGGCACCAATAAATAGAGAAAATACGTAGTAATATTCATATGTAGCAAAAATCATTACCAGAAAACTATTTACTAAATATAAAAATTAAAAAAAATAAAATCTGGCTGCAAAGAATATGAAATTGGCCACACATTCTGTAATGTTCTTTGAAAAATTTATAGGATAGTATGGGTAAATATACACTGAACTAATTTAGGCACCATCTTAAACATTTTCTAATTTTAATAATAACGCATCATACTCTTAATTTAACATAAATTGAATATAAAATGGCAAATGTGGCCTGAGATCAAATATTTGCTGATTTATATTTATTACAAAATATAGTATAAAATATACTAGTAGCATTTAACTCTTAGAGCGAACATATTAAATAGAAAGATCATCTAATTATATGAATGTGCAAATATGTTCTTTTGCGAATATAAGTCACATTTAATTTTTTCCTTCCTGCATTTCATTGAAATTTTCAACTTAACCGAAGAATTCCAAGGTAAAGAAATATGTAACAAATTTTCTACACTAATTAAAGTACCCAATATAGGTTCAAGAAGTACAGAAGATGTTGTACATAAACTTGTCCATATTTAACAATAGATAAATTATGGTGTACACGCCCACGATTTCCGTGCCGGTTGGCAAGTCGGCTTTGTGATGAGCTGCAACAAATCCCCGGTCCACTCCTATACGTCAGCGTTGCACGAATCTTGCCGCAGGTGTGAGTATTTAGGAAACAAAAAGTGATTGTGTTGTTCCACTAAGTCTTTCACCAGAATAAAACTAGTTTTAGCACTACTTTATTTTATTTTGTCCTATTTTACTCATCAGGGTTTTTAGAAACACTAATCGATCATATATCATTTACATTTATTACTTTTATTTATATTTACTGTGATTTTTTTAAATTGTCCATTTAAAATATGTATTTTCCCAATTTCTTATTTTTACGAGTATAAAGAGAAAGCACCTGAGATTCAATTTTATGTAGTAATAAGGTAAAATGGACTCAAATTTTAAGAAAGTAATTAAGTAAAAAACGTTTTCAAATTTAATATTTTCAAAAATAATTTCCAATAGTTACTCAAAAATTCCGTTAAAAATTCCAATAGTAACTTATTAAATGAAAAAGTACCTTCATTTGTGGCTATTGCACCCAAAAAAGTAGCCAAAGTTTTTGAAAAAAAAATTAACGCTATAGTGTGGTATAAAGTATACAAGTAAAAATATTGTGGATCAAATCCAGGTTAAGTTAGTAAATGGCTGAAATAGGCTCAATATTCTCAAAATGGCAATAGCTGACAGAGTATACAAATTCGCTAAAGTAAGCCAATGATAAAGGTTAAAAATAACTTTTGAAATTTAAAATAAAATATTTGTGTAAAAAATTTCTGTTGTCACTTGTATGAAAAAGAATAACGCTCTAAACTGTATTCTAGCTATGATATTTAGGGCACCTCCATATAAAGTGAACTTATTTTAATAAATATTATTTTATTTAAGAAATAGTATATTCATTCCATGCACATGTCATCTAAAATTTTGTTAATTAACTTCTGGACATTTATTTTTCGTAAATGACGTGGGTAGGTAAATCATTTAAATTAGTTAACAATACTTAGTATGTTGATAAATGGGTATAATAAAATTAACCCGTATCAAGTCTTTACTAAAAGGTGGCACCGAGTTATTTACATAATAAAATGACATTTAAACTTCACCGTTGAAAGTAATTAAGTTTCTGCTAAAATTAATGTTAACAACGCTGTAGTTTAATTTTTATTTTTGTATTTTCCACGAATTTTGTTCGCATATTAAAGTGCCGATTCAAAAACAAAATTTTTGAATAACTTGAACGTAAAATATTTATTTCCCATGAAATATTTCTCTTTATTATTTTTTGTTAACTGTACGAACATTGTAGGTAAGCAAAAACTCTAAAGAATTCACCTTTTTAAGTGGCAATTGCCACCTGTTTTATTTTTATACCCATATAGATATATCGATATATCTAGATGAATAAATTAGTTTTAAATATCTCACAATTTACTTTTAAACATCTCACAATTTAGTTTTAAACATATATTCAATGAATCTCTTATTGACATTAAATCTATAAGCGTCATTATTTTATGTCAGTTGTCAGTCTTTGGCGAGCTCACAATTTAGGCTTAGATTAGTGATGGAGTCATATTGAAAATTAATTAAAATGTCAATAAATTAAACAAAACTTTCTGAAGTGAACTGCTGCGAATAGTTTAGTATGAAATTGTGTTTACCTGTATTGTTTTTAATAGAGGTCTGGCCAATTCAGCTTCATAAGAAAAATTCATTATTAATACTAACTATTCACGCATATGTAAATTATCTCCCATTTTTCATTGTAAAGCGATATTATTGCAAGGAGAAATTTTAAACGCATACTAAAATCACTGGTAATGAAAGTGAAAGTGTAAAGAAAGTTCTATTTAATGCAGATTTGGATAAAACTTTTTGAGATGAGAAAAAGTTCACCAATCATTTTAAGCGCGGGTATTCCCTATACTATTGAGAAAACTAATAAATTTTTAATCCTGCCTTTATCTTCCAAAAATATTTTAAAATCGAAATCAAACTCCGTATGCACTATCTTTATCTAGGACTTGCCGCAGTCTAGTAAGCCGTGACAATAAGTACTCAATGTAAAAATTTGGTGCTTTAGATTAAAAACATTTGAGAAGATATTTTTAAAGGTTTTACATACTACCGTATTTTTATTTTTTTATATATATTATATTTAGAACTCCGAACAACTCATAATTAGATGATGCAATATTGGTGAATAAGGAGGATGTACGCCAATAAATATAAACATAAGTATATAATAATAAATAAGTCTATTATGTCTTCAAAAGGTATTACAAAAATAAAATTTATACAAATAATAAATTTCAAAAACAATTGCTTTAATCTGAGACCAAACAAAACAATTTTCGAACAAGTTATAGGTATTAAGTATTTGGCCAAGGAGTGCTTTAATATTCGATATTTGAATATGCCACATATCGAATATACATACATATATACATATATATATATATATATATATATATATATATATATATATATATATATATATATGGGTATATAAATATATATGTATATAATAATAAGCAAGAATAGCATTAAAATATATAAAATGTGGGGATACATTACTGTCAGTGAAGTCAGAAATGTCTACACTTCATTCATTGTCTATTGCCATATCGCGCCGCCTCTTTGTATTTTTGTAATCTTTTATTTTATTAAAATGATATGGATTAACAGATAGATTGCTTCTAGTGAGTACCTCTTTTGATATGAAATTCTGATAGAAATTTTTATTTGATATGAATTCCGAAAAAAATATTTACTTTATTTGGCATGGTGCCAAATTTAAAAAAAAATTGATAACTGACCATGTTTAACATTTAATTGTTTGAGTACCATTAAATGCTAAACATCGTCAATTTCCAATTATTTTAAAGATGTCTAAATCATAAAATCTTGGTTGAATAGCTTACTGCTGTGGATTTATTTAAAAATATATAAAAGAAATTCGACCAGGAAGTAGAAATATCAAGAGTGAAGTGAGATGTCCTATCTTAGATATACAAAATATAACGTAAATTAAAGCTCTTAAGAAATCGGAAATTAAAAAAAATTGACGTGTTGCTAATTAATTTGTTTTTAATTGCGGGTAGATAAGAATTAAAGTTAACAGGCTTGTACGAGAACATAGCAAATAAATTACAACTGATGACTGGAATATATACCTTAGGAAAGTTGAAAGTAAAAAAGATGAATATTACGAAATGGATAAATTGATAAAATTGACCACACGGTTATAAATATGGATGGGTCTAGTAATAGTCCAAATGAACCATTCTTCAGACGAAACTGAATTGGAGCAAATTTTACAATAAAATATATATACAATCAACAATTACGTATTCATATCTAAACAGTCGGTATGATCCCAGCCATATTCGAGCAGCCGCACAGCAGTTTACATATTTATGCGAAACATTTGAAGCTTTATTTCCCACATCCATGACTTATTTCTCCGTCGAGCTGGTGAGTAAAGGTCAAAGTTTGTGCAAAAGAGACAAGTTTTTTATTAGCTAGCTTGCTTCGTCGATAAAAAAATTGAGATATAATTTTAATTTAAGTTCTAATTCTTTGGCAACATTACATGGTTAAATCTAATTCATCACTTAAAAAAATATTCGTATCTTATAATATCTTATACAATTATATGTCACATACAGTGCCAATCTTTCATATAAACAGTAATGTTTATTAGCCACATTTAGTTTTAGTTGGAAAGATTTCACAAGTGTTAAGTGGTAAAATATTAATTTAAACTAAAAAAAAACTCGCTGAATAAAATTATATATGGGCTAATAAATTTTATTGTTTATATAAAATTAATTGTAGCCTGCTATGTGCAATACACAGTAAATAAGATATTTACTCTTCAAATTAAAAATATATATATGAAAAAGCCTATAAAATGCATTAAAAATGAAAAAAAGATATTGCTAAAGAACCATAACTTAAATTAACGTTTGAATAAAAAATTAACATATTTATTGATCTTAATTCTCTATTCGTGAAGAAAACTAATACAGTATAAAACTTGCCCCTATTTTACATTAATCTTTTTGACGGTAATTAAGTAAAATACTTAAATTTTCAATAATTAGTTTCACAAATTTCCTTTTGTTTGTTGAAAATTTTAATTAATTACTCTCCTCATTACTCCATTCGTTAGCAGGTGTCCAAAACAAACGAAGTCGCCTTTTTGGGAATTTTACCGAGGATAGACGGGACTACGAGTCGTTAACTAGAAATTAAGGCATATTGATATAAATTTCAATAAATGACGCAAAAATGCTTTATATTGACTTTTTTTGGGAGCACTCAAACAATATGTTAACATTTGACATTTATGTGATGGTTTAGTCTTCCGTCTGTTGTTACAATCGGTATGAATTTTTTGGTAAATTTTGTTTTATATTTTCTTAATAAGTATAATTTTTAAATTACTTAGTTCGAATATTTACTTATTTCAAGCATTATACCTTATTTATTTCAATATTTTTTAACTAAGTTTTCATTACTTGTCACTTGTATTGTACAAGAATTTTCTAGTTACATGTAATTTTGTGTCAAAATAAATATTACCAATATGGCTCGGTTTAATATACGAATATAAAGTGTGCCGCTATGGCAGTGCTGTTCGGAGAATGCACATATAATCTAATAGCAATCTCCGATTCGTGCCGTACTCGCTCTCCAGATTATCGTCAGTTTTCCAATTCAGCGTCATTTTCAAGGTAACATAAATGTGAGGAGTACAGTGCAACACCAGTATTATTTTTAAGACAAAATACATATGAAGGATACGGTGTCTGAAAAGTAGTTGCGGTCCGCATTCACGAATACAATAAGAAAGGAAACAATTGAAAGTTCATAGCGTTATACCTGAGTCCCACACTTGTGAAAAGTCTTACCCTTGTACAAAAGTAGTACTCTCTAGTAAAGAAAATGGAAATTATAAGCCCTTATTTATGAAGTGAAACACAAATAAAGAAAATAAAAATATAAGTTCTGTTTAAATAAAAAAAAATGTTAAGATCGTTATTTTCACTTTAAATTCAAAAGTGCGTGAGAACATATTCCTAAAATATTCAGCACAAATATTATTATCACGATCACAAAAAACACGGCACAAATATTATTATCGATTAACAGTTTACCATTAATCCATATTAGCTATATGTTTAAAAAACAATCGATTATATTTTAACTTATGCCTAACCATTTCTCAAGTTTTCGATCCTTCATATATTCGAAAATAGTACATGCAACGAACGTAGCTTTTTTGTTGTTTTGCGATATGCTCATAAATTGTATTTTACTTTCTGCCCTTTTTTGATTCCAAATCGCTGAACTCTCTTGTCATTTATAGAATAAAAATAACAGGCATTTTAGTTTTCCGTATCTCAAAAGATAAAAGGATTATAAGAAATATAAGAAATTATAAGATCTTTTGAATATACGTCCTACAGTTTGCCGTTTTCATTTTCTTCAAAAACCGTTTGATATGGAAACTTCAAATTTGGTATATGTATAAATCATATATTCTAACAGTTAAATACCAAAACAATCTACATAGTAATTTTGGAGAGAGCAAACGGTGCAATTTTTTTTATTCTCATGGACCAGTAGGTTGACAATTGAGATGACAAGTTATTCCAATACCATTTATTTTTCATGATTCTATATAATATTGTTCCAGAAGTATTGTTGAAAGTATCCAAAAAATATGCACGCTCTGTCCCCATTCGTGAAACTTTTAAAGTCAAAATAATGGAAACAATTTTGTTTAGCTTACTTCGTTTATCGTTGTTTTATACAGATACTATGGCAATAACTCTAAATCTTGTAGTTTTTTTTTAATGTGTGTGTGATAAATGGAAAACATATTTACGTGGTGAACCATAGTGTTAATATTTGTAGAGGGTTTAATAAAAAATAAATACTCTTAAATGCTATAATATCTGATGTACAAAGATGAAAGGAATCCTTGTGATGCGATTTCTACTCGTACTTAACAGGTTTTATTTAAGATTTGTGTAGTATGCACGCCGTATAATATTTACGTGAAATATTTATTTAGTGACACTTATGAAACCCCTTTACTTCGAGACCTATTTACCAAGCGTGAAGTAAGGAAATAATAAAAACGACTTATATTTAAAATTTAATAAACACTCCCAAAATTGTTAATTTTTACTGACTCACAATTAAATAAAACTACATGATGTAGTTTTATTTCTACTTTCATTATGTACTTTACCACGACCTAGGTTTCGTGTAGGTGTATTGTAAAATTTTCAGTTGGGCTATTAGCAAATATATTAATACAACGAAACCTAGGTCGTGGTAAAGAACTTAAAGAATAATGTTATATCATGTAGTATATAGCATTATTTCATCAGTTCATTTACTTGTGAATAATGAATTTCTACAAAATTAACGCCAAATATATTCAATACCCGCCTGACTAAATAATCGTCATTATCTGCGATCAGTCTGCTTAGAGAATCGAAATTTATCATCTAGCTAGTGGTTTTGAAAATAACTGAAAGATATAGTTAGAAATTGGTCAAGGTTTACTTAGTTTAGTTTGAATGCTTTCCTATGAAATTTACGCTACTAAATTGGGATTGCAAGCGTTTTAGTCTTATAGACAAAACATAGGCTTGATTACACATATTTCTTTTCACAAATTGCCTAATTAAGACTGACAAATTCTGATTTTCTTAATGTGAATATACAAAAATTCCACCATTCTTAGCAAATAAATGTATCTATTTCATTCCACCAATAATTAAATCGCACTACCAGAAATATGTTATGGAAAAATTACTTTGATGGAAATAATTTCAAGTTACCACTATTTTTGTTCAATGGATGACGTTACTGGTATTTTACGTCGATGTAATATATTATTCCCTTAATAACTATAGGAAGTGAAAGATGTCACCGCGCGTCAATATGCGGATTTACGACATTTAGGCGTTGAGTGTAAATATGATTAAGAATTCTGATAACTTTGTCTTTTGTAATATGAGGATTGCCGATTTTGTAATATGAGGATTGCCAATTTTGTAATATGAGGATTGCCGATTTTGCATAGCGTTTCGGATATTTGAAGGCCTTTCTAAATACTAGGTCTTATCACGTTTTTATTAAGATAAATTACGTTTTTACCAATTCTCAGCAAACAGTAGTGAAATCACAGAAAAACAAAAATGTGGAGAATGCGAAAATTCCTCTCAGATAATCATAATTGCCGAAAAAATGTGAAACGAAAATATTCTTTCAAGTTTCCACTTTATTGGAATTAGAAAAGTTGACATTGAAATTAGCTGGATACACATTTTGAAGTACTTAGCAAAACTATATATATATATATATATATATATATATATATATATATGTATATATATATATATATATAAATATATTGTTAGATTGAAACCAGGACTGTTTAATATTCTTAACAAAATTATTATTAATAAGTGACTCCCGCTTGTGAGAGCTTTTAGCAAGTGGTTTCTCAGTCACATCTAATAACTAATAGATCATTTATTATGTGGCACGACTTTTACGTGCATTAAAAAATAAAGAATTTTTTCCCTAATTAATTGCACATATGAAATCGCTTTTACTTGTGGTTTTTATTCAGTCTAACAACGGCATTTTTCTGGATTAAATCAGTGTTTTTCAAATATTAATTAATTTTACACTGGATGAAAATATAAAATAAATTAATAAATAATTTTAATTAGTGTGTACATTCTAGGCGATCTACGAAATTAACCCTTTCATCCAATATTTTTGGAAAAGTATCAATTTTTTATTTCTTTTTTAGTACCTTGGGCATTTTCTTCCATGATAGATGTGATTTCTTTTATTAGAAAAAAAAACATAAATTTATATTTTTGTGTATTTAGTTCGGGTGTGAATTTATATTTATCAATTTCATGAATTTGTGCTTGTTGAGATTGTAACTGGCCGCTGTTATGATTTACGGAAAGTTAAGTTAAACAATTTATATTTATTGTTTTATTCTTTTAGGAATTTTACAGCCAATGAACCCTGTTGCTTTTTCCTTCTCAAGATTTTTCTAGGAGTATTTTATACTTACTCTGAAATGTTTACCATTTGTATCGTATCCCATTTAGCGTTACGCAGACAAAACACGCAACGGAATTTTTTTTTTCCTGGCCATAGTTAAAAGTTTTCGACAATTTAAAAAAATTTGGTTCTCAAATTAAAATCCATAGAGCAATCGAATATTAATCTCCTCTCAAAATTAAATTTCGAATCTTCATCATTGTTTTTACGGGGTTAGTGATTGCCTCTTTAATTTACTTTTTACAGTTTCATATTTCAAAGAAGATATTGAATATAATGTTCGTTAAATGTGTTATCTATCTATCGCTTGCTACTTCTCTACCATTATACAATACTCGTACGGTTATTACCTAATCTCAACTATGGATCTTTTATTGTCGTGTCGAAATATTTTTACACTTGAGCTGTCTAAATTAGTGAATGTCACATCTGCTTATGAGATATTTACGCAATAGTAAATAGTTTAAGAAAAGTAATGTAAATTGCCTATTTTTGACTTTCAAAATTTTTTTTTAAAATAATGTCCTTAATATTCCAGTACGAATCAGGGTTGCACTACATGGTTATACGCATATGTCTAAATATAGAAATTTTATAAAATTTTTGACTGAAAGTATTGATTTTGGAATGATTTCAACTGGATTAAAAGTGCAATGAAACAAATTTAGTATGAAGAACATCGTACGCGGTCTCGTGTGCACATTGGCTTTTTGTTAAATACTAGTACATAAATGATGTATCTTTCTTAAATATTTTATGGTTCAGTCACTTTTACAATTTAAATTTGGTCACTGGTACTTTTAAAGATGTTTTGTGTTAAGAAGCTTTGATTTCTCTCTTAATTATTCAATTATCTAATTTAAACTTCTTTTCATTTTTATCTTTTATTAACTTTCATCTTATATAATTTAAGAGGGGTTTATTTTTCATTAAATCGTTTACCCTAAAAATATTCGAAATAGGCATATTTAATCCATACTGTTGGGTTATTTTATAATGCTAGTATATTGTGAAATTTCATATTTCTAGAAGTAAAAATTCTCAGGGCCGACGGCAGGCCATCACACGGGCGAACGGCATGATGGTAATATTAGTATTGAATATTTGCTAATTTCGATGTCAAGCGGTTCAGTTTGTTAATATATGTCTACTTATCTAATATATTTACTTAACATTATATTTTCTCAATTTTACAACAACTACGCTCAAATATATCTTAAATAAAATAATCGAAGAATTGATGACGTAATATTAACCGAGGCAGGTAAAAGATACGTACACATTATGTGAATATTTATAAAATATTATATAAATATATTCTGTCATTGTTTGCTATGAAAGCAATCTATGGGGGATTTGATCGTTAGTTGTATCCACAGTACTGCGGCGGGCGTTACGCAGGATAAATTCCTTATATTTGTTATTCTTAGCTATTCTAAGAGGCACGGAGCTGAAATAATAGGAATCCTACATTAAATGTTGAAAAGCGGAAGCAAATATACTCGTAAGTACCGAATCATATATAGATATAGCATTCGTTTATGTTGCTTCAAGGAGATAGGCACTATTTTTATTCAAGCAGTTTCCACTGACTAAATTTTATATTATGATTTTCATTACGAAATTTTCGTTGCCTTTCACTTGAATAACTAACTGCGTTAATAAAAGCTATTAACAACCACTATTTTGAGTCCCTCCTATAATCCCTCAGTATTTCAAATACTTACATTTTCGCTTCACGATTATTATTCACAGAACATAAAAGGTTGCATACCCCGTTTTTGGATTAATACATAGAATTAAATATTAGTTAAACAAGAAAAAAATTTGTGGTAGCAATGTCGGAAGTTGTTAACAAAAAAAAATTACGTTAATCCAAAATAAGTTTTGTTATGGATTTCTTTCTGTCCAAACTAATAAGCAGTTTTTTTTTAAATTGAGGGAGCTGAAGGAGATTTAAAATAATCCCGACAGCAGCTCTGTATCTGATTTTGTTATAGAGACAAGGCCAATGTACGTATTTCAAAACTAATTACGCAAACTCGCAATATGTGTCATTTTATTTATTGTCATTTGTCACAATATTGTTATTTTCATTTGAGATTAAAGGCAATTTTTATACACAGAATGATTAAAAAGACAATGAAGAAAGAAAATAAATCGTTTGATTTAATCGGTTACTTTCGTGTAGAGGTAGGCCAATATAACTAGTTAGTAAAACATATTTGCGTCATTTTTTCAAGCTTTTTTTAAATTTAAAGTTAATAAACGTTTTTTTTTCTATCGTCAAAATCATCGTCAACTGGAAAATCTATTGTAAAATATTGGCTTCCTTGCTAGATTACCATAGAATTAGATCCGGGAGATTTATATACATCGGCTTCCACCAATCTTTACCAGGTCATCTGTCCACGTAGTGAAGGATTGTTGCAATCTGTATCTCATGACTTTCCTTTGTCAATTGTATGCTCTATGTGACCTGCTCATTACCAATTTAACCTAGTCAAGTTCTTGGCGATTTTTATTTTTATAACTTGTGAAATAAAACCTTTGTCGAAATATTTTTTTATTCTATGTTATTAGGGAATCCGAAAAAATGAGAATTGGATATATATGCATATGAAGCAGCTTCGATGCTACTGGTTCTAGAATCGGATATAGATGATTTCTAATAGTAACCGGATCAAGATCGTTGTTGTTAACAGAAATCATATAGAATGAAACAATACCATTTACTTCAACGGGTGATTGTTAATTGAGTACTTCTGTATGCTTAAGTTTGGTTACTCGAATACCCAAAATGATGGAATTGTATTTTCTCATAAAATGTTCAAAGAGTTTTCAAAATCAACGTAACGGGCGATTTTTTACATCACTCAAGCCATCAGTACAATTATTGTTCTGATTTTATACTTCAGTTTTGAAGTCAGTTTAGTATGCAATTTATGTTGGCATGCGTGGCGTACTTTAACAGACGGTAGTTTGAAATAAAACGGCAAGAGTAATTCTAGGTTTCAATTATAAGGGCAATAAAATAACGGTAACTTAAGCCAAATGTGTATACAGCCAATAATACATAATTTACTTTGTATCATATACAAGAGTTAATATTCTATCATACTAACTGCGACAAATTTGTTGCGTGAAAACATTGTAAAATTAAGTTTATACTTTGTTCACAATTAAATGAAACTACGTGATGTAGTATTATAATTCAGGCGGGATATCCCACCTGAAGATGTTGTAATACAACGAAACCTAGGTCGTGGTAAAGAAATTAAAGAAAGTATAAATAATACTACATCACGTAGTTTCATTTAATTGTGAATAATGAATTTCTACAAAATTAACGCCAAATATATTCAATATTTATATTTTGTATAAAATATATCTTTTTACAGTCAACTAAACGATGAAGTATTGCGTTAGCATTCAAATGGGTCAATGAATGTAGGGAAGGAGAATGCTTTCACAGAAAATACTAGTTAATAGCTATATAACACATCGACATCTGCAAGTAGTCTAATTAAGGATTTAAGATAATTTACGAAAATAATAATAATTATACGTACGTTTGTAAGAAATATAACGCGTACACTTCTACGGTGAACACACTCTCATCGCTATGGCACTATGACCACTTTGACTCATTAAACGGTCACCGAGGGCAGTCTGAAGAAGACGATAGAGTAGAGAAAAGGAATTCATAATGTGTTACCGCTAGTAAATTGCTTGTATTTATATTTATTTTAATCACATTAATATATTGAGGGAATACAGTAAGAAATGAATTCAATCTGTTGTGTCGTTTTGTGAAAATTATAATTTAAAATATGTAAAATAAAAATCTAATTTGTTATTATTGTAATTTTTGCTAATGATTAAATTAATAAACATCGGAATGAATATTCAAAATGTATAATTATAAATTTGAATATACGAGGGTCAGGTTTTGCTACAACAAAGAATTGATTTCCGAGAGATTCAAAATGGAAAGGACTAACTCAATGCATTTAAATTACCTAATTTGCCTAGCAAATATCCCTTGCAAACAATTAATTTTTAATTTAACGTACGCATCTTTAACGTACTCATGGTTTTTACTTTGATTGGGTTATTTTTGATTATGTTAAATGAATGATGTAAAAAACGGAGACAGCTAAAAGTTAACCCAGTGTTAATGTATCTGCCTGTATTACAAATCAGAAATATCTTGTATTTCCTTAAAAAATGAGGTTATTTTTTAAGAGATAAAATTCAAACTGATTTAACGATTTTTTTATTTATTTTGCACTCAAATGATATTTTTCTCTCTGTGAAAAATATCAGAATAATATCGGAAGACTAATAAATGCGTGAATATCACCTGGATGATTGAAAAAGTCACGTGAAACTGGAAGACGTTGCATAAAAACAAGAAAATAATTTTATTGTCGGTTAACTGTTTACTATTCATACAATGACACATAAGGATTTAAAACGCGATCAAAATTGATTATATTTTGAAAATGTTTCTAAACTGTTATTATATTAGGTTTTTATCGACATTTTTATTCCTTTATAACTACTGGGTAGTTGACTACTCTTAAATTTACTGTTTTTCGTAAAATAGTATGAAAATACAAGTCATTTAAATCAATATTAAAAATTTGATGGCCTTCTCTGAATGTTAAGTTTGAAAATTTATAGCTTCGTCAATTTTCAAGATTCGTCAAAATTCCTTATCAGCTTGTGCCTTAAAATTATTATTTGTAAAGTACAAAAATACTATAATAATAACACACGCATTTACGAAATATTTTGTATTCCGTAGTTTTTTGTGTTTGGACAATAAATTATATTTTATTTTTTGCTGTCGTCTAATTGTAAACTGCTGAACTGTTGGGTTTGTGTGCTCCATTTTAATGTACGCCAATTTTGTTATAACTACTTTTCAGTCTCCACAACCTGATTTTCATTGTTTGTCTGTGTCCGTTAATAAAATGTAACTTCGCAAAAAGAGTTTAACATATTTACTTGAAATTACGATTTATTCAAAATATTAAGATCATTTGTACGCTACATAACAAGGAAAAGAAAAAATAAATAAATGTTCAAAATGAGCGAATGTAAAATTTGCAATGACACTACAACAATGTTCTTAAATAAACGAACAGCCAGTTTATTTACTTTAGACAATTAAGTTTGTAGATTTGATTTGCCTCGTTGTATTTAATCCGACTCCAACTTTTTAAATCAACTCTTCAAATACATTGTAGCAGGATAGATGTGACATTTCGTAAATGGGTAAAAGGACATTTTGCAAGGTTTTTGTATTGTTTCTTTTTACGAGTTTCTCGTAATTCGTACCAATTTATTTTATGAATATCGTTAAATGTAAATGGAAAATAAAAAATAAAAGGATGGTGACAATACAGTTATTCTCCAGTAAAACACAAATGAAGAAGGTCAAAATTTATACCAGAAAATTAAAAACATTTAGTAACGTCAGATTAAGAAGTTAAAATTAAAAGAGGCTTTTTAATTTTTGAGGATATAAGACACCAAATATTCATACGTAATGACATTTAATGATTACAATTCAAAAATTCTATTTATGAAATTCAACATGACTAGCGACATTATTTTCAACCTATAGCTGGAATAGTAAAATTTGCATTAAAATTAGTTTGCACTGGACGGTTCACTTTCAATTCAATTTGCCCCTAACTAAAACAAACAGATGCATTAAATTAATTTGAACTAGATAAAGCAAACCATTATTTTATAGGGTTTCAATATGATAATCCTATTCCGTTGGTTAATACATCATTTCATTGAACATTTGTTTTACCAATCTCTTACTAAATTATAATGTATAATTGTATACCCTTATTAACAAAATTAACGACTTTAACAATTACTAAATAATTCCCACCATTTTTGTGTAAGATAAAAAACATAAACATTAACATTTTTTAGCTTCTAAATGTTTTAAACAATGTGCTATACTGCCTTTCTACACACAACAAAATAATGACTATATGATTTATTATTAAAAATTAACTATTATGAAATAAAAAAAAACATAAAATAAAACACAGTATGAGCAGAAAATATGAGCAATAAAATTTACATAAAATAAAGGTAAAGAAAATGGAAATAGTACAAAAAGTATGTAAATATGTTACATAAAAATGAAAACGTAATAAGAAAAAAATAATATTTAAAACACAAAATAGAATAAAAATTTATAAGTAATAAATAAGTAAAAAAAGTAATAGTCTATAAATTTTTACTTTTCAATTCCCTCTCTGCAACTTCAGCACGAGCCTTCGCTTCTCGATCTTGACTTAACAGAATTTCATTGCGGATTTCATGGAGCTTGTCTTCTCTTCGTTGTCTCTGCTCCATTAATTTCTCAAGCAATTTCTTTTTAATTGTTCGGTCTGAAGTAAATGACGTTTCCGTCTGAAATAAATGGCGAATGCTGACTGCTGGTGCATCTCCTGCGTATTGGTACATTCGTGTCCACGCCCATCACGGTTTCCTGTTTTGTTTCCTTAAGCTGTCCCATTGGAACATCTTCTATTGCCTCAGACGATGTTGACAAAGTCTCCGCGGCTTCAGCAAAAATTTCATTTCTACTTGTCGATTGTTGCTCAGACGGATCTGTAGATAATTGACTCTAATTAATTCAATGTCAATTCATGAATATCAAAAATTTTATATTTCGCATACTACCAGAATGAAAATAAAATTAAAGTCGGATTGAAATGAATTTTACAATTTGTAATTTTAAAGTTGATTAAATTACAAACTACTTTCATTTTTAATCCTACTTCTTCAGTATTAAATATAAATTCGAACAAAATTCACTTCAAATAAATCAATCTAAAAATTTTCGGTGCCCCGTTACTATGTTAATCAGTTTCTAAAAACACTATAAAGATTAATTGTACACTTATTTACCTCGATTATATTACACACGTTGTTTACCTCGATTAAATTGCTGGGGAAATAACAGTAACATTATGACAATAATACCTCTTTTCATAACCCCGAAATCCGAATGTGTCGTTTGCAAAAAGATTTTGTTTCTCAACATCCGTCCTTGGACATTTTTGAACCGAAATTATTAAAATTTAAAAACTAAATACAAATTATATTGTTTATAAATTAAAACCCGTAACGATAGAATTAATGTTTTGCTCAGATGTTGAAAATAATATAATTCTAAGTTAATACTAACTTTAATAATTGGTGAATACATTTTGTAATAATAAATTGTATAACACAAGCAACTCTTGTAAATGTACACATAAATACTCTAACCTGTTTGTGCATACATAATTAGAGTTATAGTATAGTTTTATACTCTGTTCTTTTTATTATACATCTACGTGATAGTAACTTGTTTTGTGAGCCTTTCAACAAATAAACAAATTCTATTTTCATTATAAACGTGAACGTTTGACTGTACTTACCCTTTCATTAATAATACTTTTGTTGAACGCAATACTTCCAGCCAAAAAAACGACGCTTACAAATGCCAGTAAATAATTTGACATGTCAATTAAAGATGTGTCTGAAATTAGTTGATTATACTTTTTTAACGCTCTGATCTTCGTACGCTCTGAACTTCTGATTTTACTATTCATAAAACTTCATACCGGCTACTATACATGAAAACCGATTCTAAAGGAGTGTTTACTCCTTCTAGATAGATAGACTTAGTCCAAAAATATTCATGATCGCCATTTGTATGAAAAGAAATTATACACGCTGAATGCTTACACATATGTTGTGAAATTAATTTTCAGGTTAATAAATTTGATATTTTCAGTTTGTAAAAGTATATATATGTGTGTGTATATATATATATATATATATATATATATATATATATATATATATATATATATATATATATATACTAATTTTTTAAATATATTTTATGTTAATTTATTTTGTATGAAATAATCGCAGGCTTAGACACATATTTACATTGGTGAGTAAAATTTTCTTTTGGGTTGTCGAAAGTAATTAAACCATTTATTTTCTTTAAATTATTTCAGAAAAATATCAAATAATAAAATTGTATGATGTTCCCTAAGATTAGTCTAGAACTTCCATAAACTTGGTTATTTGTAATTTTACTTTCATTACACAAAGTCATTATATGCACAGTACTACAGGAGCAAAAATTGTTACTTTATTAAATTGGTTACCTCAAGACTTTTTTACTTACTTTTATATTTCTCCAAACTGAGAAGTTGTTATAATAGCAATTTTTTGTAATATTGAATATATTTGGCGTTAATTTTGTAGAAATTCATTATTCACATCTAAATGAAACTACGTGATGTAGTATTATTTCTACTTTCTTTAAGTTCTTTACAACGACCTAGGTTATCTTTGCTAATAGCCCACCTGAAGATGTTGTAATACAACGAAACCTAGGTCTTGGTGAAGAACTTAAAGAAAGTAGAAATAATACTACATTACTTAGTTTCATTTAATTGTGATTTTTTTGTAAGATAACGCGGATTTTGTTCAACGCCAAAGTAAGTGAATTAATTGAACATAAAGAGAATTACGAAAAGTATATACCCTAACATTGAAAACATTGAATCGTTTAATAGCATAACCGGAAAAAAGATTTCAAGATTTCATTTTAATAAATTTGTATTTATGTTGATATACAAAGTAATAGTATTAATCGAGGCTGTCTAAGTGGTAAATAATTATACGGAAGCTGGTCCAAATCTTCTCCGAACCAACAGTATCTTAATGAATGATAAACGTTATGAAGAGAAATTCAACTTTACAATAATGAGCAGAATCGGCTCTGTCAGTTAAATGCACTTAGTTTTTCAAACTAATCAATAATTTCATAAAACGGTTATTTATAGTTTCATGGACTGATTGGTTTCAAAAACTTATCTTGGACAGAAATACGATAAAATAAGGTTAAGTAACGGTATTCATATTTACACCCAGATGTTATAAGTCAACAAAATTGAGAATTATTTACATGCTCCCTTGTTATTGATTGATAGGTAAAATTTGTTCTGTTTGTAAGTAATCACATAATTCTTTACCCTTAGAAATGTCAGAAATCTCCTCATAGTACATGGCTTTAAAAATAACGAATCGTCCTCCTTATATGTATAATAGATACGTTTATTCATGATATCCGATATTTCAACATGTTTTAATCAAATTGACTCCGCCATCGAATTACAAACGTAAACTGACACTAATTCGTGTAACTAATGGCAATCAATTCGAACGACGTCATTCATCGCCTTATGGTTACAAAGACGCGTCGGTGTTCCAACAATAACGTAGTAACAAAATACTATCCCGTAAGTAAAAGAGAACCGCTCCGCCCTAACAAATGACATAGCGGGACAGTAACGAGATGATGAGTGCGCGTCGTCTGTTCACCTTAATCCGCCGCCCACATCTTGCTTACAATAATTGTGTGTTGTTTAAATTTTTCGTGGAACATATATATATATATATATATATATATATATATATATATATATATATGTATATATATATATATACATATATATATATTTATATATATATATATATATATATATATATATATATATATATATATGTATATATATATATATAAATATATATATTTGTTTACACCATTTGAAAGCTAGAGCAATGAAATCTTAAGAAAAAAATATCGATTTTACTTTTCTTAAATAATTCGTGACGTAGTTCTTATTTAGTAATTAATAGAAATCTGGTATAGGTCGCGACATACTTAAAAAGTTTCTTCTCTCATATCTGTCGCATTATTAACTAAAATAGTAATGAGTATTAGTTTGCCATAGTGTGTGACCATATTCCTGTGCTAAAGCTTACGTAGCGCCGCTGATTGCGAAGTAAATACATACAGTAAGTACATACACTACACTCTGTTATCAATGTTCTTTCTGTGTATGGGCCCGTTGGTAATGAGGCCACGGCTCCATGTCTCAGTGGGGTAATCGATTATAATCGCCAATAGGTAATCGATTTATAATATACTAAATAGGGCACATTTTTATATTGTTAATTCATATTAAGTTAATTTAATAATGGTAACATATGATTGGGACTTTCCATTTCATCTAACTACGAGCTTAGACCCGTATAATGGAATATTATTTCCAGAAAATGGAATATTATATTAGATGCTCCTTAGGTTATTACTTTTTACTCGGAACTGAAAAGTACACTACTCGCTTTTGGAGTTGTTTCTTATCTTTATGATTGCAGTTGAATAATAAGATATTTTAAAAAAGTTAAAAAGAAAATTTTTAAAAAAGTAATATGTTTTAAAAAGTAAAATGTTTTAAAAAGTAATATGTTTTAAAAAGTAATATGTTTTAAAAAGTAATATGTTTTAAAAAGTAATATGTTTTAAAAAGTAATATGTTTTAAAAAGTAATATGTTTTAAAAAGTAATATGTTTTAAAAAAGTCACAATAACTAGACGGCGATCATATGGCGACAAAACTAAAACGAACTACTGGTAATAATTTTCGTTGAGCAAAAGCAATCTTTGACCATAGAAGACCTTTCACGTGATTGTGGATTGTATTTTAATGAAGAATATATAGAAAGTAAATATGAATTTTAGATTTATTGAAGACTTATTTTTTTCAAATAAAAGACTACCACTTCTTCGTAGCGTTAAGAAGTTACCTAGAAGCAGATAATACTACGTTGAATCGTCACATATGACGTTGCGATTAAGTTCACCATCGAAACCTTATTAGCAGCATGGAAAGATGAGTTGCCGCAGCAGGTAAGGTATTTGCAATAGATATTGGCCCTGGCACAAGCCGGGTGGCTGATTGCGAATTGTGTATTCTCGTCTTCCTCTCTCAGTCTTTCCATATTTTTGCTGCAATTTTTTGTCTTATTGGTTCAATACCTAACTAAAACCCACGAAGAAGGTTTTATGGATCATGTTAATTCACGATATATGGCTAGAACATTGGTTTCCCGACCAATTCATTGTATTAATTTATTTGTTAATTTTATTGTTTCTTAAAAGTTAAGGCTACTGAAATATCTCACTCTCTTGATAGTTATTATCAGGAGAGTGAGATATTTGAATGATTTAGTAATATATAGCTTCAAATTGTTCTATAAACCACAAAACAATTTAGTCCCGCAGACAATCAGTTTTATAGGTACGTTTTATAGGTACTCCAGAAGGTACATACTATTCTGATTATTATTAGATACTTAGACGTACAGGTGTGAGAGCTGCCCAATACAAATTAATTTTTGAAAGTCAACTTGAAGTCTCTAGCTGCATTAGATCCTTTAATTCAGGAGGGTATTAATCTGATCGTCATCAAATTTTCAGTTTTGCAGGAGTGAGAGCTGTCCGAGAAAACTGGATATTCGAACGTAAATACGAAGCCTTTGGCTACTATATTTTATTATTTCTTGGCCATCGTAATATCTACAAGTCCACAAGTGTGATATTAGTCCGATAAAACCGAATATTTGAACTCAAACTCAAAATATATAGCTGCAATAGTGGCTGATATATCTTCATAATCTGGAACAGCCACGTCGATATATTTTATAAGCACAATATAAGTTTTTAATTGAAAAAAAGCGTTAAAATTGATTTAACTGTTTTGGAGAAAAATTTTAAGTCTCACACACACACACACACACGCGCGCAAACATACAACCTATTAGGGTAAATGCATGTATCTTCACTCTTCCGTAACGGGTAAACTTGTTTAAGCATGACATATACAATCCAATATAGTCTTTGAATTCGCAATATAAACTTTTAATTGCGTTTTTTTAAACAACTTTTTTAATGAATAGAACCCACTTTAAATTTTTACAACAATATTTGTTTGCTGACTATATTAGTAATGAATATTAATTTTTATCTCATTTTTTGTTTTCACCTGGTACGGCGTTTAAGTTTTACACAAAATGATAAGGTTTTCCTTCAAGTAATATATTCAAAAGTAGAAATTAATGAAGAAATGTTTATTCTTTAGCGCCTTCAAATAACCTTCGTCCTGTTTATTATGTAAGGTATTCATCATGTAAAGTTACAATCACGAAATTTGACATGTTATACTCAAGCAGTAAGAATTGCCTTATTAACATAAAGCTATAGGATGTATAGTACGTATACTTTGATTGACGCAGGGCTAACCAGAATATTACGATAAGGGTTCTGATGAGGGTAAATACGGTTATTAATATAACGCAGTTGCCTATGACGACTTCTCCCCATCTCAAAATGCAAATAGACGTAGAAAAACCCCTTCTTTGGTAGTCGAGGAAGTCTCTATATAACTTTCAAGCAAAATCGACCTACACAAACTCTGTTGAAGTGTTTAAAAAGAGCTTATAAACTTTTCGAACACATGTCTGTATTCAAAACTCTGCTGCTGTATTATTTACATTACTAAAATACAAAATTTAAATTATTATATAAATATAACATTTAAATTATTTAAATACAAACGTTCTGCGTTTTTAGCTATTGCTGTCCTGTATCGTAGTTCTTGAATTCGAGTTATTATATAAAGTTTCTAAGAAAGATTGACTGAACCCAGAATTTTGATTATTATTGAAGTCGTAAATATTTCTTTTCTTTACTAATTTAAAAATGAACGGGAAAAATTTTCGTAGATAAGATTATGGTAAGGAGTTTTAAAATAATTTTAATGAAAAAGTGTTTTTTTCTGGTTTCCAAAAACAAGTAAATTATTTCCGAAAATAGAAATACGCTCTTTTTATACGTCTTAAACCAATTTTAGAATGACTGTTATACATTGTAAAATTTAAATAAAAGAGTGGTTATGCAAGGTATTTTTAAATAAAAGTGAAAATATTTACATGTCTATATTTTGTATTGAATTAATTTCTTTATATCATTAAAAGTATTAAATAAAATCTTCGGAAATCCAAGAAAAATATAGGAGGGATAAATACAATGTTGATTATGGTAAAAATGAATCGCATTGAAGTTGAACTCACCTGGGCAGTTTTTGAACGAAATTAACCTGATGCTCTGACTTTTCTATGTCGTTGAACTGAAATTGCTAAATCAAGAGTGGTTTTTTAACATGTCCCATGCTTGCAAAATAACCTTAGAGAATCACAAATAATCTGAATGTCGCGAAAGTATGATAAACAATGGTTAATAATAAGTCGCTCATATAAAAGTCGATAGTCAATAATATACTAGTTGTGTAAAAGACCTTCACACAATATTGTAAAATACACATTTATGAACAGATAGAAAGAGCAATGCCACTAAAGACATGGCTCTTATGTTTAAGAGCTCTGAAAAATGAAATTCAATAAAGCGAATGGTGACAAGCGTGCAGAATTGAATTACTAACAAGGGGATATATTATTAATTCCTCCCCTCCGTACTAATTCCATTTTTATATATTATGTTACCAACGTCGCATGAGCGGATAAAGGAAGTGTCTCTATCTAGAACCATATAGGATGACTCTATTTCTATCCGTACAGTTTTATGGCTATATTTTATGTACACATCTTATTTGTTTGCGTTTTTATTACTTAATATATTTTAGGCGTGAAAATAATTGTTGAGATTCGAAAACATTTTATTAACAATTATATTTGTGATTAGTTACAATGAGCGTAGCGTTAGTATTATGATTATTGAAAATATATGATCGCATGCTGATTGTTAGTTTTCATAAAAAAATATTTATTTACAGCCAATAACCATAATAAACAATAATACGAAGTGAAGCTCCAGTTCACTTTTAAAAGTTAAGAGATATACGTCATACTAAATAAAAGATATATAAAGCTAAGCCTATTCTGTGCAAAATATATAATTAAAAATGGAAAAATTATAAATGTGTGGTTTCGAATAATATGTTTTATTATAAAATTTTACGAAGAAAATATTTAGAATTATCTAAAAAATATACTTTATACTTCTTTAAAATAATGAAAGTATAGCATTAAGGAGAGGGTCAATGAAAGTGAAGGAAGAAGAGTGTTTTAAAGAAAATATTAAGAGATAAGCAGGAACCACGAACATAAGTACGCTTTCAAAGGTTTATGAAATCTGGGAAAGATAGATAACGATAAACGTCACTGAAAGGACTTATGTCCTACAAATGCTAAAGAAAGACTAATTGCATTTGAAGTGAAGGAGCAGGCTATTCATATTAATTGGTTCGTAGAAGGTATTTATTCTTTTTAGTTTTAACCAGAAAAGTATTTCCGATAAACCAAAATAAGTTTGACGCAACATTCGGTAGATTTAATTTTACATGGTATAATGCATTTAACGTGTCAAGTGTCTGATCAAACAACGATAACGACTAACCAAAATTAATTTTATTTTCAACCTATTTGTGCGATAGTATCCAAAATTATACATGAAATTCCAATTACAATTTCATATTTAGTTTTGGTTTATAGTATACCATCACGTAGAAGTACTCTTTCTTTTAAATTATTTTAGCTGAATTGCTGTTTATATTGTTAGTCACTTATCTTATCATTTACTTGCTCTATAGCCAAGATCTATGCATAAGGTCACTCAAGTCTATCTCATGCTTATTTCTTTTAGGAGCGATAGCTATAAAATATATTAACCCACAAAAATTCCAATAAATAATGTACCAATATAATTACATAGAAATGTTAGAGAGGACAAATTAATTTTCTTCTAATTGCAAAAATGAGGATTCCAAAAAAGAGCAGATTTTAGGTATTTCCAATCTTTTATTCAGGATTTAATGTAAAATGGTTTTGATAATATATCATGAATATCTCCAAAAATAGTCTCAATGATGGGGAGGATATACCTCTCCATCACTGAGACTACTTAAGTAAAAATTATGAAAAGCATAAAGTAATTCAAGCTTTTCAAAAAATGACCAAAAAACCATAACCACTACTTGGTTAAAAAACCATAACCACCACTCGGAAACAAATGCTTCACACTAGCGAAAGATATATCGAATAATATATTTATACAATGAAATGTAATATTAATATCTCTAGTTTAACGAAAATGATATGAATACTTAGATGTTTAGAAATAGGTAATATTTTAATTTTAAAAATTTCATACCTAAATTTAAAAAACCGTAGACAGACAAATACCTAAATTTAAAGAAACGTCTGACAGAGATTTCGCTGTCTGTTGATATGAATATCCCTGCCGTTTTTCTCATTGACTTATATTGCTATTGATTTGAAAAGATCTTTATATGCCAGCCGTTTTTCTCTGCAAATTATATTGCCTAGGGATTTGTGAGATTTGGTGTGTGTGAAATATCTGTGATCGATATCCTCTGTGACAGATTTTTAATGGTTCATTAATTTCACTAAAGTGCACCACCGTCAAACAAATTGATTACTTTTAGTTAGCTATAAAAATGTGTACTATCTAGATCTTATCATTATAAATTTGGTAATAGAAAATATTTCCAAGTTTAATGGGGTGGCGATTCGTGATTGGCGTAAAGTTTAAATTCCTTAACTGCTTCGTAATATTTCTTACCTTTTCATTTTTTTTCAAACTTTACCTGCTTATGTCTTAGAGTTATACAAATTGTTCGTCTTTTTCTCTGTTTACACAATCCACTGATAGAATAGATTTAATTCCAGTCTGGTGAATGCATTTTCTATATAACTGTCAAAAATTATATCTCTCTACTTCTTTTGTTGACGCTTCGTTCCTTTCCTTTTAACTCCTGATATTAAATTTAAGCACTTTTTAGGGTCCCTTGCCTCAAATGGAAAAAAACGAGACCGTAAAAGAACATTCAGATGTCCGTCTGTCTTTCGGACATTTTTCTTATAGATGGTTCCACGTAGAAATTTAAATTTTGGCGTAATAATAAATCATATTAACCCGCATATTTATTAATGTTAAATATTAAAATGGAAAATATAGAGGGGCTAATCAAGTAATAGATTTTTTTTAATTTCATAAAACTATTTTTACAGAATTTTTGCAAGTAAATATTCACAGGAATTAAGACCAGAAGGAGCCTTTTGAAGCAAAAAGTTGGCTATATGTCTATATGTTATATATTACATTAAAAACAGAATAACAAAATAATCTAAAATAATGAGTTATATGCATCAGATCGTGAACAAATTAAAAAATTAAAACATTTAATAACCAATCCAGATTTATATTCATGCAATTAAGTAGAACAATGAATACCTTTTAAAATCGAAGTCCATCTTCGTACAATACTTTTCTACCATTATTCTATGCACATTTTTTCACTACTTTTTAATATAATCAATAATCTTCATTATTTAGAATTTAGAAAATGTCAGAGTCCTCTTACATTTTCTAAATTCACACTTTGGTCTTTTCATGGTTTGGATCTACGCTCAGAGAAACAACATAAGCTTCTTACACCTAAATGTACTCCCCCAAATAGTAAAAAATAGTAATAATTCTTGTAATATCTGGGGGAGTGTGTTTGGGTGTAAGAATTTATTTTTACTGCCTACTCTGAAATTATACAATTATCTCGATCCTGATTTCGGGAATTCATAGTTTTCAAAAGGAGTGTCAAAAATAATTCCTCCTTGTTTCTTTGTTGTTTTTCCTTTTTACCTCGCCTACTTTATCCTGATTCGTTATATTTTTTTCTTCTATTCTTGTCCCACATGTCTAGTTAAGTGCTTTATTTCAATTTTAATTTTTATAACTTTTTTATTTTTATGTTGCACCCATAATGTTTTCAAGGGGAATAGTTTTTGCACATTGTTCGTCATAAATTAATAACTATGCGATTTAAAATCAAAAGTAAATTATTTTACGGTTAAAAAATTTGTAAACAATGCCCTTTTACATAATTATTTCTACATCATTTGACCTCGTTGCTCTTTTGTATCAAACTTCCATTTCGAACTCAATTTTGATTATAGATAAGAATATTTCCATAATCTGTATATATCAGGGCTTTTTTCTCTGTAAATCGTATTGCCAAATTTTGCACCGTTGCAAAATTTGCTAGCTCGTACTGCTCACCTAAACAAAATATTAATGTGCAAATTCTGCGACTGTGCCGTCAGCAATTCGTTCTGTCTATCCTCTTAATGATAATTTATGTATTATTTGACCTATTATAATATTATAAATTTCGATATTAAAAGGGTTTAATAAAAGATGGCTTTAGTAAGGAGTATTTTCAATATGCGTATTCAGTTCGTTTGCATGTGGCTGTTTAACGGCCTTATAATTATTTATCATTGTGCATACGTAATAAAGTAAATCAGTAGTTCATGCATCAACGCCAAATTAATATTCAGTCATATACACTAAAATTAGAATCAGGGGACGCGTCTCCCATAAATGTGAGACTTTAAATTATGGCGCAACCCTTTGAATACTGGTAGTTTTAAAAAGTTGACTTTAACTCTTTTTAAAATTAGTAATACGTTTAAAATATTTGAAACTGTATGAAAATTAGATTCATCTTTACAAATTTAAATAATTTCAAAACTAATAATAATTCTTATATTGATGTCGTCAAATGTTAGGAAAAACGGATATAAAATGTTAAGTACGACATTGTTTTTCTTGTTTTTTAATTCAATATACAAAATACAATTCTACCATTTTTTTGCACGGTATGCATAAAAATAGTTAAACTTTTAGGCACAAGAATAATTTCTTATACATATTATATGTAGTTTTCGGGGAGCTGTAAATTGATTTAGAGCCTGAAAGGGTTTAAACTGATGTAACACATTAGCACTCAAATTCTAGTGAAAAGTTGACTTCTAAAGCAACATATTGGTAAGTAAAATTTTATTTTTTAAATGAAAAAAGGAGTTCATTATGTGCTTTACGTGATGCATAAGATTTGTTCGTCCCAATCGTCCATGGAATGCTGATTTAGAATTAAGATGAAAAATTGCTCTGTTACTGTCTTCAGTTTAGTAATATATCAATATTAGAATCGAACTTGGTGTCCACCTCTGAGTCGATTTTTATCAGCGACGCAATTTAACATGGAATGGAAATTCGATTTTTTCGTCACATTAATAATGTTGGCGGAATTAATCAAAAGTAAAGTTAAGTAATCAGAAGCTCAGAATTGTATACTTTACTTACAAATACTTTAAATTCGTTTTAAAATATTAATAAGAGTTTACAACTGACAAGATTTGCCTTTTAACCAATAACTGAAGTTGAATTTATCTGGAACATTTTTTGCGATGAGTGGTAGGCTCAGTGAAAGAGGGGTGTTCATTTGCAGGTGCAATTGACATCTTGTTCACGAACTTGTTAATTTTTGACATTCAAATTGGATATAAATATTAAATAGTTATATATTTTCTTAAACGATAGAGATCATATGATAAAAACTTGGCATCGAAAAAATAATGTGAACTTAATTTCGTGTTGAAAAAATATTATATTTTTTTATTGCTCAATGTTGTATTTTTTTAGAATGAGTTAAGTGCCACGAAAATTGTTTTCAGTATGTCATGAATTAAGAAGGAGATAATAGAAACAACAGTTCTAATGAATTTTAAAGTGTGATCCTTTTTTAATTAATATTGAATTGAATTGGTTTTGAATAAATTGATATTTCTGAAATTAAAATATAATTTTAAGTCTTAGATTTATAAAATATTATTCCCTATAAAAATGTCCCAGTTGAATTTCGACACAGTATTTTTGTTCTATTTCGGAAGAGACTAAATAAGTATAGATTATTCTTCAAGTATTATTTTATAACTAGAAAAACTTTTTACCATATTTAAAGTTTAACTGATAATTTTAAACGAGATCTAAATAATTGTGTACCAAGAAATTACTGTATTATATTCACAGAGAAAATTCAGACAATAGTGTGCAAATTGATATAACCTAGTGATATTTTTTTTGAGAATTAAAAATATAAAGTACTAAAGCCGACTTTAGAAAACTTAAGGAAATTAATAAAATTTATTTTAAACAAAAATGCGTTAAGTAAATAATTGATTTTGTTATTATCTAAGTAATGGAGTAACTCTCATTACTTAGAGCTTAACAAAATTTTCAAAAACACTCTTGAATTTTTTGGTTGGTACTAAAATTAATTCTTTAACAACAATGCACTGAATATATATTGATTTTAACGCTGTTTTCGAGTAATGCATTCGATTTACCGAAAGAAAAAAACTCTTCCTTGTTTATCTCGTATGTTCCTTGCTTATCTCGTATGATGAAATTATCGATTTTAATATTGCTAAAACAAACACACTTTAAAATAATTATCGTTATATTTTTCAGATTACTTTCTTAAAAGTACTGGAATTTATGAGCTATGATGGTACCATTTTTAAAATTCAATTACTTTTTCGATCAAAAACTTAAATTTTTTTTGCAATTAATTCATATTACGTAAGAACAACAAGTTTTTAAGTATTTGTACCTATATAAGGTTTTATGAAAAGAAATGGATTCCGAAGTGTCCCAACGGAACCTTATTGCTTTTATTTTTACACCTATTTGTTAATCACCGTCCTCTGGCTTCTGCATTACGCTGTGTGCACAGAAATTGAACAAATTGTGTAAAATGATAATCAGAAGTCAGAGCAAAATTCAAAGTTGGCAAAAGTACGTTTCTGGGTATTTCTGTTATTTGCAAGTGACGATGAAATAAAATTCTAACATGTGTATTTGTACGACATGTCGTTAAAAGAGCATTGTGAGAAAACTTGGAAAATATTTTCTTTATAAAAAACAAATTAATTTAGAAAAAAAATAATTTAGTTTGTAGTATTCGAAAATCTTTGTAGATTTAGTGTCCTTCTATTTTCATTAATACATAATATTTTATATTTTATTTGGTCTCTAAAAATTTTCATTTTCTACTGGGAAGAATATAATTGATTATGGCACTGAAGCAAATTTATATACGGTTAACGTGAGTTTAAAATAACTTATAACTACACCATTACATGTTGTATATTGAAAGTATGTTGTTTGAACCACTTCAGGTACAAAAAATGAAGAAAATTGTAATTCTAAACTATTTACTGAAAATAAATATCTAGCCTGAAATTTTTTTTATTTCCCAGAAATATAGCAACACAAATATACGAAAACAGAAATAATGATTGAATGGCTTTCATCAATACAGATAAAAATAAGTAGAAGAAAATGAAGCAGCAAAACAATCACTGAAGAAGATTAGATCTAACTTTCAAAGAAAAACTCAGGCTAGAAATTAAAAAATATATGCAAAAACTCTGAGCCTTAATTAAGTAACAAAAGAGCTTTATCAACATTTTAAAGGGAACGAGCATATCTGATTATGGCGACGGACTACAGGTATCCTTTAACAGCAGAGACGATTTAGCGGGAACGAACTTACAATTTTTTTCAGATAGCGTTTCTAACTTCTAAAGGGTTTAAAGCGGCATTTCTGATTCAGAATTAAATTGAGGAATAAGCTCGGAAATAGTTCACGGAATGCAATGTTTTTCTTCGGTCTTGTCTTTAAAACTCAAAGTGATTACTTTTTATAGCTTAAGGCAGGAGTCGGCAACCTTTTGAGTCGGAAGAGTCAAAAATTACAATTTACAAAATTTGAAAGTTTTTAAAGAGCCACAAAATTTTTTCGTGCCAACAATAAATAGTACTTGCATAAGTAAAGGTTTTTGATATATTTTTTAATCTATTTATTAATAAGACAAGTATCTATTTATTCATATATAAGTAGAGTTTTTTTCACAACAAATTAGATAACATATATATGGTATTATTAGATAATTATTTAATATTTAAGTAAAAAATTAAAACAATTAAACATTTACTTATATTGTAAGTACAACAACAACACTAACTTGTATTTCAATAACAAACAATTGAGCAAACAAATTTAACGGGAGCGATGGCTTTGCATGATTATTTAAGCAGAAAATATAAACTTTACTAAACAATGTAACTTGTACTTAAAAATAATTTAAAAAAAAACATAACATACATTTGAGCAAACAAATTCAATACGAGCTTTGGCATCATGGTTTTTAAAAGTTTGGATACATTTGGCTCATAACTTGTTGTTTTAAGTTTCAAACACGACTCTAAATTTTCATTTGTTAGTTGGCTTTTTACTTTACTTTTGATTATATTTATGCAAGAGAACGCTTGCTCGCACGAATATGTCGATTTAAATATAGTCAGCACTCCAAATGCCAACTTCGTCACCTCGTTGTAGCAATCTGGAAGACTATTCCATGCGTCGAATATAAGTCCCTCAACTCGCGGCATTTCTTTTAAAGCTGTCCACTTTTGTTGCGTTGTGTACATTTCTGGACCTCTAACTCTTTCAATTTGCTTTTCAGCTCTGTAAATTTACCACTCCATAAAGCTTTACTTTTTAAATCAAACAATTGCATTTCTAGAGATCCAGTATCAACTCCAAATGGCTCAATATGGATTTCTTTACTAATTGCCTTGAGAGGATTTATTATGAATGCTAAAGTGGTTTTCTTGGTTTTGAATTGCTGAAATCTATTAGCAAATTCATCTTTAATTTTTATTAATAACTGTGCTGAACTAGTTCGTGTCAATAGTTGCATTGGTTTTATCCCGATATTGCTTTAGAAATTGAAAATGAAGTAATTTACTGCTCTGAATATCTTCTGCAAAAATAATAAATTTTTCTTCGAAACAAACCAATTCTTCTACCAAAATATAGGCTGGATTTCCCTTGTTTCGCAGTTTTAGATTCAGCTTATTTAATTTTGCCGTGATATCCACCATAAAGTAAAATTTTTGCAACCATTCGCCATTCTCTAATTCAGGGTGATTTCATTGAGGAATGTATTTATTTCATTCAAGCACAAAGCAAAACGTTTCAACACCTTACCTTCGGAAAGCCATTGCACTTTATTGTGAAGAAGGAGGTCGGAATATTGAATCTCCATTTCGTTTAAGAATTCTTTAAATTGTCGATGGTAGAGTGCTTTTGACAAGATGCTGTTAACAATCTTGATTACCAAATTCATTACTTCAACTATTTCCGCCGGAAATGTTTGGGCACAAAGCGCTTCCTGGTTTATTATGCAGTGAAATGTAAGAATTTCGTGGTTTGTTTTGCTATGAAGAATCGTTGTTGCCCCTTTATTTTTTTTTGCCATAGTTCTGGCTCCATCAGTTGCTATTGAAACGATTTTATTTAAATCGATCTTATTATTTTCGAGGTATTTTTGCACGGCATTCTCTAATTTTTCCCCTCCAGTTTGTTCCGAGATTGCTACCAATCCTAAAAGTTCTTCTTTTGGACCTTGGGAAGACATATACCTGACAAAAAGGGCAACTTGTGCCGTGTCTTTTATGTCGCAAGACTCATCTCTAGCAAGTGATAAAGCAGAAGCCAGTTCAATGTCTTCCACCTGCAAATATGTTACATTTGAAGACATTTTAGCAATTCTATCTTGTACTGCTTTAGTGGATAGTAGCAAATCTTTAATTTTTTTCAAAATCTGGTTTGTTTTTTAAAAAAGAGTCTTCACGAAATTCACGAAAGAGTTCTTCAGATGCACGTATGAAGCATTCTTTGGCATACTCACCATCTGTGAATGGTTTACCTTTTTTGCTATTTTTAGTGATACCGCGAAGCTTGCCAGATTAATATTACTTGTTGATTGCGTCCAGTTACTTAAAATGGAACTTGATTGCTGTTTTTGTTTTTGGAGTTCGCCAACAGCTTTTTTTCGTTCTTCACCGGCTAGATATTTTTTTTGTGAAGTGTTTGTTGTGAAGTGACTCTCTGAATTTGATTTTTTATTGTGTGCGAGTTTTTCGTGGCAAATGAGACAAGTCGGAAGGCCATCTGATTTGCATATGAAAGCGAATGACTCCGTCTAATCCCGATTGAATTCTCGATGCTCTTCTTCAGTTCTTTTCTTTTTTTTTGTAGATGCCATGCTTGCGGTGAAGCTGAAATAAAGAATTTTTAAATTAGTATTAAAAAATTAATATTTAAGTATACAAAACAGCAGATAAGAAGTTTGGCAATTGTTTACTATGTCAACATATGCCTGCGTAAATAAATACGAGAAGCTGGGCAAAATAAAATATAATTTATCAAAAAACATTTTACAACGATACATCCTAATTAAAATACTTACTTAAATAAAATTAATAATTCTCTAATAATTTAATTATTAAATTAAATAATTTAGACACGAAACATTGTTTGTTTCCTCATCCTCACTCATAAGTTATGAAAATGTTAGATACTAAGTTTACGAGTAAAAGTGTTATGCCCAGCTATGCCGAAATCAATTACAATTGCCAAACATATAAACAATCTAAAACTGCAAATATCTACCTACTTTAATCCTCAGAGTTCGAAAATAGGTTTATTAAATAACAACTTATAGGTACTCACAGTTATAAATACTATTTTTAAATAATAAAAGCTATAAAACAGATAACTAACGAAACAGGTAATTTATTAAATATATACCTACATATTTCAATAAAAACACTTTCGCGGCAATATGAAACAGTAGTAGGTAGGTACTTGATTTCTTTTTTGACAATTCTTGTTGACTTCATAAAAGTAGTTAGGTATTTTATTTGGAAAAAATATGAATAATATGTAGGTATTTTAAAAATATAATACTTATTATGTTACCTACTTTAACTTTGTTTTTTTATTATTATTATATATGTACATACGTACATTTGAGAAGATAATTCGCTTCTAATTGAAACAACAAACTATACGTCACAGCCAGAGCACTGGTGAAGACGCCAAACTGTCTTGCGTCGAAAGCGAATAAAACCTATATAGAAACATCCGACGGCCGCATCATTCGAGAGCTTCCGATGGACTGACGACAGTGACGGACGACGCGTATCGCGAGGGAGGGGTGCGGTGAAAAGCGAGTACAAGCACTGGCTGAGAGATAGAAATGGTTAATCGATTCAGAACATTTTTTAAATGTTTTTTTATAAAATAAATAATATTTGTGTATGGAACTAAAGAGCCGCAGCTTCACATCCAAAGAGCCGCATGTGGCTCGAGAGCCGCAGGTTGCCGACCCATGGCTTAAGGGATTAAAATCAGTTTTATTTTTTATGTATAGAAGAAGATATTTTATTGTTTAGTATTTATTTATGATTACTATATTTGACCATTATATTTTAGTAATATAGTATAAAGATGTATACTTTTCTCTTTGATTTAGTCTCTTTTAAAATACTAGGAATTATTATTTAAAAATGTATATAATTTATTTAATACTTCTTTCTGTAAACGTCAATTCCCAAGTCTTCTTTTCCACAGGCCTCAAATAAAGTTCCATCGAGTCCATATGGAGACATAAAACTTATTACGTTCGACCTTTTGTTAAAATAAGACTAGCCCCTGCTTAAAATGTTTGTTTCAAAATTAGGAAGAGAAAAATTTAGACCAAACTTTTTTCAATCTAAACGACATAGATCGATAGAAAGACAATTAATATTTTGTGATAGATATCAAATGGATAGATTACATCTTCTACCATCTTCTCCTTTTACGTTGTTGTTGCCTATTGTATAAATAAATATAAGAAATATATATTTTAATAAATAAATATAAGAAACATATATTTTAATAAATAAATATTTTTCTAAATTAATTGAGTAAAAACTAGGTTAAGATAATGTCAGGACATAACTGCTCGTTTTACTCTACATGAGCCATGAAGTTATTTTTTGAGCAAACCCTAGCGTAGTGGTTAGGGCTGACCAATTCATTTTACATTAATTAAAAAAAATTGCTTCATCAGAAATGGATGCTGCCGGAATCAGTTAGAGTATTGTTATAATGTATGATGGGTCTATTGAGCCAGTATTTTTCTCAGTTGCTCGATGAAATAAAAAGCAAATTTATGTTCACATAGCAGTCCATGGTAACTCTGCGATAAACAGTATTTGAAAGGTGATGGAAAATGTCTTTAATAAACTACTTATTTTAAAATGTGATATAAATTATAACGTAAAACCCCAAAAAATATATTACCGGACCTATTGATGAATCATAAGTTTTCGATGGACGGATAACATAGAAATTTTGTGGTATTTCAATGTAACCAATGTAAAGGATCATAACTTTGTATATAGATTACAAATATTTCTGCTTCATGTTTTGATCAATTTCCTTTATATTACACATTTCTCCAACAAATTTTGCATAGTATTTTACATTTCAAGTCTTTCTTCTGACCGATCTTTATCACCAAACATGATAAAAGGTCCGGGAGACAAAAATCACGTTCGAAATAATTTGATCTGTTTAATACTTGACAATAATTTCGAATGGGGCGATATTAAAGCGGCAAAACGGCCGTATGTGACTTACCTTTCCAATGACACCGTCTTCATCTTCGGTGCCTTTTGTGGTAACTATGTTTTTTTTTAATTTTATAAAATTTTCAGATGATTTTCGTAATAATAAATGTGTTGTATAGTTTTGTTAAAATTATTTAATTAAATTGAAGGACTTTATTAACTATCATAGTTTCATAAGACCAACGAAAAGGTTATTTAAAAAACATACTTTAATGTTAGAATTATTCTCTAATAATGTTTTGAAATCCAAAATGATAATTTTCCAAACTATTTGAATAATATTAACTAGATTCATAAATATTTGTAATAGTTAAGTAAGTCGTATTTGCAGCAGGTACTTTAAATGTTTCTTGAAACTCTGCTGACTTTTATTAATAATTGTACTGTTTTATTTGCTTTATATATATATATATATATAAAAACTGTATTATAATTACATCCAGTGAATTAATTTATTTATTTGTCATAAAAATCCCATGTCCAATTTACAGGTTACAGCAAAACGCTCGATACGTGCAAACACTAAAAGTACAATTATTTACATTACACATAATTAATCTGAATATTAACTAATAAAAAAAAACTACAAATTAATAGAATTACTAAACCACTCTATAATGATATTTCTAAAACGGTCAGTGGAATAGAAAAAATATCAAGGTTTAGCGCCTCTCCCAATACCTCGTTGATCAACTGGAGGATATTCGTGCGCGTTGTAAAAAATAATATAACATAAAGCCTTACCAAACCCAAGAACGAGAGGTTATCAACATAATTATTCACTAGTCTAAAAAAATCATGGTCATGGGTAATTGCCGTCGGAGTGGAAGTAAATTAATTACATCCCACCATGTCAATTATAAAATATGAAACAAATAAATGTGGATGGTATCCCTATATTTTTTTTACATAAAAATCGATTCATGAATACAAAGAAATATTTTGAAATTGAGGTAATGAATTTTTGTGACTTCTATATGTCCTTGATTATTACTAGAGCCTGAAAACATCAAAATACGTGGCCAATTATTCTTTAGGTGTACTACATTTGCGAGCATTACTATCAAAATTCGCACTATCATTGCTGAATGAACATTGGTTTCATTTTAACGCTATGATGATTTTTGAATTGACTTCTTCTTGATTTTCACAATAGATAAATCTTTAATAATTTTAGTCATAATTGTATTGTCATATTTTGCAAAAAAATGGTCCTATTTAAAATTTAAATTAATCATTTCATTGTTAATAACTTGCATCAGTATTAGATAAGAAAACTAACAATTTGACACAACAGATGATTTTCGTAAATTTGATATTTCTATTGACAAAATAAGCAATTCGATATTTCTAAATACAAAAATTTTCTTTGAAAAAAAATTTGCAGTATCAAGCTCCGCTTTATGGTATTTTAAAATTAAGTAAAAATATCTCGAAGAACGAAATGTTCAAAAAAGTAGAAAAAAGATTGGACATAAATATAATGAATTTTGATTTGTTATGCAGAATCTATAGAAAACTCATTTCAAAGTTTGAAGAAAATTTTTTGAGTATATTCAATATTGCAGGAGTGGATTACATGCAATTGATTGCTTCTAATCGTTTCTCAAGTTAAAAGTTTTCCAAGAGCAAAAAGTCTTATAAAATGAAGAAAATTAAGAATTTTTTTGAAATTATCATTCTTTTAGATATATTTGACCATCAAATCTGCAGCTAGATTAAATCTAAAATGTGTATGTGCTAAGCATTGAAAAATTCAAAAGCTTAGAAAAATTATGGTTATGATAGCTTTGGTGCTATTGGTGTATAGGTTATACACCAATAAATACCATAAGCAATGATTCATCGACATTCATGAGTTTTTATGGGAAAATTGAAAATCGAGTATTAATCAGAATCTTCTGGAGAAACGCTAATAGTTGAAAGCAAGACTAAAGAATATAAAAGGACATGATGCCTTTATAAACTATCGTATGTTATCAAGTGTTCAGAATGAATTCGCTTTTGAGATGTGTAATTATTCTTACATAATAGTGAATTTCAAAATGAAGTCTAATAATTTTAATTCTGTATTTATTTAAAGTATTGCTGATTAATTTACAATTTTCTGCAAAATCGCTCATGATGACAATCATCATTCACATCAATATAATAAAACATTACTATATCTATATTTGAGTGTTCAAAATTCTCACTGAAATTTAAAGAATAAAATTTTTCAATAAAAGTTGATATTTGGGCATATATAGATATGTAGGGTCACGAGTTTCTCTATTGAATATTAGTTCAAAGCAACGTACGAAACGTGTATGGACTATATATACATTTTTATGATTAGCAAAACTTGTTAGACAAATAAGTCCATTTTAATGAAAGCAATTACTTGTATTAATATAAAGAAAATACAGCCTTTTTTTGAGACACTTAAATCTTCAGATTTTCTTTTTTGTTTTTTTACATGATTCATAATCCTTTTTGAGGTTGGTACTTAAAACAAATATTATATGATACGTCATATACAAAGTTTATGGCGAAAACTATTAGGGATGGTCTCGGTCTTGTGCAAACAATGATCATATAATCATTTCTATAAACAGTACATATCATAGGTGTGGTATGATTTCCTTATCTGTATATTACCGAAGATAATAAGTAAATGCTACAATTTAATACCTATATGGTTAAATTATAATTCCAAGAGGATAAAAGCATATTCAATTTTGTTTAATGTCTTAGTTCTAGGTTGATATAAAATGGAAAATAATAGAAATACAGGAAATCCTAAAGAGGAATCAACTGTCCATCATATCGCTTATATATATAATGAAATACATATCGAACTGCTAAGGGCCGATTTCAAGATGCATTAACTTAAATTTAAATTTTAATTAAATTCATAAAAGGATGTGGGAGTTCTATAAAGAAGTACAGTTAAGAATTGAATATGATTGCACACCTGCACTGATAGTTTGTAAGGCTAACCCATGAAAGTAGATATATCTGGAAAACAAATATTTAATGCTGTAAGTTAGTACTATTTTTAGCCAATGATGGTATACTAAATACATACGTTGTATCCATATAATATGAACAAAAAACCAGACTCCAGTTAGCGTCACGCGCAAAGTACGATTAAAAAGATAGAATCAAAGAAAGAACCTACATAAAAGAGATAGTCGTGCTGAAGACAAGGCAATTCCTCTCTGTTGAGAGTCAATTTTAAAAGTGGCATATCTGTTTAACATAACTTCTTTATAACTAATTGAAAAACTTTCTCGGCAGTACTTCCAATTTTTTGAGAGAATTTTTATAATAAATAAAGTCATTTTGTGTTTGACTTTTAAGAAAAATGAAAATTAAGAAAGTACAAAAATATGCAAGAATATATATATATATATATATATATATATATATATATATATATATATATATATATATACACATTTATAGCCTTGTTTTTTTCTAGAATATTTTTTGTAGCACCACACTTTTGATTCATTTTTAAGGATTGTCTTATAAAGATCAAACCTCGTTCTAAAGATGCAGTAAGAAAGAAATAACTATAATTTTAGCAGTTTCAGAGAGGCTGAAAAGAGTGACAGAAGACATTATATGGGTATTTATAGATATCATAATACCATTTAAAGGTTTTACATATGAAAATACACTTATTATATAAAAGAAACGTAGAAAGATATAAAGAAAACAAGTAATTATTTTGCAGTCAGGTAGGATCGTGAAGTGCTCAAATATGCCCGGATGGTGTTTATTAGCATTTATTAAAATCTATCTCCTATTAAAATCTATCTATTTTTAATTCCGGGAATGAGAATATACACATATTACTATGGGTTACGTTCATTGAATATGGTGGGTGTTCAAAAATTTTGAAATCGGATCTGCGTATTGCAGTGAATGCAACTATGGATCAATGAGTTGGAGTATTTTCATGAAAAACAGTGCTCATATTTTTAATTACGTCATACTACATATAATGTCATTAGTGCTATAAAAGTGGTCTTTAGAAGACGAGTAATTGCCTTCTTTCTATTTTAACTGTCTCATTTTTAAAAACGCTTTCTTCGGGACGATTAATTTTTTTATAGTCCATAGGTGGATGCTACTTGGAAGCCATTTTTTTATTCTCCGTATAACATATCTACGTAAAATCACGTCATTATACGTTTTCCATTATTTGTTGTTTTATTAGAAACGCTCAACTGTTTGGCTGGACGTCACTTTATTTCATACGATTTTTTCATAGGCTATTGATTCAGTGTTGTCTTATATAATAAACTGTCAAAAATACAACTATCAAGTATGATAGTTGTATTTTTGACAGTTTATCTATTTTAAATCTAATTAGAACTTTTTTACGTAGTAAATAGTTATATTATTTAAATAAAAGCCATATTTTCCAAATTTTTCTAATTATTTAAAAAAATAAATAAAACAAAATTTATGCTTACCTATACACGGTAATTTGAAAATTTCCCAATTTGTACAAATGCATCTCTATTAAGCTGTGACTTGAGCTTCTTAGAAATTTAACAAATAATCAATCGAGAATCTTCTTTAATTAGGTGTTGATATTGTTGTACATCTACAATAATCTGAATCATATTTTCGACGTCCCGTGAGACAGCTTTGACTCACCATCACATGGCATATATTATTTGTGGCAGTCTTCCTGTCATGATCCAGGAGGAATTCGCAAAATGGAGGGGTATAAATTTATATTGTCTTAAATTTATTTCCTTTATTGTAATGCACTTGAAGGCTTGGTACTAACCGTCATTAAAAGAGCACACTTTAGTTAATGTATACATTATAATCACATATTTTGGAACCATTGATAATATTTTTAGAAATACCCAAAATTCGTACTTAACAACTTTTTAACTAACCAAATCATCATTGTGATATCAGGGCACATATGAAACCGGAACAGCCAAAGGTTGACAGGTATAGTGGCCCAATATTTTGTAGCAAAGTACACGAAATTAAAATACTATATTTTGTATTTACGCATTATGAAATATTTAGGTTCATTAGACATAAATACACATATATCTATCTACTTTGAAATCGATTATTCAACTGAAATTATATGCCTACTTATTTGAATTTGAGATGAAACCAATTAAGGTGTTTATCTTACATAATCGATTCCGTTAACGGATACCGCAAACCTTTATTCATAAGGGCACACTGTTGAGTAGTTTCTGATTTGAATTAACATATTGACTCTATGCTTTCATGTTTATGAGGACTGTTATATCTTTAAACGTAGGAACATTTAATGTTCAAAGATCAGCCAGGTATCATTTAAATTACAAAAATCTACCTACTGGGAAGGAAGGGTTGTCGTTATGACTATTGATGATGTTGAGATTACGACTGTTGATCCATTTTCAATTGAGATATGCTTGTTTATTTATTTCCGCAATATAAATATGGCAATTTGCGATATTTTTTTGATCAGGTAAATAATGAACTAAATACACAAGTTATGTCGAAAAACAGCAATATCATTTCTAATTTTATCTAGTATAGATTCGAAATATCACTTATGTGTAAAATGTAATATTTCAAATTTACACTATACAAAATAATATTTTTTGATGAAGCAATTCTTAAAAAATAAAAAAAGGAACGGGAAGGAGGAAAAAAGTAGAGCTATAAATGCTTTTTTACAATAAAGGCTTAAACTTTTCCAAATTTTTGGCAGACAATTTGACACATGGTTTTCATAACGAAAAGGTTAGGGACTTTTTGCAAATGAAATGAGCTATGAGAGACAATTCTTGCATTACATTTAATAGCATATAGCGTTATGGCTAATCTATGAAAAAATAGTATTGTAGATTGCCTTTTTTAATGTTTGTATTTTGTGTCCATTTTTGTATCTGTACAATTGATATAATACTCCATTAAATAAATCTTGGATATTTGCCTGTTTTAAAAAAAAAAATTAGATATAAAAATATTGTCCTTGCGTCTTTATTACTAAATGAAAAAAGGAAAAAAATTACTTTTTTAATATTTTCTTCTATTTAAATAATATAAAATTTGGACATCTACAGTTATCATACCAATGAATACTCTCATAATATTGTACAAACAGTTATAACCCCCCCTTTACATTAATATAACACTAACTAATGTATTATTGTGTACCACTAAGTAATTCTGCAATTACATTCCTGTAGAGGTTAATAGGGCCGAAAAAATATTAAGAGGTGGTGTGTCTCGTAACAACGCGTTAATCAATGTAAGTTCGCCAAAAGGCGGTTTTAGGTAGGAAAAATAGATTACTACTTCGTTCTCTCGTATAACAGCCACGACCATTAAGCGTTATATATGATATGACAGTGAAGTGTGAAATGACGTGATTATTCAAAAACCCACCGAGATGTTGCTTGATGATACTATTTATCTGTGACAGCCTTCATTAATTTTCCTAGGATAATATCGCCATTAATTTGGTCAGAAGCCTTTTTAAAATGAGAATAGATCTCGGCGGCCATAATGGTAGTTTATTAGCTGGAACTGGACATAGAAATATATAATTTAATGTGTTCTACACTGACTACACGGTTTTGAATACTTAAGCAAATGTAGATGATACTTTTACTGGTTTATAACTGATTATACCAAATTATGATGAAAGAAATTATATTTGAAAATAGTAGTCATTCGGAAAACCATGTATGTAGCGATTAGTTAGTTAAGTTTTTGCTCGATTAGTTAAATTTTTGGCCAACTTTTGAAAGAGGTGTCCAAGTTATTATCTAATATTCATCTTTCTGGATTCGAAGACTTCCTATGACATTTTATACACAGGAATGAATCCTAAATTCTCTACAGGGCTTTTTCGGTTCGTAAATATTTCATGAATATTAGTGAGCATGTAATAAGGTTTATCTACTCCATAATCGATGCAGAAATTTCCTACAGGCAGAATTCAACGTCTTCTCTTATATAACCTCATAAAAAAGGTATGGTTTTGAAACTTTGCTGACTGCGGTTTTTCAGTTTCATCTGTGCTTTATGTTCAGATTTTGTTGTCTACAATTTCGCTTGAAGTTTGAACGTACTGAAGTATGAAGTGAATACTATCAAATAAAAGTTTATCAATTTATATCTTTACTTTTAAATCAAATTTAAATTATATGTTTCCCAAAGTATTGATTTATGTACACATGTAACATATACAACACTGCGAAAAATTTTCCTTTGTTACTGATATTATTTTTCTTTCTTTCATACATATTAAATTTGGGAAATAGGGTTAACGCCACAAATATCTTCTTTCAAATTAATAGTGTCAGACTGTCGAAATCCATCCTTAGGTTAATTTCAGTACCGTCTTTTTTTCAGTTGGTAACTCTATTCTCCTACAAAACTTTTTCCACACAAATGAATTTTTGAGAAACTAAGCTACCAATAAATACGTTAGAATCATCATCATTTTTACTGTGTCTAGTATCCTTTTTGTTTGCATTCGAATTAATTGATTTTATGTACCGTCAAAACCCGTAATTGATGCGTCAGTGTTTTTAAAATATTTTCGCTTAAACAGTGTTTTTAAAATTGTTTGAAAAAATCGCATCAGATAACATTTGAACCTATCCACTCTAATTATCTTTTATGAAGATTGTAGCAAAAATGACTCAAATATTTCAAAGTGACTCAATTATTTCAGTACATCATGTAAATTTTGTGTGGTCGACCAAAGGTTTTATTTTTAGTACTGTATCTTTCTTTAGATTCTTTCTATAAAATACACCTTCCATATTTGCAAACATTGCCTGAAATTTTTGATATAATATTAATAAGTTTTTTAACAGTTTATTTTCTTCTATCAACTATTGTTGGTTAATAATTTAACCAGTAGGTCTATGATTATGAGCCTCCTGGAAATACAGAATAAAATTTTGGAGATCAATAGAGTGATAAAACTAAGTCAGAAGTCCAACTCTATGATCGTAATATCTACGATCGTAATATAGTTAAGAAATTGATGAGAGGAAAATTGATTTCATAGAGTTTAAGAGATAACTCGTAGTAAGTGCCTGTCTTTGGTTCGATAACGAAAAGTTTATTCGAGGTAATGTTTACTTAATAATTTTTTTTTTCAAAAAGTTGAGGAGTAGTGAAATACTGGTAATGTTTACGGAGGAAGAAAAATACAAAACTTCAGCGTTAATGGGAAGGCATTTATTGGATGATCAGGAAAACTCTGACGTTTAATATAAATCCAGTATGTGCTAATGAACGTAAGGGAATAGGTGTTTTTGGAACACATCGGTTTATCTGGGTATATATCTATATATATGTGTACGTATGTACGTGCGTTTTCAGAAAGCTATAAAATCTGAAGTGAGCAGTTTTTTATTTAACAGTGCTCAGTAAAAGGAATAAAAGTATAAGTTTCTTAGCTCACAAATATATTCTGTCCTTAAGTTATACCAACAAAAAATTTAAACCTTGTACAGGTTTAAATTTTTTCACGAAAGCCCAACAAAAACTAAGGAAAAACTAATAAGATTTGGATCGGACAAACTGCAATCTAGATATATTGCTTCATAGATGATATTAGTTGTTTTCTGTTTTAATTAGAAATTTTTTTTTGAGAGAAAATCCATTTTTTTCATATATTAGAAAGTACAGGAAAGCCGCGCGCGTGTAATAAAGTTGACTGACGGTTTAATGCCATTGCTAAGATAACAATGTTTGACAGATTTGAATCTAGAGGTTATACCTTTTCTGTTACAACTTAGATAAGTCTGCTATTTTTTATTTGAATTCATTACCTTGTCCGTACATTATATATGTAAAAGGAAGTTGGATGATTTATCAACATTAAAATATAAATGTCTCACCTTTTTATTAGTTATCCACACAGTGCCTTATTTTGATGACAGGGTATTCCCCGGATCGTTCGTTTCACATACAATGTAAAGTTTTTTTGTTTGTTAATCATTAAATATATCTCTTTAGAAATAATTTAATTACCCTTGCAATCAAACTACTTCTATACTTCTTTCCAGAATGCAAGATCATTCCTTATATATAGTGGTCTGTATGAATGTAAAATTTATGGGTTGCACTTCTATTTAACTTTGCATTCTTTTATTTTTAGAATTATGTTTAGTGAGAAATTTCAAATATCTGATTATCTGATTCTGGGGTCTATATCAGGTGAGGATTTTTTCTGCTCTAAATATCAGTTTCAAGGTTTTTCTTACTGTTTCATTCCTATTATTAATACTGTATTTCATAGTTAATTTTTTCACTTCTCATTGTAATAATTCTTCATAGTTATTATAGTTTCACTAGAAAAAAAGTGGAAAAGTATTCCAAAGATTTAAAAAAAATGTTTACGAATATGACTTTAAAAGAATAAAAAAAAATTATTAGTTCATAAAAAGAAAGAAGATAAAGAAAAAAAAATTAAAGAGTTGAAATATTTTCAAGACGAAATTAAAATAGCTTGCCGATTTTAATGACGAATTTTTGTACTACAAGTACAGACTCAGTTGAAATGAAAGATATTGGTGAGTAATAAAGGTGTTGGTAAATACGAATATAGGCGGTGAAAACATATTTTGTCTATAAACAGAATGAGAAAATAAAACAAATAGGACCATTTTTCCCTTACATGTATCATATATATTCACGACATGAAGAATAATAACTTTTGTTGTAAGTACATTTGCTGAAATGTGTGGAGTGCTTGAGAGCTGGAGTATCCCTTCGGGCTAGAGCGACATTCACAGGTCTCACGCTATGTTTTAGTTTTTACCATATTATGTATTTTACGATTTAACAAATCTTCGAGTCTGTGTAAATTCTAGAACGTAACTTGCAAGCGTTTCCCCAACATTTAAAATTCCTTAACCGGCGAGTTTGTCATATTCAATTTAGTGTTACAAGAGTATCTGAAGCCAAATGAAATAAGTTTCATTTCATTTAGGTAAAAAAATTGTTTACTGAATGTAAATAATTACATCAGATAAGCATTAAATTCTTTATCAAAATATTCTTTTGTCTTATTGTTACCGCTCGTTACAGCTGCTCGTCGGGAGTAATATCCTCTGTTCCCCGTTCTATCTTTCAACCGCTTAGTTTAAAAATTTTAACGATAAATGAAAAATTATTAATTATAATATGAAAATAGTATGAGATAAGTATTTTTTCACTTATATTTCTTCATGAAAGGTTCATTTCTTAGATAAGGATGATGTTAAGAGTCTTAAAACCCGCACTTATAAATAAGAGATATGATTTTATAACAATACTTATATCTTCGTTGCTTCTAGCTGAGAATGTTAAAACTATTTTAGCTTTGCTTATTTCATTGTTCACATTATTTTTTAAACAACACTGTAAAAATTTGGTCAACAGTGATCTAAGAATTTCTACCGTTCATTTAAATTATGTTCATAGTGATTTTCACTGAAGGTTTCTTTAAACTATTGGATAAACTCATCTCAGATGCGAACGTATGGGCAAAGTAGAGTAAAAAAGATATTGGAAAGAAAAGCCTAATTGATGAACACTACGATTTCGAGTTAAAGTTGATAAGGTTGCAGTTTGACATTATTTCATAAATGAAAGGTCGTTATCGCAACTGCGAAGGCCTCTGTAAACAGGGTATTCAGGCGATATGTTAACTTTTTATACCTATGAACATATATACATGCATACGTACATACATATATGTGAGACGACACACGGTGACATATTTACTGGTGGCTGAGATCTGACGCCTGCCCGGCTTACAGAGCAACTCTCGAGCGAGCGGTTAAGCAAACATAGTAAGCTTAATAGCCTACATTAAACTTCCTACAACTAGATGTGGAGCGCGGCTCAACGGTCACGTATGAGCTCGCAAATTTCCTTAGCGGCCGTAGATTTTGTATCGCGTGTGTACAGGAACGATATGCTTCGAAAAGTGCAGCCTGGGTTTGGATTCCTTCTTCGTTCTGAAGAAGGATCAGGCCCCTTCTTCATAACGAGGAAGGGGACTCAAGGCTGCTGTTCTTTTCCTGGAGCACCTATCCAATGAACATTGCGTAGTGACCCAGATTTCTTTCGGTCCTTTACATTTTGTAATTATTAGTATTAATTTTCAGTACTCCTTAGCCACCGAAAATTTTTGTTAGCATCTTCTGAGCAGTGTTCTAACCGATTTCAATCCGATAGGACTCTGTCATATGTTCTATCGGGTTGAAATCGGTGATCATTTGCGCGGAGCCGAGCGAGCAATATTGCCTATGATAGTCGAGACGTGGGACGTCTCGAAAGCAGCGTGGGGAAATCATAGGGGATTTCATCTACTAGAATGGCCTTTTCCTGTGAAACTTGCCTGAAATACCCGCAACGTTCTCGGGGTGTTCGGGAGAGAGTGATATTTATATTGCTCTCGTCTCAAGTGGACTTGCGGAGGGTGTGGGCAGCTTAAGAGTGGAACCGATGTTTTCGCGAGCGACAATAGAGCAATTATATTCTACATCGATATCCAGGCGCAACCCGCACCAGAGCATGGGGCACGAACCAGCACTCCATTTACACCTGGGTGCCAATGCTGGAGTCGATTATTCAAAAATTTCCATGGAGAATTTGATAGCTACAGTAAAATCCAAAACCGATTTGTTTGTCCCAGTGATATGGCCATTGAGTTCCAATCTGGAGTTTTCTCCAGTACTGAGGGCGGGTTGGGAACGGCTCGTTCGGGTTCAATGAAGAAGAACCCCTGGTGGAGTAGAGCCTTGGAAGTCCTGCGGAAGTTACGACCTAACGCTTTTTTTTAACGCTCTGAACTTCGTATGCTCTGAACTTATGATTTTATTCTTCATAAAATTTCATATCGGGCGATATATATAAAATAGATTCTTAAGGATTAAACTACAAAAAATTAGAAATCCGTTAAGGGCAACTTATAAGAGAGAAAAGCTATTAATAAGCTGCCAAGCGATTCTTAAAGATGCGATTTATATTAAAGTACTAAACATAATCATGGCATCACGATTAGCTTAAAAATAATTATCTCCGTATATTAGTAGTAAGATGTATATTTTAATATTGTGAACTACGAAGGTACCATAGGAGATGTAATTTATGATGGTTTACATAAGTAGGCTTTACAGCACAAAGTAAGTGTGTTTGGTGAGGACCGAAAAAGATAATAATCGCTTTTCACTCGCGATCTCGAAAGACTTGTTTTGTCGATTTGTATTTCGTACAGTAGTGATAACAAATATTACTTTCTTTGCTCATCGTGAAAGTCGCTTGGGCTTCTCCATTACAGGGGGTTTCTCAGTCCAATATTTTGGAGCTTTTATATCATTTTAATAATTTATATTTAGCTTAAGCCGCTCTAGACGATAATTTTCATCGTGCTTTATTTTGTCTTGGATGTCACAATAAATAGATAGATAAAAGAGAACATGAAAGAAAATCTAGCATTTAGTACGCAAGTTATATTTATTAGGATGACTTTAATTTGAATTCCAATATTAAATTCATTATTTATATAACTCAAAATAAAGTTTAAAACTTTCAATACTTGGCCCTTGCAAATTTTACTGGTGAATATTGATATTACGGAAACTAATATAAGATGTCTTCAAAACGGGGCTTAAGCTTATATTTAACTTGCTGAAATAAAACTAAAGAGTTACTCAATCTTTTGTTAAATATTTGATGATGGACAATAATATTGTTTGAGTTTCGCAGAAGAATAAAGTAGCGGAATTTAATTATAATGCCTCGTTTTTGTAAAACGGCCTTTTACTTGGTAATTGTTGGGATTCCGCATTAACCATATTGTTTACGTTTTCGATTTAAATTGCCTTGCTTCTCATAGCTCAATTTATTTTGTACGTTTTACTTAATACTGCTTCAAATATAAAATTTTTACATTGACGTTAGTATACTACAACTTTCGTTTCGCTTACTTAGGGTAACGGCGATGATGAGATGCCAGCAGTGATAAAAGTTGTCCATATTATTTTTTTTCTCCTTTGCTTATTTGTTATGTGGTTTTTTTTGTTTATTTTCAACCTTATTTATATCAATAATATTTCTTCGCGTTTAAAAACTTTTTAAGACACCCGTACATTGGATGTAAAAAGTATATAATTATAAAATAGAATTAAGTCATCATTAGTGTTATTTACATCTAGCACCGATCCCTGCACTGCGTAGTAAACGATATTAAAAGCTTTTATTTAGTTTGCTTCGTTGGCCACTATAAATTGTGTAATCGATATTTCATCCACTTGCTAACGGTAGAAGACTTGAAATTTGTTATAAATAAGTTTGTTATATACTTGTTTCAAGTGACAACGTTTGATGAGTCATGATCCTGACATTTATAGACTCGGGATCTGATAATAAAAATGGGTGGCGGGCAAAAGATTTCTATAACAGTGGATAGAAAACACATCGAGTTGGGTTCCTTTTATTTAACTATATGAGCATTTCTTCTTTACAGTAAAATGGAAAAAGCTTCTCTAAAATTTTTTTTTGTCTATTTAACTTTCATCGATTTGTTTGCTTATTGGAAAATTCTTTATTAGTTTTAATTCACAAATAACATCACGACACGTTTCATATTCTTTGATAATGGTCGGTGTGAATATTAAAGTTAAAAAAATAAAACAATTATATACATTAGTACCATTTTCGTTAGCTATTAATTTAGTCACTTTACTTTTTGTTTATATAACTTTTTAAAACATTTATACATTTTTATTAAATTTTTGTTCATAGTTGAATCGAGGTTGACTTTTTTTTGATTAATTTTTACTACCTTTAACTGTCTGTCAAAATTTAAAATATCTTTGCTCTATAGTTAAGACACGGTGCGGAGGGCGGCTAGCTTCTCAGCTTCTGCGCAGAAAAGTAATGAATGTTCAATGGACTAATGGAAGCAGGGCATTATTTTTTTGTTGCAGAAATTATGCGGGTCCGGAAAAAAGCTGAATAATTCGAACCTGCCTCTTTATGATCGGCAGCTTTCTGGTGCACAACGAGAAAAATGCATATAATTACATAATATACATTTTGTATTTAACTATAAATTCGTTTCACATTTTCTCGATTTCATGAATATTTCATTTTTATTTAATCTATTAGCAATATTATAAATACGAAAGGGTTTTTGAATGTCTACTTAGCACCTAATGACGCTTTAGGGACTAAAATTTTAAAGATTGAAAATACGTCGTATCTTCTCTAAATAATTTTCCGTTGAAATGTGATAATAAAAGTAAATACCCTTAGGAAGATCTTTCTCTCCATGGTGTATTCACTTCATACTAATAATATGAAGTGAAAATTTTCGATGATTTTTTTTAGGATTTTGCTCAAAGGCAGCTTATCCGATTGTTATGAAATTTTCACAATCGTATCGATGAAATATCAGTCATCCTAGTTTATTGTATCCAGGTGGACAAGGTGAACATAATGGCTATTAGGAGCGTGGGGGGTAAATGAAGAAATATAATTCTTATTTACTCTTTAAAATTTCGAAGTACTGTTTTTTATGTTTGATGTTTTTAGGCAAATTTGTTTGAAATGGAACACACTTGTTCCTGGCGATGTGAATATCTTTTGGCGGTCTTCGCTAGGAACGACTTCACGGCGTACCCGTATTTCTCTGCACTATGTAAGTTATGCGATTGTCCTGTTTAGGGATGATTTCCCTTGTCAAAATATCGTTGTTGAGAGAAAGAGCTTTAATATTGAATTGAGTAAAAGATACGAATATCGATGTTGAAACTAAAACATCGATTTTTGACGTAAACAATTTTCTCACAGGCCTTTAGCAGATATTTTGTTACCAATTTAATTACGCATGCATTTGCCGATATCACTAATTGCTATTGTAGAATCATTTTTCTTCTGAAAAATATGGGTCTGGGTCTAGTGATAATCAGACCCAGTTCCATAGAATAAATATAAAAATATATGTGCATTAAACATTACAATAAACCATAGCGTTGTTTTGGTAAACCAATTATATAATAAGTTCCTAAAATTTGAAATAAAATAGTGTCAGAAATATTTTATAATCAAAAATAATTTTGTTTACAAAAATAAGATTCGCAATGTATTTCAAAATTCCAAGCAACCACAAAACAGCTCGTTGGTATAGGTATATGACTTCGAGAGGTCGTGTGCTCAAATTCTAGACGAGATAAGTTATGTTTATGCAAATTTTTAATATTTTAGGAAATTTAATTTAATGCACCGATATAAACGACCTGGCCGATTAAGTCGGAAAGAACAGACCTGAAACTGTTCGAATACCTGAAGCTGTTCGAATGGCAAAGAGCATCTAGCCATCAGAACATTTTAACTCCCATCCTAATGCGCCATTAGATATTTTACATCAATAATTCAATGAAGCATTAAGAACACCCTACCACCAAGAATGCCATTGGTTTGTCCGAGGTATATTCTCTACAGTGGACACCATAGAAGTATCGTCGTCTCGCCGGCACATAGTCGGTTTTACTCGAGACGCCATCATCATAAAGCTAATGGAATAGATAAAGCTCTGATTCGCTCTTAATCGTTTATGAACATGCGTGGATTAGAGAAAAAAATGACACGAAAATTATTTATATTTCGGATTATTCGTATTTCTTATATCGATGTAATAAATAGTAACTCTTTCGCTGCCCACCATAGAAGCCGCTTTGATTTTTTCGTTAGAGGAGGGTTCGAAGCTCTATATTAGACACAATCTCACAATTTGTCAGTTTATCGTATGTTTAACCTAGATTTATCTGTATTATCTGATGTGTGAAAGAATTTTTTAATCACTTATTTTGTCACACATGATTATTTCCCACTTAATTTCGATACGTCTTTCATTATGCAGTGTTCAAAGAAGGCAAAAATATTATTAAGCTATTTTTAAAAAAATCATTTTATATTGCGAGCAGTTATATGAAAGTTTATGAAGCAAACCAGGCACTAGGTACCTTTGTTTCAAGTTACTCTTTGTTGAGAAAAGCTTCTATGCATACTATATTGCTTTAGCCAGAAAAGTTATGTAATAAAAATATTAGGCTGTCGAGTTCTGTAATTTATTAATCTCTTTTGTCATATAATTTAAATTTTTGCATATTAATGTTTCAAGCCATGAAAGTGATTACTTTTATATACTAGTGTCATTCGTGCTAAAAAAAGGGCGGAGTTAACTTGCCACCATAGTAAGTTACTTGACGATTGAACGGCCGTGGGTTTATAATCCTTGATGATAACCAGAGGTCGTACAAAGGATACATAGCAGCATATAAAAGAGGATTACAATGCTGCAAAAATCAGTTCACTTTGCATTTCACAATCAGTTCACTCGGAATTTAGTTCAACTGGCTGCGATAGTTAAATTTCAAGCGTTCGGTAGTTTAAGCGATAGTAAAGTTTGTAAGCATGATTTTTATTAATAAAGAAATTGTCTATCAGCCACCGAGTTTTCATTGGTAATAGACCCAGGAGCTCTCTCCAGACTTCTTAGTCAACCGTGACAGAGGTCTGGTGAACGTCGAATCCTCCAATCCAGCAACAGTTTAGTGCGGGTCTATGGCTGCTCCTTGTCATCCTGCACATAGTCATTATGTTAAAAATAAATCGAATAAAATTACAAAGCCTGACAATTCATCATTTTACAATGCATCGCATCTTCAAAAAGAAAACTAGTTAACTCAAAACTCATAATTTCTGGGAAGTAACTTATAAAGTTTTAACATTTAGCGGTTTCTGAAAATAATTAACACAGATCGCAATTAATGTAACAAAGATATTTACTCACATGTTTACTACTATTTTGTAATCAACAGCTTACAGAGAATGCTTTGTAAGGAATTTGAATTTTAGTTACACAGTTTCCCATTTTTGGGTTAGGTAAGTTCATTCTAAATGTGTGATATGTACATATTTTTTATGATTTTAAAGCACTTGTTATGTTATTGTAACACGTACAGGCATTTTAACAGGTGTAGTATTTAAATACGTACAAATATTGTAACAATACAGTAGAGAAAACGAGAGTTTCCTTGAATTAATAAGGGAACGTTGCAGCACAAAATATTATATTTTTTCCTTCATCTTTACTGTCAAAATCGGATAAATTTTGATACCTTATATTAAATACGTAACAGCACAATTCATTATATGAGATTATTATTAGAACATTGATATTGGCACCTATGCAATATATTGATTTCTATCACGAATAATTGTTATGGATATCATAACAATATTTGTTGAAAAATATTTTATATTTATCCAAAATATGACGTAACTTTTAGAAAAGTATAAATTGAGAAATAATATAACAAAGCAAATCTGTGTGATTTCGTCTAATTCAAGCATAAAGATATATGTGTTTATTAATCCATAGAGACTGTAACAACAGATATTAAGATAATACCCCTTCTAAAGCCACTTCGAAATATCATACGAATCAAAACTAAAAATTAATTTCAGTCCAAAACTTCTACGTCATTTATTTACAAAACTACGTGATGTCGGAATCACACAAAATGTTACTTCGTCGTATAATTTGTTTGAAATTGATTTTAATACGTTTCAGAATATAGTGGCTGTTCAAGTGGATTGCGTACGATATGCCTTCAATGAAACTTACATATTTTTGATCTTCTGTATGATTTGTTAAACAATTCAATTTGCTCATTGTAATTTATTAGGTTGTCAACTTAAATCCCTCTATTTTTACGACCGATTTCTGGAATGTAATAGAAGATTCTAGAATATTTCTTGTAGGGTATATAAAGAGTGCGACATTCAAAATTCTGTTCAGTTTACAAATGAGTAATCGGCGAGTAAAGAATAAATTAAAAATAGAAGTATTTCGAAGTGTACTTAGAGAATTTTTTCTTCATGAATGTCGTTTAGGGCGGAAAACCAGCGAAGCATTACGTAATAAATATACAACAATGGATGAGGATATATTCTCTTACGACACAGCGAAGTACTGGTTCCCAAGATTCAAAGAAGGATTAGGAAGAACTTTGAACTGTCCAATAAACCTGGTCCAAAGCGACCCCCTACAACCGATTTCGACAAAATTAAAAGCCTTATTGAAACAGATCCCAGATTAAGTTTGCGTTGTTGGACAGAGATTTTTTGATGTTCTTATACTACAGTGTAAAAATAACTTTATGCTTTGAGAAAGAAATGGAAATATTCTGTTTGGTTACCACATGAATAATATCGGACAAAAGCTACTTTTTAAATGAATGGTGGGGTTTAAATTAAGTTATTAATTGGGTTATTCCTTGTGAACTTTTTCAAGCTAACAATTCAATTACAGCTAAGATTTACTGAGAAAAATTAAGCAAAGTCACCGCTAAACTTTTTTCAAATCAAAAGTAAAGTTTTTTTTATATGACAATACTCGACTCCACGTAGCAAAATTAACGCATGAAAAACTAAACTATTTTCACTTAGATGGAGTGTGCTACCTCACCCACCGTACTCTCCAGATCTTTTGCCATTTGATTACCATCTGTTTTACTCGGTAGATTATTATATATCTATGCCACAGAAAATTTAAAGAATATCAGTGAAATCGGTTTCTCAGTCAAAAGTCCAAAGATTTCTACAAGGACGAAACTTTAGCTCTGCCTACACGTTGGCGACATGTGTTAGTTAAGAGTTATTGACTACATATAAAAAGTTGAAAAGTTTGTGTACAGAGATTGCGGGTTTATAAGTTGCCAATCTTATACATTCAAATTTACGAACCTGGTTGTTAATAACTTCCAATTGCATATCAAATATTCCTTATTATTCATATTCTCTGTCGATTCAGATACATCGTTATTACGTGGTTATTGGAGCGGTATGGCGTGGTTATGGGGGTACGTATAATTTGCATAGTATTTTTTTATATCGACTGGCAGATGGGCCTAACTTAAATGTTTTACTTTAATGTAAATGAAATATTTTTAGCAAAATATTTAAAGGCATGGTCAAATAATAACACTGCTGTAAACATAAGCGTACTGACCACAAATGTCACGACATACAAAAATAATATCAACCTAGTTAGGATAAAGGTAATCGACCCAGAAGCTTTCTCCAGAGTTCTTAGTGAAATATTTAAAGCATATTTTTAATATTTATACTCTCATTGGAATTCCGTGAACCAAATATTTGTTTGTAATAGGAAACAATTTCATATACACCAACCTATTTTTTATCTGTCATATAATATTTGTGTTGTTCAATGTACAATGTTCATTTCTGTAATCTAACATTTAATAGACAAGTATGGACTTACCGTTTGCTGAGTCATGGAAGATCAGCTTGCAAGTTTCTATAAGTTATACCTCCACATAAATAGACTAATATTGGATGGTACACATAATATTTTTGTATGATGTACAAACGATTTTTTGATGTACAAACATGTGTATATTAATATTTTTTTTCACATGTTTATATTTTTGTAGAGCGAGTTTAATTTAGACCAATTTAAATACACCTAACGGGCGCTACTCCATGTGTCTGGCACGGATTACGTAGCTTGAACGAAAAATTCTGAATGTACGCCGCGGGACGAAAAACAATTCCTCTACTTCGACACCCGCCCCCGAAAAGGGATGTTGCCTTTCATTTCCCTACGGAACCAAAATTTATCATTTCAATTATATATGGAAAGGTAATGTCCCACTGGTATCTCTTGACTGTAATTTGACAAGAGTGGAGCAGAAAATTTAATTTAAATTAGATTGTGAATGTAGATAAGATTGTACTGAACAAGCAAATGTAGATTAAATCTGCGTGCACGGTAGTGTTTTGAATTAACACTTGCATTCCTTGCTGATTGGTCCTATTGTTATGAATAGATCAGAGTCTAAGTGAAAATACTTCTAAAATACAAATTTTTATTTATTCGTTCCTGAGATAGGAAATAACGTCGACGATTTCGTGTTTGAACCACTTATGGGTCATCAAAATTCATGTCCACTTCCAACAAATTTTTAAATGTAAAATTTAGTGCATACACTGTGTTCAAGTTTATATAGCAAAAAATAAATCAGGCTAGTAGGAGATTAAAAATAAGACAAATTTTTAATAAAATTTTTTAAGAAATTTTAAAAACTGCTGCCAATGTTTTAAAATTTCTTAAAAAATTTGTAAAAATTTCTAAAAAAATTGATTTTCTTTATCATGTAATAATGTGTGTAAAAATATGCTCAGTTGTAGTCAATTATAACTGAGATGGGGCTTTGAATAAATCAGATAAAAAAATCAATGGTATGTGTTTTGGAATTATACATTAAGGGTGTACTACATAACTAAATATACTGTATAACCCCACATGGCAAGTTTTACAAATTTAATTGGTCCCTTACCACTTTCAAGTTTATTTTTATTATAGTTATGAGTTTCAGAAAGTAAAAATCGATGATATTTTTAGTCGTAAATCGAGGTTGAGGGGAATAATGTCTAGCCAAAATATGTTTTTCTATTATGTAGGAATATGTCAACATGATAAAAAATAAGTTAATAAGACCCGAAGTTCGTTGATTTTGGTTTCTTCATTATATATCTAATAGCATTACTTATATAAATATTAATAGATAAATGCAAACGTTTCGATATATTTTTATATGATTTGCTAGACTGCCACACTTTTGGAAACACGAACATTTTATAGAGGATCGCCTTCGTGAGACAAAAATCTGTATTTGTTCAAGTTGCTGTTAAATTGTTGGAATGACGATATTTTTACTAGTTTATTTATTACAAGTTATTAAATGATACAATACAATACTCATATTTATTATTAAACTAACTTGGACCCACTACTCAGCTCGCAAAGGAAATAATAATGGTGTAATTTATAAGTAATTTAAAATGTTGGACCTTAACATCGGAGATGCTATGTATCCACCCATGTGGAGTCATCCATATAAACTGCTCCACTTTTTTAAATCTTCACAAAAATTAATTGAGAAAAAAATTATGTATTTATATCATTTAAATATTACCATGTTTAATAAATCTGGAAGCAAAGTTCTAACTGACAAGATTTCTCTAGCAAAGCTCTGCATGGACTTGCCACTTTTATCCCACTACTTTTTTATGGCATGGAATATATTCGGCATTAATTTTGTAGAAATTCATTATTCATCATTAAATGAAACTACGTGATGTAGTATTATTTATACTTTCTTTAAGTTCAACTCGAGTTCATGTGAACTTAAAGAAAGTAAAAATAATACTACATCAACTAGTTTCACTTACCTTTTTCTTGTTTTATGGCTGTCACAGATTCGATAATGCACTTATTGTATTACCCATTTAAGTTATTTAACTTTTCTGAAACGGTTATTCTTGGTTTCTTTGTAAAGGACATTCAATTTGCAGATCCATTTTAATCGGTTTTTGTTAAAAAATAGCTTATTTTTGGGGGTTAAAGTTATTGGGATAAAAATGAATTAAAAGGACGCCATTAAGAAATGTTACCTTCGACAATGGAACGTATTCTTGGGCACACGAAAAAACAGTAAATACAACATCAATTACAGGTGTACAGAGAGGGCTTTATTTAGTACGGTTATAGTGTATGTCGTTCATATAAGGTGGTGTGTTCATTGGTTCTAGGTTCTATTTATAATCTCGCACGTATTCTTAATAGGTTTTAATTTTTATTCTTTTCTAGCCAATTTATTGCCATCAGTATCCTGATCCCGTTTAACATTATCTAGCAGTTTGATTTGCGGCGGCAAAAAACATCATAAACTCTGCAAAAGATATAAACATCGTAATGTTCCGTAATATCAATCCCAAAAAACGCAGTTCTATAGGACCGCGCGTGTCACCATCAAATTGATCCGTTAGTAGGTACGCAATGTTCATATATTTCAAACTTTTTAATAGTCGCGTCTCACAATATAAGTTGTAATAGTAATGTATGTTTAATTTAAAAAATTACGCTAGTATAATCTTCGGCGTCATGATCATTTTAACCCCACTTATTATATAAACGGAACCTCGCTTATTCCATAAACGGAAGTACTGATTATATTTAACGATGAACTCAGTACTGTCGTACAAAGAATAAGCCATAGAATGAAATAAATATTACCCATTGATTGATATGTAAATTGTTTTACCAAATTATGAACAGTCTTTTTCTCTCTTTATAAAACGCTCCATAGTAGATACGTATTTCTTTATTTTACGCTAATTTAAGGAATTGCTTTTTTTAATTCAAACTAACATTTTTGTTTTTTAAATCAAATAGAATATGTATATATATAAAGAAACCGCCTATGTGTAATAATATTAAACTAACTTTGCGAGTTTTTATAACCATAGAAATACTAAACTAAATTATAATCCAGAATACTGTGTGTATAGAATGCCAGATAGGTGCATTAATTAAAACTTTATCTTTATTTGTAACCACGATTTCCAAGTTTCTAGTATAAAATAAGTGGTACCTCTTGTGGATGGTTTTACAGGTTTTGATTATAATCAGTGAGTGAGTGAGTCAATGAATAAGTTACTAAACTGCCAATTTTTGATATTAAGTATTTCAGAAACTATTGCAGATACAAATTTGGGATACGTTATTATCATTTATTAATCTCCCCACTTACTAAAAGTCAGACTTACCGCATTAACAAGAGATGAGATATGGTATGTCAAAATAGCTGCCAAGCATTTAGGGCAAATGGCGCAGTGTCTAGTGATGCAGCTCGAAACTTGGTGGTAAATTACCCGTATCCTAATGACTTATAATTTTCTGAAAGATATTTTTGAAACTCAGGCGATTATTTACAAGGTAAAAATTATATTATCTGTAAATATGTATACCCCTTATGTTTATGGTCATGTCCCTAATGGAGCATGAGTTTTTATTACAACAATTTCTAATCTGACAAAATATCAAAAACGAAATTCCTATGTTCGACTCATTGGTTATATGTTTGCAAAATTTAACAGGAATTGATTGAAGAGTTGTGTTGTGAAAGGGAGGTACGTACGAATAACATAAACAACGAAACAATCAAACTCACCTTTCCGTTTATAATATTCGTCTGGATTTTATATATTTAGATTTGTTTATTATGTACAAGTCTAAACATACACCATTTTTTATTTTGTTTGTTTCAATTGTTTTTGAGCGACATTCATGTACCTGAAATGAGCAAAATATTGTTTTCCATTTGCATATGAGCACTAAAATATTTGTTTAATCTATAGAAATCAGACAGGTTTTTAAATTTTATTTCACAAAATATCATATTTTATTAGGCAGTATTTACGTCAAATTAATTATTTTACTTTATTTAAAATTTTAAATAATTTATTAGAAGCATAATATTTTAATACAATTTTTTTCATAATGCCGAAATATTGTGGGGAAAAGTAATCGATTGCTAGTAAACCTCGTACCCTATGCAAATGAAATAAATATTATGTGCCCAAATTTAAATATTACGGGTATCATTTTGTTTTTGTTGTAACGTCATGTATGCTATTTCACTCAAGATGTTATGCTCTTTTAAACAGAACCTTTTTTTTAACCGGTTAAACCATTATTTCGCTACGAGCAAATAAAGAAACTCACATTTCACTTAATTTTTATTCGTAACTAAATGAAACTACGCGATGTAGTATTATTTCTACTTTATTTAAATTCATAACCACGACTTAGGTTTCGTTGTGTAACGACATCTTCAGGTGGAAAATTTGCAAAGATTGACTCGTAGAAATTTCCAACAGTAGTTTAATATTATACAAAACAATAGCGGAAGGGGGTTTGCGCGGGTTTAACCATTGTTTACATCAGTGAGTTCATTGTGTAATAATTTTGGTACTTCATGCTTTTGTATGTACCTGTATATATTTATTGATCTGTTTATTTTATCAGTTTCTTGCTTACGTACATACAAATAATTTTAACTAGGATCGCACTGAAGAAAAAATGCCAACATTATGCTATATTTTCTTTTAATGCTTGCTTTTCATCCATACTTTTTTTAGTAAAGAATAGAATCTGTTACTTCCCGGTGGTATCAACTGAGTTTTTTATATAGTCCATGTATGATATTCCATCAAAGTTCCAGAAAAGTGTCCATAATAGTTATAGATGTTATGGTTTTAGTCAGCATAAACCTTAGAATTATTCGAAAAGTTGGTTATTTATCTACTAATATTACGTAAAATGCTATTGTATTATAAATTCTAAACCTTTTTCGACGAGTTACGTAAATGATAGTGAAAACTGCATAAAAATATATCAAGTAGTTTCAAAACCTTATGTGGGTAAAAGGACAGACGCGGCTAGACTACTTTATTTTAATTTGTTTACAGGTATGTACTTCTGCGCGTTCATTATTCCTGTTTTCCGGTGTGAAGTAGAGAGTAATCAAGCTAAAGATAACTATACCAAAATATATTTTGGCCACGCAAGTAAACTCTTATAAAATAAAATTTTATCCTATGACTAAATTATAATAGACTAGTAAAACGTATTTAATCTTTATTATTTTTTATATGGAAGATATACATTGAAACGGCTTTCCATTACAACCCTCATTCACGCTTAAATCGATAAACTCTTCTCACCTAATGATGCCTATGGGACTGCGATATCGACCTTATCACTAATTTATTTATAATTGAATTTGTAACCACTGTTTCTGTAGGGAATCGAAGGGAAACGTTTTGCAGCCGGGAGAGGGGATAAGTCTTGAAGTTGAAGGAATATTTTCCATTCCGAGGCATCCATTAAGGATTTTTCGTTTGAGCTACGTAATCCGCACCGGGTTTGTTTGGATTATATTTAAATTGGCCCAAGTGGAAACAATCTAATGTACGATAACGCAAACGTATGAAAAAGCAATTAGATTATAAACGAGAAAAATAACTGATTACCGTCAGGTATTGATGTATTTCAGGGGAAATAAAACTTTCAGAAAATTGAAAGCTTACCTTCGAGTATATAGACATTGTTGATTTACGGCTTAACCAATACATACTAATTAAGGCTTGCATACATCTTATCCAATACATGCTAATTTACTTGTACTTATATTTTGACACTTAGTCAAAAAATAAAATATGTGCGGGAAATTGTTACATGTTGCGGAACTGCTAGCAAGAAATATTTTGTTTCGACTTAATATGTTTACCGTTATTTGCATAACGAGTATGGTGTTATTATGTAAGCCTGTGTCCAAGTTTTTCCTAGGAATAAAATTCCAAGTGATGATATTATAATGTCTTTCAGGAATGAGTATGGTTAAATGTTACCCTTTAAGAACTTAATTCGAGACAATGAGCAATTGTGATCGTAAATATAAAGCAAAAGTATAACCTACATTTTGTATTATCCAACAGAATACAAAAAAAATATGCATTTTGTACCGCATCTCAATTCAACTGAGCAACATTTTAGAACATTTACAAAGCTTTATTACATTTTTCGTTTGAATAAACAAAAAACATAATGCGGGAAAGTTGTATATTTGATAAGCTTTGGACAGCATATGTGCTAACCAAATAAATGCTTTCTAAAAGTTTGAAATCTTGGTGTAGATCGGTATACAATTTTGAAGTGGTTTTAGAGAGAATATTTTATAGGAGACAGTTTTCATTTGTTCACTTGAAGTTACTAGTTAAGATTTAAAAACATTAGAGGATTTAAAATTTTGGCAGTGGAATTTAGAAGAATTATTGTGCGATTTATTGACAATTATGTCAAGTATAATAAGTCATTTTTTAAAATAAGTCTCCGCTAAATATTCCTGGGATTTATTGTTAATTAATTTGGAACCAACAGACTGATCAGTCGGCATTAAGATCATTAATTTCGGCTAAAATAATATGAGGGTCTGAATATTTGTAGTAAATCATATTTGTAGGAATGAACTATAATTGGGATAATTTTCTAACACTATCTGTAAATGTACACAAAGTAATTGAGATAAAATTACGTGAAAATACTTAAAACCATACATGGTTATGAAATGAATGCTCAAACCAGATAAAAACTATTGTAAGATATTAGGTGACATCTTGCGAATACAAAGAACATTCAGTCCATAAAAGATATTAGGTGACATCATGCGAATAAAAAGAACATTCAGTCCATAAAAGGTATAAATTATTGAATTCACCAAGTGTAAATCTGATTATTTGAGTAATATTTATCACTATTTCATCGCTTTTTGAAGAATTATAGGTATAACGTTAATACAATAGATGGGTTAGTTATTTATTACAATCTTTCTAAAGCTTTGGAAGCAAATAGGTGACATCATGCGAATAAAAAGAACATTCAGTCCATAAAAGATATAAGGTGACCTCATGCGAATAAAAAGACCATTCAGTCCATAAAAGATATTAGGTGACATCATGCGAATAAAAAGAACATTCAGTCCATAAAAGGTATAAATTATTGAATTCACCAAGTGTAAATCTGATTATTTGAGTAATATTTATCACTATTTCATCTCTTTTTGAAGAATTACAGGTATAACGTTAATACAATAGATGGGTTAGTTATTTATTACAATCTTTCTAAAGCTTTGGAAGCAAATAAATTGTAGAAATTCTGCATCCTGTGTCGATTTTTTTTATTTTAGCATTGCTTTAAATACTATGGTATATACAGAATTAAAATTCATAGGTTTGTAAGAAAGTCGCAATAATTACTAAACTTTTACAATTTAACTAAAGCCAAGTTTTGAGTTATACTATAAGCTAGTCCATTAACATTCTTCTTGTTAAATTTAATTTGAAATGGTTATATAATTGATATAAATTTCCTCATGTTACTTTTGACAGTATTTTTGAAACTAATTACTCAACGGAATAACGAATCAAAAATGTCAAATAAATTTGGCGGAAGACACCGCAAAAAGTGATGGGGACATTTATATAATTTTGCTCGCGTTGAGTCTTTAGTGTAAAGATGAAATTTCCAGTGATAAGATGAAATTGGAGTCCAATCTTTTTGGGTTGTTAGACTAGTTACAAAATTTTGTTCTAAGTTAGAGTTTCTTTCAGCAATATTAAGATCTGGAGACTTGTGCGTTTATACGCAGGGTGAAGCGTTTCGAAATAACATACAAACATATGTGACTTGATTAAGTTATTCTCATCGTAACGTGGTAAATAATAAATAAATATATACATATACAAAATTATAAAGAAAAACAAATTAAATATTTTCGGTGAGAATATTTTCAGTAAGAACAGCCATAAAACTCGCTCTAATAGGGTTCTGATATTAAAACTCAAACGTGTGAAAATGCAATTAGATTATAAATTAAAAAATTCTTTGAGGGCCAGTCAGTGTTAATGTATTTCTGGGGAGACAACATTTTCATAAAATTAAAAGCTTAACTTCTATGACTCTGCAAAGGGTAAGTTCATTTATGTCCAGCTGCTGTTATCTGATGGATTTGGGCATCGCGAATATGGGCATTACTTAATTAGAACATAACCCATATATACTAATTAAGACTTATCGAGTGTCAAAATATAAGTACATTTACGGACTCTTAGAAAACAAATACTTCGTTTTGACTTAATGTTCTTTGTCGGTTTTCAATAGCCGCCCTTGAAGGAGCTCTTTGACACGGGTTCGCGAAATATCTGAGTAATTTTTAATAACCCTACAAAATTAAGTATAAGTATATTTGATTTTGTGAGGCCAGTATTTACTAGTAATACCTATTGAAATTCAAACATAATGTTAAAAAACCAATACTTATACAATTAACTCTTAAAAAATTAATTAATGAAACACTCTTAATTTTCCTTTCGCTCTTAAGAATGATTTTTTTTTATTTTATACGCAATTTGTTATTGTCAAAAAAATGTTTTTAAATTCCCAATAAACTAATTTAAAATTATATTTCATACGATATATAAAATGAAAAAAATAACATTAAGATCTTTATTTCCTTCTTCTTTGATTTTCATACGAATATTTAAAAAAAATTGGTGGTCTAAAATAAGAAGGTTATTAATCCGTATTATTATGCTAACTTTCAAGATTTTAGGTCGTATGGTGTCTGAGAATACGGCTCTGAATGTAGAAAAATGTAAATATGTTGCCTAATATATCTATCATACGCATTAAAATTTGGTAAGTATTTAATATATTATGACATCTAGAATCATATCTGTAGTATTCCTACAATCCTTGCGTGAGCATCTAAAAACTCAAATTTTTTTCATAATTTAGGCATAATTTTGAGTAGTTTCGGAAATAATGGGGGGTGATATAAATCTGAAAATGTATTATTAAAATTATAAAAAAAAATTCTTAGACTCTTATAACTAGCCTTTTCAAACCAACATCGAAAGAAAAAAATTCAAGTACAATTCAAGTATTTATTACTGTGTCAAATTTCAAGTTTCTATCAGATAAAATATAATTATAGAAATTATTGTACAAATGTACAGAAAATTGAGTTTTTGTCACTTTCATATTTTCTTCATTTTTATATTATTATTCTAGAGTATGTCTTTATAAACTAAAAACACGACAAAAATATTGTACCGTCAAATATTTTGAGCGGAAATCATCATTTTTATGGTTTTTAAATGGTTTAGTATTAGACGACTTTTCATAACATACTAGTTTATATGGTGTTCTTAAAGTCTTGACATTCTTTGATAAACCTTACTTTGAAACGTGGAAGTTACGTTTAAATTTTTTTTTGTAAAGTTAGTAAAGTTTAAATAAACCGTTTAGTTTTTGTAATATGTAAAGACAACAACTAACTAATTATGAAATATCTACATATTGATTAGTAGTTTTACTACGATTATTAAAATAAACAACATGATTCATTAAAAATACTGACTGAAAAAACTTGCTTCACAATAGAGTTCTAAACAGAAACTGCATAGTTTGGTGGCGGCTAGAGAATAACATACCTCTCGAAAATAAAAAAAGAAGTATTTATTATTTTAAGAAAGTCGTTTATAACACTTATCGAATCGTCCCTTATGTTGCATATAGTTTATTGACATTAATTAATGATACCTCTTGCACAGCAGTGATTTCTTGACCGACTTCTCGTTATTTCTTGCTTTTTTGGGCTATTTCTTTATGGTATAAGTGAAAAATTATACCATATTAGGCAGCTAAAAATTCGGAGTACTTTTGTTCAATATAAAATTTATATAGCTTTAACAGCAATAAAAATATCAAATTACAGTTAATTATTCTAGTTTCTACATATAGTGAAAAGCCATCTTTTGGTGTTTACGACTTTTGAGACCCAAGGTATTGATATGTAAATGTCAGTGTATTTTGTTTTTGGAAGATTGATGATTATTATAAAAAATTCCACCCAGCCAGGATATATTGTCAGAATACGAAAAAAATAACTTAAAAAGGGGAGAAAATATTTGATTCAAGGCCGTATTATAAATATAACTGGATTTAATTCACAAATAGAGATTAAAATTATTGGTTAAGTGGCTATAAAAAGGAGAATCGCTGTCAGGTACGATGTAACTTTCTTGATAATCAATATTCAACTATAATTATACGCGTTAAATAAGCAAAATAAGTAACAACAAGTTAGTAATGTTATTTGTTTACTTTTTTGTTATTTAATTGAAAGTAAACTAATATTAAAAGTAATGAAGTGAAATAGTGTATAAAACAGTTAATTAATTATCAAAAAATGGCCATCCATGATTAACGGAACAAAATGAAGTATTAAAAAAACATAAATGTAAAAACGAATTGATATCCAAAAAAAACACACCAAAATATTAAAAAATTGAACAAGTAAAAAGGGTCGCGTAAAGAAAGTTTATAAATAAAAACGCGAATGGATTATTAAAAAAAACAAATTCAAGACATGCAAAATTTAGCAACCAAAAAGGATTAGGTAAAAAATATAAATACAAACATCAATTGATAATTTAAAAAAAACAAACAAAACATCCTCAAATTTAGTAAGCAAAAAGGATTAAGTAAAAAATATAAATACAAACTCGAATTTATATAAAAAAACAAAATATCCAAAATGTGAATAATGTAAAAAGGATGGCCTAAAGAAAGTTTATAAATACATACAAGAATCGGTAATCAAAACAAACCCGAAACAATAAAATTTAGTAAGCAGAAATTATTATTTAAAAAAAAAATTAGATACAAACACGAATCGATATAAACAAAAATTGAAAAAGCGTAAAAAAATTATAAATAAAAACACAAACGGTTAACCTAAAATATTCAAAACTGAGTAAGTAAAAAGGATTTTATTAGGATTTAAAAGGATTTTATATTATTTGGAATTTAATAAAAAAAATTATCACGTGAAATAAGTTTATGAATACAAACACGAATGATTATAAAAAAAGACAAAACCAAAATATCCAAAAGTGAGTAAGCAAAAAGGATTGGCAAAAAGTTAATCGCGTGAAAGAAAAAAGTTTAAAACATATTCTCGCATAAATAACAAATTTATGAAAATTTTCAAATCAATTTTTTTTATCATAAATGATCGCGAGCTACAATATATATATTCTGAAATACATGACGTATTTCAAAATATATATTCTATTCAATATGTAATGTATATTCTTCTATGTCCTATCATGAAAATGTCAAAATGTCATTGGCGCTAAAGTACCCTACGAAAGTAAAACACAGATTCAAACCTGAGATTAAATTTAATTTAATTATATCGTTTTTTAGTTTTAATACTTTTTGAGTGGTTGGGAAAACAAGCAACATATATCCGACTAGCGCCATGCCTCAGCGTACACTATCGGTTTGCATGCGGGTAATAGAGAAGCAACCTATATAGCCAAAACGCTTCTTAGTATTTGAGACAAATATTGTGTTCAATGTTTTTTTGTTGGAATCCTATTTACTTTATTGATAATAAAAATCAATTATGATTTTAAATGAGATGGAAACAGTTAGTCTTTAATTCTGTTCATAAAATGTTACAAATAACGGAATTAATTTGATTTAAAATCTATGTTACGATATGTTCTTTAATTTTTTTTCAGATATAAAATATATTACAGTTATGTTTTGGAAACAACCAGGACTTTAGAAATATTGTTAAGTATAACATATATTTTTTTCCTCAATTTTTCAATTTGGTATTGTCAGCGCCATAAGATAGATTATTGATCTTTACAAATTGCCCGCCTGAAGATGTTGTCATACAACTAAACCTAGGCCGTGGTAAGAATTTTAAATAAAATAGAAATAATACCACATCACGTAGTTTCATTCAGTTGTGAATAAAAATTAAATGATAATAAATTTCTGCAAAACTAACACCAAATGTATTATATTTCTAAAATAAATAATTAGTTATATTTTTCTATATTTCACCTCCGTAAAATATATTGGTTATTCGTTATAAATTCATTATTTATTTTACAAAATACAAAAAGCTAAAAAATTTGGTAAAAATTCATAATATTGTACAATAATATTAAGCTGAATTTAATTTATGTTTAAATTTTTACACACAAACTTGTTAAATATTTCCTAGCATTGGCACATTTATCAAAAATTACAAATATTCATACAATGCTAAAATAATTATCATTGTATTTAAATTTTTTAACGTAATATTTGTCTTTAGAGCTGTATCCAATAAAATATTTGATGAAAACTGCAACTCTCACTGTGTGATAATAATATATTAACGCTATATGTCCACTAACATCGTAAAGGGGAAAGTTTTGTTGCTCTGTTTGCATGTTCGTTTTTTAGAAGTTGCTATTCCTTTTCATATATTACTTTTTTAAAATGATATCTAGTAGTTTCCGGCTTAGAATGGTTCTGTGTAATAATTGAGATATAATTAATAATGTTACGACCTATAGAAAAACTATTAGAGACACTAACAATAGGCATGGGGGGATTGTTTGTATTAAAAGGTATTCAAAACTCGCACAAACACGCTCCTTCACAAACACACGCGTGCGCGCATGCACACGCTTACGCACACGTACATGCATACGTGCAAAAACACGTACACGTAAACGCACACGCAAACGTACACGTAAGTTGAAAACGTGGTACATGAAACAAAAATGGTGAAGTTTAGATTCAGTTATTAAGTCATATTCAAATAAATGTTATAAACATTTATTAAGATTTCTAGGAGATAAAAAATTACCTTTTGTACTTTATACTATGTTTGAGTAGTCTAAGTAAAATTCAAAGAATTGGAAAATGGAAAAAAGGCACATTTAGTGCGAGGATATCACAAATGCAGGGCGTCTTAAGAAAATTTATGTGTAACAGTACAATGCCAGGTGCATTTTAGTGGTGAATATAAACTGGCCAGACAGTCCTCGTCTGAAAAGTTTCCGACTTAACACTAAAATAAGGTATTTTCAAATTAATTTTTCTCCATAGCCTTCGTGAAAGTCTATACACTTTTCCCGGCGAAGCTCCTATCCCATTAACCGATCCATCCGTCTCTCTAAATTAGTTGTTTATGAAGGTGATGACCTCATTCGAAGAAAATCTCTTTCCTTTGATCGCAACTTTTAACTTCGAGAACAAAAAGAGTTGCTTAGTGTTAGATGTGGCGAGTAAGGTCAAGCAATGCTTATTCTATTATGCAGGGAATGGTTATTCTACATTCGTGTTGGCGGCATCAAATTGAAATTTTAAATAATGTTTCTCGATAGTGACCAAGCAGCTGTTTCTCAGTGACTATTTACTTCGATGCAACACTGGCTTAGTGTGATTTGTTAAATGTCTTTACTATTTTTTATAACGTTCTAGACAGATTATTAGTTAATGGGAAGTCGTATAAAATGGTTTTGTTGTTATATAAGTAATGAGTATTTTCTCTTTGCGTGCATACCCTGCCAAACCATGACTCGCCATGAAGATATTTTTCGATCTTTAATTTCGATCGACTTTAACAGGTTGCAAAATGACATTTCTTTCTTAGAATGAGATAATTGTTTTATGTGGGTGAGAATCGATTTATTTATGAATTCAGATTTAAACTTCTGGAGTAAATTTTCAGTCTTGTTGTATCAGGTAATTGGTAATTATCACCATGAGCAGCATTTTTCAATAGGCTAATCTAGATTTTTTTTTCATGTTGATTTTTTTTTCATGAAACTTGAGAATTTAAATATTCTACGAAGCTGCTCGTGATGTTATAGATTAAACTTCTAGAATTTCATAAAAGTTTTATATTTACATATAATAGACGATGCTGTTACCTTGTGAACGACTTTTTTATTATTCCGGTTTGCTCGAATATCTAGCGAACAAAAGTATTGGAACAATTCGTGATGTTGCTAAATGCGAGATAAAGACTCTTTAATATTTATTCTGATAAATATTTAATTATTTTCTGAACTTGATACCAGTTGCTTTTAGTGACAAATTCCGAAATTATTTTAGGTGAACGAATAAGATAGCGAGCGTGTTGTTTTAATAAATTTTATAAATATTCATCTTTGAAATTTTATTCATTTTCAATAAAACATTGCTTACCGTTGACAATCCCAATATTAATTACGGAAAAAAATAAGTAAAGTTAGAAAAAATATATATGGTACAATTTAAATATAATTTTTTATAATTGTTTCTGTTATATGAAGTTATTACAAAAAGGCACAATAAAATTTATTTAAATAAATAAAATTATTTTAAGTTAACAAGAGTTATAAGTTATTATTGGGAATTATCGTCGTTTACGTAAAAGTAACAAATAAATAAAATTCCCGCAGAAAAAAATTAATTAAAAAATTAAAAAATTATGTACGTAGATTAACTATTGTAAAGAATAGTGTAAGTGAATGAGCAGTCTGGAGTAAAGTCAGACACAGTTTTTATCAAAATGTCAGTTGGTAATTTTTTGGATCAAAATTGAGAGTAAATTCGGTTTTCAAAAAAATATTTTTTTTTTTGACAACAGATGATTCAAACTTATCATGACTGCTATAAGATATCAGTGATGCTACAAGCAATAAATTAAGTTATTTGTCTTTATCTCCGAAAATACATTTCCGATTATAAATGAAAACAATATGAACCATCTATGGACCAATATAAATAGCCTGAAATTGTTTACAGTCCAAACCAATTCATTTTTTTTATGTTTTTGTGGATATATCTATGTTTAACATTTTATCATAAAACTGTTATTTGACAAAATACATTTTAATTATACTTGTTTTAATAATTTTTAAAATATTCATCTTTGAAATTTTATTCATTTTCATTAAAACATCGCTTATCGTTGACACTCCCAATGTGAATTACGAAAAAAATAGGTAAACTTAGAAAAATATATACGGTTCAATTTAAATAAATACTCTACTCGACATTTTCTGAATCAATTGAAAAGTGACTACTGAAATATTACATGAAGTGCTCAAAAACGCCTTTTGTAGTTATTTAACCACGCCTGTTACGGTCAGACAATTTTAAAACTGTCTAAATATTCTTGATATCTTTAAGGCAATAAAAAGAAAATAAAAATATTGTATATTGCACTTGTTTTTAAAATAATTCACGTAATTTCTTCGTAATAATGTATAGTGTCGAATGATTTCACAGCTCTTCCAATGTATTTGATACAGATATACATATGTCAGCGACTCGTTAGTTCTTCACTTACCCATGAGTTTCCAAAGATGGACTAGAGTCAATCTTCGGAAAAAGTGGTAGACCACTTTGCGTCACAATATTTACTGTTTTTCTTTTAGTAACATTAAACCGGGCACAGTGATAATTTTGCTGTGAAGGTAGGTGTAAATTTCATTTATTGATATATGTCGTTATAGTTTATTTAACAAGAGTATAACGATAGTATTTTTGTATGATCAATAATTTTGATGATTATAATTCAAGGCTATATCGAATAAGGATATCAAAGTTACTTGTCAAAACGAAAACTATTACAGAACATTTAATAATTATTTCAACACCAAAATAAAGGAAGGAGACAGACAAAACAGTTCCTTATACAAATTGTAATTCCACACTTTCCAATTGAAAAGTGACATATTGTACTGATTTGTCATAAGAGGATTGCTGTCATCAACAGATATCAGTGATATAAAATTCGCAATCAATAAACTAGGACATGATGTTCTTAATATCCTAAATATTCAGAAAAAGACAACGATGAAAATCGATACAAATATTTTCCATGAAAAAAGATACAAACACTTTCCATTATTCTTTGTAGGTATCAGACAAAAAGAAAACGATAATTTGCATTGCAAGATAACCATTGAACCACCTAAAAAGGTAAAAGCTATTCCACAACGCACAAATTGCCAGCAACTGGGACATACCAAGAATTATTGTAATAGACAACCAAAGTGCATAAAATGTGCTGGCAATCATCACACTACACAGTGCAAAACACAACGCAACAGTGTAGCTATATATACGCTATGTAAAAAAAGAGGACATCCAGCATATTAAAAAGGTTGTCTAGTCCAAATTAAAGGCTCTACAGCCGAAGAAAATTTCTGCTATTCAAAGAATGCAAACCGAGAATATAAAACTGTCTGAAAAAGATGAACTATTTCAAAAATATCTTACGCTCAAACCATACATAATAAGGAGCAAGGTGCATCTAACGAGCCACCATAGCTGACACGATGAAATTGCTTTTATTGCATTTTAGACTGAAATTAAGTTAAGTATTAGCCAGTTAGGCAAAAGAGTGGAAAATTGGAGGAAATCCAAAGGCCACCAACAAAAAAGTTAAAAAAAACCTCAAAACCAGTTCCGTCGAATTATATATGAAACGCAAATGGGCTTACCCGATGAGTCCAAGAACTAGAAGTATTCATAACACACTACCAACATAGATATCGCACTAATATCTAAAACTCAGTTTTCACAAAAGAACTACATTAAAATGAAAGCATATAGCGCCTATTGGACTACTCATCCTTGTGAACATGCCCATGAGGAAGAGCTCTGTTAATAAACTAAATACACAACATTTTCAGCAAGAAGAAAAAAAAGAGCCACATATTCTAGCCTCCATAATTACCGTTTAGCATAATGAAACTGACTTATGTATTGGTGCTGCCTATTGCCCACCACCATAAAATATTTTGAAAAATTGGTATGTCAACATATTCAGAAACTTGGTCCAAGATTTATTATTGGAGGCGATTTCAACCTCAAACATTCAACTTGGGGATCTCGACTGATGACACCGAGTAAAGGGAATGAAATGTTAGTTGCCATTAATGAAATAAAATGCGAATTCCATTCGTCACGCACTCCAACATATTGGCTTACGGATAGCAATAAAATTCCTGATCTGATAGATTTTTTTATCTCACGTGGTATTGCATCCAATTACATCAAATTAGAAGGCGTGGATGATTTAATTTCTGATCATGCTCCTGTCCTCTTGACACTGAGCGTTACAATAATTAAGAGAAGAAGAAAACAGAATTTCACCAATAAGTAAACTGATTGGGAACTATTCAGAAACTACCCTGACATCTTGATTGATTTAAAAGCAAGATTCTGCACTATTGATGACCTGGAGCAAACGGGTACAGAAACTGATTGAATATTTACGCCTGGCAGCCAGTAAGGCTACTCCCATCCTAAGAGATAAACCAGAACAAGAAAAAATTGCCATTAGAGATCTAATCAAGGAGAGGCGAAAAGAAAGACGTGTATGCCATAGATCCAGAAATTCGGCTGACAAAAGGATTTTTAATCAGGCTACCAATCGAGTTAATAGGATAATTAAATATTATAAGCAGAATTGCATCGATGTATACCTGAGTGAACTGGGTCCTGACGTGGACAAATACTATACAATGTGGAAAGCAACTCGTGGGTTCAAACGAACTCTTGTTCAAGTGCTACCTATCAAAAATGCACACTGTCAGTGGATAAAAAGAATGGTGAAGATGAAAAGAAAGCTGAAACCTTTGCTCAAAACCTAGTATCAGTATTCCAACCCCATGACATTCAAAGCAGCATTGATCCAACTCCAATGTATCAACCAGTAATAGCAATCAACCCTGTAACTCCAACAGAAGTAGTACAAGAAATTGATAGAAATCTAAACCCTAAAAAAGCACCTGGCATTTATGAAATATCTCCTGGTATATTTAAGGAATTATCGCTCAAATCACTCAAAGCAAATGCTAACATACTTATGTAACGCTTGTTTTCGGTTAAAACATATTCCGAAATGCTTCAAAACAGCGTAAATAATGATATTAAAAAAATCTAGTAAACCAACAGAACAGATAATATCGTGCAGACCAATATCATTGTTACCTTCAATATCCAAACTGTTGGAGAAATTATTGCTGAAGTGATTAAAACCCATCGCGAATGTCCCGGACTTCCAGTTTGGATTTAGTAATCAACATTCAACCCTCGACCAAGTCCATAGAGTAATAACCATACTTGAAAAGGCATTCGTGGAAAGGGAATATTGCCATGCAGTGTTTTTAGACGTATCACAGGTTTATGGCACGAAGACCTCGTTTAAACATAAAATGGATTAACGAATTTATCCAAGAACATGCTATTAAACACGAAAAACGACTCCACAACCATACCAACCTATGAACTCAGAAGGTTAAAACGTATTAAACCTCTTGAATAAACTTAATTTATCTGGGAGCTGAACATTGGTACAGTAAATTTGCACATGACTTACTTGAAAATAAAATCAAGTACATGTCATCAATGATAATTAATTAATTGTATATCAATACTGTATCATGCATATTCAGTAAAAGCTGTTTTAAAAAAAACTTTTTTATTTTGTGATATGAAAATTTACTAAAAAATAATTTGTAATTTTATACCAACATTGGAAAATACGTGTAGTAAAATTATTTTTGAGGTTAGTATTAGGAGGATGGAATAGGATTTTTGTTGAGGTTACTTATATCCCTTCAAATATTTTAAGATTCCAGTGTTATGAACTCTTTGTTAAGTTAGGGTCTTTTACGTTACTTAATATAAAATTTCCAAATTCCTTTGGAAAATGGAAAAAAAAAATTTCCAAATTCCAAATTCCTTTGAAAAACCTTTGGAAAATAGGTACAAAAAATTAGCACCTTACTTTTATGGTCATAACATGATTGTAGTCAAAGTGTGAAAAAATATTAAAATAAAAAACTTCAATGTATTTTTTTAAAATTTTGTCTACATATTCTGTGGGGGTTGGTTGGTTATCGCTACACTAGTATATCTACGGGTGTAGTGACCGAACGCTCGTACGTTAAGTAAAATACATAACCGCAGGGAGCGATCCATAGTACTGTTTGTTTCTAATCAGTCATATTTATTGTAATGGTGAGATTGTTACAAAAATAGCTTGCAGTTGCAAAAATGTTTGATAAGCAGACGAAGATGGCGGAGAATAAAATAATATTGAAGAAAACTTTTGTGATGATGTTCTAATTCTTAAAATTTCGCATTAATTCATACAAAGGAGTGCGAATTTGGGCGATGCAAAGGAAAAATAAAAGAAAATTGAATTGGAAAAAAACACATTTAACTGTAACTGTGAATAGACGTTGAGAGAGCGTAACGGACATAAGATGATGCGATTACTTAAATCAATAGCGAGTAAATATGAAAGCAGAGTAAATGTATGAATATGTATGTAATAAGTTCTCGGTATAGGCATGAAGAAAAAACATATTTATCTGGTATTATTTTTATTTTTCCGTATATTCACCCCCAACTTCGGTACATTTGTTATTTTTGTCAACAGTTACAATTCGATCAAAAATATTTGTAGGATTTTTGTCTCAGTGTTCTAAAAATTTTTTTACCATGATACAACAAGCACTTATTCTTGAATCACCATTGCTTTCGTGGAACTCTTTATATATCAACTTTTAACAGGTTAAGACCACTAAGAAAATGGTATATATGGTAAGTCATCCCTAATTAAATTTCTACATTCTCGACTTTTCAATGTTTTCTTGAAAAGTAGTTTTAATTGTCCGAGAGAGGATAATTTTTTATGCTCTCCTTGTTTTGTTTAAATTTACTACGACACTTCTGAATGTAATTGACGGAGCAGGGATCCGGGAAATAGCGACGATTTGTTTTTGATATTTTTTATTTTTTTTATATTTCATATCGATTGACATTAACCATTCACAGAATTGATTTTTTATATGTATACACCTCATATATATAATGCAGTTAGCATTATATATATATAATATATATATATATATATATATATATATATATATATATATGTGTGTGTGTGTGTGTGTGTAATTCTACTGTTGCATATATAATGGAAGGCAAGTGTGACTTAATAATAAGTAATGCATTGTTTCATTACCGAAATGGACTCGCAGTTTCAGTTAAAGTGAAACTATGATTTATTGACTAATAACTACAGAAAAGTTGAATAAAAACCTATTTAGAATTTACACATTTTAAAGATTTGCTTGACTAATTTATTTGAAGCTCTATTCCAGTTGATGAACTGCTAGAGCCTTTATCCCAAATATTCCACCGCCACTAATTTCACTAAATTCGTGAATTTTTGGCTAAAAATGTGGTTTAGGAGTAATAAATAGAAGGGCACTATTTTCTTTAAAAAATATTGACCGAATTAATAACGGTATTCTTATAATAAAATTATTAAAGACCGGTGTCTGTACTCAATCGATATTATAATTCAGGTCCTATTTTGTTGCCTATTATGACAAATAACTCGGTCCCTAATAGTACTTATTGCCTTTTTATTTCGAATACTTTTCACGTTTGAATGAAACTATGTGATGTACTATTATTTCTACTTTATTTAAATTCTTTACCACGACCTAGGTTCGTTGTATTATAACATCGTCAGGTGGGCAGTTAGCAAAGATTTCTTCTATCTATACAATCTTTTCTAATTGCCCACCTGAAAATGTTGTAATGGATCGAAACTTAGGTCGAGGTAAAGAATTTAAATAAAATAAAAATAATATTACAACACGTAGTTTCATTTAAATGTGAATAATGAATTTCTACAGAATTAATACCCAATATATTCAATATTCGAATGCTTTTGTTTGCCATTAATCAGAAAATCTTCTTAAGTTTGGACAACATACGGCATTCTCAAAATCCTTCAACCACCTGTTCTCCGCATGAAATGACTTATTTTTTTACATTAAAGGAAATATTAAAAAGTTTAATGTATTTTAAATCACAATTTATTACCTTTCTTTGTTTCTTTCAGATTGTTTACTGGGAATGATTTGATATTGTCGTCTCTTCAAATCCAACGTGAATTGTCTTTGATCACGCATTTCTAAAATTATTTGATAATAATATTGAAAATCCGCGTGTCAGGTTTCGTGGTGTTTGATGATCATGGCTGCTACATGAGATAATAAAATAACAGCTTATTTTTTGTGCTTGGAGCCTCTATTTATGATAACTTACATTGATTAACGCGTTGTTAAGATGCGCCCAGGTTTAATATTTTTTTGGCCCCATTAGCCTTTCCAAGAATGCAATTACGGAGTTGTTTGGTGGTACACGAAAGATCATTATTAAAAACTGATTTGTTGTTCTATTTATTATTTTTATACAACATGTTAAGAGCATTCATTTTCATGGCAGTTGTTCATGCTCAAAGTTGTAGGCCAACAGAAAAGAAAGAAAAATTAAGAAACCGATTATTTATTTTTTTCGTGACAACACCATCATTTCTGAGGCGTCTGATCTTTTGGAAATAAAAAACACAATATTTTTAGCCAGATTAAACGATTTTTAAATGTCTGCAGCAAGTCTCCATCTTAAACTGCATTTCCTAAGGTCTAGCTGGATCCACTGTTCTCTCTATCATATATGCAAGTATGAGAAAATGATGCCAATCAAGAATGCAAAAAAGTCAACAAAAAAAGCGAAGCCGCATAGTGATAGTTCCTTTTTGGGAAGATTAATATTCTTTTTGACGGCCTTTTTTTTCTGAAGTTCAAATACCTTCTTTTTCAGACCGAAATAAAGATTTCTCAATTTTTCTTTCGATAACCATGTGAAAGTTAATTAATTCTTCATGTTAACTTATCTATCCTTTAAACAAAGCTCTAACTTAATTTCAAATATTCTAGCATGAATGTAATAAATAGAATGTTGGCCCAATGACGTCATCGAATTTCATACCTAGTGTATAAAGTTCTCTTGTGAAAGATGCAATGGCAAGAAAGGATATTACTTTGATGTGTTATGATATTATTATAGGTGTGTAATACTAATATCGATAATAGCATCGTAACAGAAATTAATCATATTCTATATATCTAAAGGGCCCAATTCTAAAAAATGTCTAAGTCTAAAACATTGGTTCTGAGATATTAAATATTTTTAATTTAAAAATCATCTAGACATATTCCTGTGGATACTTCGCAGAGTATATTAAGCACACTAAAACGAAAAAAAAGGATATTTTAATATTTCTTTGTTTCTGACAAATGGACAAGTACTAAATATCTTAAAACAAAGATTTATGAACTTCTTTCTTAGATGTCAAATGAAATAAGATTTTAGAAATTAAAAATAATCAACAAAGTTAAAAAAAACCCAAAAACTAACTTCTCACGAAGTAAATAAAATACTATTTTTTTTCTCTAATTACATAAATATTGTGGGTTATTTTTAGAAAGAGTTAGTTATAAGGGCCCAAAAATATTTTTTCATAATTTTAGGTTTTACGTCTTCAGAGATATGCTGATAAACGTAAAAAATATGTACTCCTTACATTTCCGAGACTACTATCTTATGAAAAAACGAGACTACTTCTGGAAGCCTACGCAAACGCTTTACAAAAAATTTCTAGATGTCAATTACACACCATAAAAGTATGGTACATGTTTAAAAATTTATGTGAAAAATATAGTTCCATGTCCATTAGGTAAACATTAATATTTTTGAATAGCTTAATTGAAAAATTATGTATCTTAAATATTTATAACTTCTTAAATGTGTACAAACCCTCGTTCTGCAAGTTCTACCCGAGCTTGACAGGATTTCAGAAATAGCACGGGCAGTTCTTTTTTAGATGCATTTTTCTAGGGCAGTACGAAAGTAAGTTGTAATCACACCTTAATAACAAGATATCTATTGGAAAAATGAAATTGTTTATAGATGACACCAAAACATATTTTAGTCCACAATTGGCGTTATCACAGGAAGAAACGGTTCGTATTCAGATTTTGAAAAAAAAGAAGCTAATATTTATGTCATATAAATAAAATGCTATTAATTATGTTACACGAATAAGGATATTTAACTTGCAATTTTAATAAATAATTACTTCTATTTATCTCAAACTACATTACTAATGTCAACCCGTATAATGTTGTGGTGTATGATAGACGTACAGAGTACTTTTCGTACATAGAGAAAATACAGTAACTTCGCTGGTGAACCCGAGTAGCAATTAAAAGGAGGGGGAGTGTTCGGGATTAATTTAATATTCTATCCGCTTAGCGGTTGCGTCGCCGATTATCGCAAGTGTGATTAACGAAGTAAATAAATAATCCACAAAGTGCTTTCCTTAGTCATTACCAGTTTCAAGTTTGGTAATGCGCTCTTGGTTAAATTATCGAGCTTCTTTATATAATTTATTTATATACTTTAATATATCTAATTAATCCATATGGCGAACTTATTGCTACGACAGCAGTCTCTTACAGCCAACCATAACACCAGCCCAGCCCCGTTCGACGGCCGGAAATCGAACTCGGGTCCCCCCGGTGCGTCGCATCGTCAAAGGCCGTATGCCCGCGATGCGCTGCATCGTCAAAGGCCGTATGATCAACCCAAAACACCAAGGTCACCTGTAAACAAATTACTGGCTTATGTTTTATTAACTTTTGCCTTCAATAAAGTTTTCCAATGCACACTAACGGGGGAAATCGCGATATTACGTAGTTTTCATGAAAAAGAAAAACAGTTTGGAGAATTTAAAATATATAATTAACTAGCGAGTCGCCCTGGCTTCCCGCAGTGGCTATTGGTTATTTTATTAAAAGTTTTTTTTTTAAATATAACTGTGCACCATATTTTAACGCTTGTTTCGATCGTGCTGAAATATAAAGTCAATACGCGTGATAAGGACACAAAGATGACATTTAAAGGCACAGTCTACTCAAATCTTCCACACTGATCTTTAATGTATGTTCCTGAACTTTACTAATTGTTAATGCAAAAAAAGTTTCATGGGGAAGAGAAAACCATTGGAATGATTATCACTAAAACTTATTCTCTTGATCTCCCTCGTGTTATAATTGTATACTCATTCACACTATTCATTAAGTGATCTTATTTGCAAGCAAGCCCCGTTACAAAATTTCAGCGAGTTTAAATTTAATCATAAAATACTTTCATACTAAATATATGAGCCGAGATTCCAGGTGGATCTAGAAAGTTTAACAATTTCTTTGAAATCAAACGGAGAGATTTTTTCGAAACTAACGTTGTTTTAATTGAATCCTAAATTTTGAAGGTCAAATAAAATTTCGAAAGTACAGTCACTGATTTTACCGATTTGTTGTTAGTAAATGATAAAATTCCGCTGTTTTTGGTTCATAATGCATTTTGCGATAAAATTTGTCGACAAATATTTCAAGACGGTTAACCGGGATATATAAATTGTTATTAATATTGATTTCACCATTAATCAGTATATCTGACCATTGCCTGTTTTAACCAACAATTCACCAAACATTTAATTTTAATCTGAAAATCTTGTTACTCCAATATTTCTTTCAAATTTTAATTTAATAGCATCCTATCAAAGGTATGAAATTTTAAGTGAACAATTAATTTCATCGGCCCTGGTTTCTTTAGAGATAAAGACCAAAATTCCCTGAGGACAAAACTACCCAACTTACCCAATTGAATAAAAAATAAACAAATAACATCAAATCCGTTCAGCAGAACATAACATACCGGAAAGTTTATAAGTTTTAAGAAATTTATATAAAAATATAATTATCAATTTTAACTTGACCAGAATTATGTAAAATTCTTTAAAAATCGGCGAGCGTTTTGAATACTGTTTATATCCACGAAACAATTATTGCAATGCTTTACAGAGATATGTATTATGTTCTAGACTTTTTAAGATATTATTATGTACATGAGATATAATATGTTATTTGAGATATATGTTATTTGAGATATAATTATGTGTATGAATATATTAATATAAAATTATGAATATGTTATAAAATAAAATTATGCATATGTTATTTCAAATATAATTATGTACGAATTTTTGGTTCTTTTGCTCAATTTAAGGCAGAAACTGTTTCATGTCAGTTTTTTTTAAATATAGTTTTTTGAACAATTGTTTACGTAGTTTTTTGAAAAATCACTCAGTCATCTGTATATGATATAACATAGTGTTATACAAACAAATCTTTTAGAATAAACATTTTTAACAATGATAAAAACCGTATTAAAATTGGCTCAGTATATTACTTTTTAGCTTTTTTAATTATTATATTTTAGTTTAGTTATTGGCTAATTGATGTAAACGAGAACTTTGTTTTCCAATATACACTAATGATCGTGGCGTATTGTTTAAATACATGTACTAGACACATGTAGATACATTTATAATTTAATTTAAACACCTGATATCCCACGTTGAAGAACATGTAGTAGACGTACCGAGGCATATTTGAAATTGTTTATGTTTTGTATATCAACATAATGAGCCAACATTAAAAGGATGATCTAATTTTGTGTCAGTTTTTTTACTTAACATATTTTTAAACAGGTTTTGTTTCTGTGTAAATTTGTGAATTAAAATTTTCTATTCTGTAACATTCTTTTGTATTATTTTACTTAACAACTATACCTTTTTTAGAGTCTCAATCCTCAAAAGGATAAAAAGAACCTTATAAGTTCAGCCACCGGTCCGTCCATCCGTCTATAATGGACGTTTTTATCAGAAACCTTTCGACGTAAAACTTGAAATTTGACATAGTTATAAAATATATTAATGATAATTATATATTTCAATAATAGGGGTCAAATTCAGTACTATTTTCTTTCATTTAACGAGTCATAAAGATTATTAATTAAAATATGTCAAAACTATTTTTTTAAAATATTTTATAATACTAGTAAAATGATTTTAGGGATACCATGGAAGATATTTACAAAAACAGGTCTATCGCATCTTCGAAATTGCTAAACTTAAAATTATGAAAAATAGTGAAAACCTCAAGCAAGTTTTACAAAATGTTTATCGCGATGATTCTAAATCTCATAAAGCGACGATTCTAAATCTCATAGTTTTTTGAGGAATTCACGATATTTTTAGATCTGTAAAAGTATACTTGATTGATTGTGAACTATGTGACTATTTGGTTGTGAACTTTGTCACTGGACCTATACCCTTTTGAAACATTAATTAATTGTATAAGATTGTGTATTCTTAAATTATTTATTTAACGATGAACATACATGTTAAATAAATAAATAGTCAGCGTAACACGTAATGGCACCAAGTAGAAAGAGGAAGTAAGAGTAAATCACGGACATACCATCCGTTATATAGAGTAAAGTTTCACCAGGAAGAGGGGTTATTTAAATATATAACTAGCTAGAGTACCCGGCTTCACTCAGGGAGATGATATGAGATTGTGTGGTAGTTGGAATAAAAGGATAGACTTTAAAATATAAGATGTGAACAATTTTTATTGAAAACATATTCTGACTATTTACAATACTTATTTTATTATATATACTTATTTTAAATTAACAACATTTTTCATTTTGTTATCGGGGATATGTATAAATGCTTCAAATTTCCTACTGGAGAGCAAGCTACCTATAGTTGACCGTGAGAAAAGCAGGATTCTTTGATAATTGTATAACTATGGGCTAAATTGATTGAAAATTGCAATCTTTTAAATTGGAGTGGCAGCTCAGAAGATTTCAGTGGTATTCTGGGGATAAATACTATGTGTTCTTTGTCCTTTTTGATGTCCTTTTTCCTTTTTTTCTTTTTTTATGATAATGTTTTAATTCTTTTATTGCCTTTGGGGTGTGGTTTATTGTGAGCAATGTATTGAAGTTGTTGATGTTGTACCTTTTTTCTTTTGTAATTTTGAAGTACACACTGAAAGTATCTTATAATGGTGCTGACATCCTAAATTGTACTAATGTCTGGTTTTTAATTGCTAAACATATAATGAAAGTTTCATTGAAAATGTCGCCGTTGAATTCGATGCTCTCCTTGAAGGAGACCCATAATTGTTTTGGATTCGATGGGTTACATGTTGTTAGTATTATGGCGAATAAGTCTCTGATTTGTCTCTGATTGTGAGTGAGGCTTCTTGTAGTGTTAATTCCCAGTGGTGGTCGTTTTCTAATAGTCCTAAGCGTTAGCATGTTTCTTTGTACGTCTGGCATAGGTAACCGTTGTCTTGAGATCTGTGAAACTTGTTGGTCCCCATATTTCGTGTAGTAACATCCGGAGATAAAAATTTCGGCGTTGTTCGGTGCATCCTCGGTGGTATATAGTGTATCCTCGGCCTAGTATGTTAGTTTTCATGGTTCCTGGATGATCCTCTATTGGAATTCCTCGTTTTCGTCGTTGAAAAAAAATTCTTGTTGTGTTTCACAATGGTGTGTCTCTGCAACTCGTTTTAGTCCTTTTCTTCTTCGTTGTACAATTACGTCACGGCTTGTATTTTTATTGTCCCTAATTACGTTGGTGACTTCGTCTATCTGAGGTGCATTACATCCACGTTTGTGTTCTCCAGGTGGTCTCTTTTCAGCTCAAATTATAATTTTATAGTCATCAGAAAGCGTTTTGTCTAGTGCTGTTTTGAATATGTTAATAAGTTGATTGTATATGTGTAAAATCCTCTGTACATCTTGGATTATTTCTTGTCCCAATCATACTGATGTTTGTGCAACGTTGATCAATTTCTATTTTCTCTTTTCCGATGAAAGGTACTTGTAGAATTTTATAGCTTTCAATGGGTAGTGGTAGTAATGAATCCATTTTGTGATAGATTTGTCATTGGATGGAAAAAACATAATCGATTTCATCTCTGTTAGTGTAAATCGAAGTGACACCGAAATACGTAATTTGAAAGCTGTCGTTTTACGCTTTTATATTTTGAAGAAAGTGTTTTGATTCTGGAGTTTTCCCGTTCAAGTAATGTGGAAATTCCTGCGGAAATGCTTTCAGTGTGCTAATAGAATTTTTTATATCATGTAACTGATTATTGGTGTTTATCTATTGAATTTTTTCGCTTTGCAATTCATTTCTGATTACGACGTGTTTGTGTTTGAATATATTTTTTTGTCGGATCATAGTGGAATGCTTCATTTATTGTACTGTTTACTTGTCCTCATCCGCCTTTGTCGTGCGGTAATATTTTCATGAGTGGCTTGCACTCGCAGTTTTTTAATACAATATTGTGTCGCAATTTTTGATTCTTCAATTCGTTCATTTCGTTGTTCTTCGATTTTTCTGCTTCTTACGGTCTTCATTCTCGTTTGTTCGCAACGTAGACTGTTACGTTTTTTCGCTGTTTTTTTGTTTTCGCCATTGCTTAGAAAATGGCCAGATCATCTGATTTTTACGTTTGGGTATTGTATTAAATATAAATCAAGTTAATTTTGTATTAAGACATGCACTAAGTTAAACACTTTCACATTTTTTTTGATTTGTGTTCAGTCCCTGTATCACTTTCATTACTCACACTTCGCTGTTGGTTTTTACTCATTCACTGTATTTCACTGATAATAAACTGACGTTTGGACCCACGACGGATCTTGTTTTATGTACCCCTACCAATAGATAGCCCCACCCATACATAAAATACTTCGAATGGTCCACAGTATTCCAGAACATTCCACAACTTTCGAGACGGTTCTGGAAAGTTCCATAATTATTTAGGATATTCCGGGGTGTTCCCGAACGTTCTAGATTATTCTCGAACAGTCCACAACATTCCAGAATGTTTACTAAAGTTGTTGCTTAAGCACCGCCCTTCAGGTAAAAACCTCGAACTATCAAAATAAAAAATTTTACTCTTCTATTATATTAGCATATATAAATATTTTCACGCCACTTACTACCCGTTTTTTTATTTAAAATATTTATTAAACCTAATTACATAACTAACTATTAATTTGTTTCTATATTCATTTGCTAAGTACGGTCGAAATTAAGATCCTCCTATTGAATCAATTGATGTTATAATATGTGGCAAGTTAAAATGGTTTTATCCTTTTGAGTCGTCTGATAACATTTTGTGCATCTAAGAGAGGACTCTTCTAAGTTACTGTGGTTTTGAAGTATTTTTGGTAAGAACTAGCAAATCTACCTTAATATCAACACCATGATGAAGGGTAGAGTTACAAATGTACCAAGGCGCGTTAACTACACACGTAAGCATAGTGTTTTGAATTCTTTTTATCACTTCAATATTAGACTTACTGGTTTAGCCTCATAGCTGTATTCCATAGCTCTAAATTGAGCGTAGAGCTTGTGTATATAAAATAAGCTTATTATATGTTGATAGCTCCAAATTGCGACAAAGGAACCAATACCATATTTCTGAGCTTGATTTTGAGTTCGTCGCGTTTCTTCTTAGTATGTTCTTTCCACCGAAGCTTGGCGTGAAGACTCATACCAAGATATTTAGCGGTGTTGGTATAAGGCAATTGAAAACCATTTATAAATACTGGTTGTTGTGCTATCTTTTTATTTGTAAAATTAGTGTGTTGATTTGGATTCATCCAATTTAATGCACTATTTTTTACTCCAGATAGCTACTTTGTAATCAGAGCAGTTTAGTTAACTAGATTAAATCTAGTTAACTAAACTGCTCTGAAGAAAAATATTTTTAATTTCATCCATAACTTCCTTAGGTGTAACTAATGGAATTCTGTCAGAATAAGTATTAGAATAAAGAGGTGGTGGAGCATAATCTCCTTCATTTGGATGAGATCTTGCTTCAAAATGTTGAGCAAAATATATTTGTTTTTTCTAAATTATTACGAGCTCATTTTCTACAGTTTTTTGATAGGGGCATATGAGCCAACGATCGTTTAAAATATTTAGTAGCTTTCCGTAGTAAGTACTCACTGCTGTCACCTGCAGTAAGTTTCGTGGGAAACTTGTTGATTGATAATTGTTTAATATTTTTAATTTCTACAGTTGGTTGTCTAGCAGTTCTGTTAATCATCAATAATTTTATCTTATGGAATTCTTGATGCAACTTTCTTCTATGTTTTCTTTTTTTCTGGTAATAGGTCTCTAATTTCTTTTGGGGTAATTAAAACCTTTTAATTTTCTTTTGGAGTTCTAATCCAGGCAGCTTCGTTAATGGCTGTGGTAAAGCAGTTATTTTTTTTTCTGCGGTAGAGGCGTTTAATTTGTACGTTGCCAACAATAATGAATGAATAATATTTAATTAGAAAGACGAATATTCTCTTAAAGATCTTAGACAATTAAAAACATTAATAGTACTAATACCCAATAAAAATATTTTTTCATGCACAGTAACAAAAATTAAAAAATATATAAAAATAATATCTGTGAAACTCTTAGGCCTAGTATAATAAAATTTATTGTTTCATATGTGAATTGAATGTTATTATGTGCGTTGGTTCACTCCTTACGGGACATCCTACATAGTTAGACCATATTGATACTGCAGTACACTTCAAATTGTTTCAGCCCTGTCACACATCTAAGGAGACACACCACAAAAAAAATGAAAAATGGGAGATATGTATAATCAGTCGTATAACCTTGTTCAACCATCAGATACCCTTGCTGTTGCATAAATATATTACTGAGAATAACATCCATTTAATTTATTACATACACCTGAATATCTGTAATGTATAACCTTACAGAATAACATAAATTTTATTTATTACCCTCAATCAAATACTTGTTTATTGTATAACTTTCGAAAATATAATAAAAACAATACCGCTCTCTTACCATAAGCTCCTTAACGTAAATAGTGGGAAAACCCGCAAACAAACTTCCGCCATTGTTTTATATAATATTTAAATGATGTTGGAAGTTTCTAAGAGTCAATTTTTACAAATTGTGTGATCCAATAAAAGAAAATTGTGAATAATAATGACAGGATTATTACCAAAATGTTTAGAAATAAGAATGAATAAGACATCTATGCCAAGGAAGTATTAAAAGAAAACAAAATTATAATATTATAGAATGTGTACGATAGGAATTTAATCTAGCAAAAAAACGTTATAGATATTTATTGAAAACGAAATGAACCTGAAATTTATACAGATATTATTTGTGCCTAATTTAATGATGAAAATCAGTTAGTAAGATGATGGCATTTAAAACAGATGAATTGTGTAAAATTAGAAGTGTTCCTCTTATATTACACAATTCATATATTCCTCATATCATATCAAATGAAACTCGAGCAATCAAATGGCGAGCGAATATGCCGAAATATACATCAATGATGTATTGTTTTATTTTTATACTGACTTTGTTTAGATAGAATGAAGCCATGACTAGTATGTTTCTGCTACAGTGATGGTATATTTCAGCATATATAGATGGTTAGCAGAGTAATGCAAAGAACTCCAGCTGAAAGTACGACGAGCATGAATGGTATCTTCAACGACAACGCGGCTGGTCCGTATCCACTACGCTTTCGCTGCGTCACTCGATACAGCAAACACTTCGCGCCGCCGCTGGCACGCCGTAACGTTTGTTGATTTTAATTTAAGCCAACGGTGATTGATGGCGCCCGCTGTTACCCCATGATTTATTTTCTCCATAAAATTATAGCTATACTGTCGAGGGTTTAGTTAATCGCGAGTCTTTGCTTTAAAATAATGACATTTTTATACGAAGACCTTAGCGTGTTTCCTTATGATTTGCCATACTTTTGGCTGTTTATTCGGTCAATGCAATGATCTAAATAATCTTCAGTTTTTAAAGTAATCAAATAGCGAGTTTGAAGGAAAAATGTTGTATTCTTACTATTTTCTATTTGTATTCTTACATTTACTATTTTTCGTATTCATGTTAAATTAATAGACGGTCCTCGAATATAAGAATTACAGCTTTTAATTTGTCTGAAAATCATGTTGTAATTCGATATGGTAGAGAACTAGTAAATAGCCAGTGTTTAATTGGAATTTTTTTTACAAAGCTATAAACTAAATCACTCCAAGTATTATAGTTATATGTTAAATATATAAAATAAAATGTGGCATAAGTAAACACAAAATAACTTTATAAAAAAAATATTAGTTTCTTCCTTGGCAGGCTTTTCAACAAAGTCTGAAAAACCTGCCAGGAAATAATCATAAATCAGTTCAAAATTTTCCATCCTCATAGGGACAGCATGGATGGTTTAGATTATAGTTCCGACACTGATTATATAAAAATAAATTCGATGATAAATGCAATCCGTGACCATTTCTGACGCAAGAAAAATATCTAAACGTCATATTATCACATCCCATATTTATTTCTGTAGGTTTTGTATTATAGTGCACGTAGGCATAATTTTCTGGTTTATTATAGAACTAAACTTTCTTTTCTGTTTTACTTCGTTGATGAATGAGTATTAATCGACTTTAATTACAGAATGGTGGAGAAAATAAGCCAACGTAAGACTGAGATACTGATATATCTTTACTTAAATATTGTAGAATATATATTTCAGTGTTTATTTTCAATTATTATTTTTATTTTTGAAAAACGTAATAATTTTATTTTAATATACGAAAAAAGGTGGACAGGAGTCATTGCATCAAGGTATTTTTCATAAAATATATTTGATACGATATAGAATTCATAATGGAAACGGGATAAAATTTCATAAAGAGATATTGCATTAAAACATACTATTCGGTACAGTCAAATAAATTCGAGTAAATCATATAAATTTCTTTTGTTGTTTTGAGTAACGAGAAATGGATTACAAAAGCAAATTTACCTAAATTTTGCAATAAGTTGAATTACCCTGAAGCCATTTTCCGTCAAGAAAGAGGAGCGGTAGTAGGTAAGCTTTCTCGATAACCGAAGTACGCCTAAGATGTTGAGCTTAACTGTCAAGTATATGGGCCGGCCAAAATGAACCTGCCATTCAGGTAATTAGCAGGCAATACGCTAACTGTACCACCACAGTTCCACAACCACCAAAATAAAGGGACAGTCTGGTACGATACTACAAATAAGAATTGAGGCGGGTGTCATCAGGGCTGACCGCTGAGCCCAATAAATTTCAATTTAACAATTAACCCATTCTGTGAACAATTACATAATTGTACCTCAAACATTTCCACACAAAATCATTTCTAGAAATATGTTAGTCATTGGTGGTAAACGATACATTTATTATATTTTCAATATAATGACGTCATATTCCATCGAGATAAGTTAGTATGTACATACATTCAAGGCCGCATGAGGCGTTATATTAAAGTGTCATTTTTCGTGCTCGTCGTTGCAATAAGATATGAGTTGATGTTACTTACTACCCTTTATAGCCTTTTAATGACAATTCAGCAGAAAGAGATTTAGATGAAAAGTCAAATTCTAATAAGGATTCCGTAATTACTTATGTTTCCTGGGATTGTTCATGAAAATTTAAGAAATCATCATTTTAAAACTAAAATAAAATATTAGCAACTATATTTTTTTTCGGATTTTTCAGAAAGAGGGTTGGAAAATTTAAAGGGAATTGTTCCACATAAACTTGAAATTAAGCTCTTAGCTACCTCGGTTTAAAAATAAAAAATAGTAAGTGACCTTTTAAACCATACCGCGTTCATTAGCACTCATCAAAAATTTAATATACCTAACTTATATTACTTTTTAAAAATATATTTCTACATATTAATTAATATCTCATTAATTAATATCAGAATATATAAGCAAAACTACGTTCATATAGATATAAAATTGTAAAAACTATGAGGTTGTGACAGACGGAAACTAGAAATTTTGAGGCTGTCTCAGACTAAAACTGTAAAAACTGAGGTTGTGAGAGATAAAAATTGTAGAAACTAAGTGAAAATCATTATAAACAAAATCAATAAGCTTTAGATTCTATACGCTGTATCTCCGTAATTAGCTATTACTTTAAGAGTATCTTTGACAGTGTCCTGTTTAGAAATATTTAGCTTATACACTTACCTCGTGTCGGGGTTTCAGAATCAGTAATGAAATTATCGGTGACCTTATCCTGAATATAGTTTTATACTTAGACAAACCTAATTTGCTTAAGTGGAAATCTCAATGTAGTAACGTATAGCTTGACGTATTAAATATATAGAGCGATCATATGAATTAAAAAGTTTTAAAAAATGTATTCGTGTCAAAATTTTGATAAAATCGGCGATGACTGTTTTTCGGAATTCTTTTTTTTACATTGAACCTATGACCTATTTCGAAGTATTAATGGTTAATTGATTGGATATCTGGCAACGTAAAATTTTCGGTAAATGCAACATCTTCCATTACGGAAACGATATTATACATAACGTACTTTATTAAAAATACTTTGTTACTCACAGCTAGGCAATAAATCGCAAATATAAATGAAGATATGATTACATTTTCCTTTACAACTGTAAAACCGCCCGACGAAAATTTAAAAATCGTGTAAAAAATTATAGTACTCCAGTTATTATTAAAAAGCAATTTTGCATCGATTTTTTGTATTAATTAATCATTACCGGTTTCTTAATTAAACATTATGAGTGTTTTTTTATTTAAAAAAAAATGCGGAGAAAGGTTTTCTTTTACTGAAATGTATTTATATGAAATAAAAAAAATGTTTTCTTATAGGTTTTATAAGAAATTTTTAGTATCTAGCTATTATTTCATGTGACCTTATGTATAATGAAATACAACACAATTGTCAGTTTATAATTTATGTAAATAAACTCGCAATCCACTTCATATACTAAAGTTTTTAGCGGAGCCTCAACCAAATTGCATTTGCATTTAGCCCACATTCGTCAAAAACCATAATTAAATCGATGTATTGATCATAGTAATACAACTAAATGAAAATGTGGCAAACGTTCACTGAGTCGTATATTTATTTATTTGATGTACAAATTTTAAAATATGACTTTTTTAAAGCGTTGTAAGCGTTGTTCTCTAATCAGCCATTCTAGCTCCAAATATTAATTTAAAATCATAATACAACATTTGTTCAAAAACAAATACAACATTTCTTCAAATATTCGTACTTTTCGCACATTTTTTGTTCTATCGAATGTACCTGTCTGCAAATGTGTTTATTGATGGAATTATATAAATATTTAATTTACCACATTCTGTTTCCAGACAATTTTATCTTTCTTGGCAGTCTTTAATTTTAATATCTTTGTTTTAGTATTGAAGGCCTTTTTTAAAATATTGAATTGTTCATAAAATATGTTCTAATTAGTATACCTTGAGCGATGTCCATTATTAGACTAATGATATTTATTTCCTTACTATCAACACATTAAATGAAATTCTTACATTAATTTTGTAATCAGGCCTGAATTAACTTTTTTGCCTCCACAATAACATTCTGTAAAAAGTTTTACATCAAAACCGTGAATCATCTCTTATCACCTAAATATATATTCATTGCATTCTTTACGAATAAATATTTCTGAAAGAGTACCATAAATAGAAAATAATAAAAATCCTCTAGTATTGAGAATATTTTTCGACATTTTAAAGTGATCTTAGCTAAAATAAATTAAAATGGTTTAAAAGTTCCTTTTTCACTTTTCGGAGTGTTTTGATTAAATTGATCAATTATAATATTTAATTTTGTTTTATTAGCTTCTGCTCTAGATGCGTTTTCGATAATTTTGCTTTGAAGTTATTGAAAGTGAATAAATGAAGTTTTCATAGATTAAAATAAATGTTAGTTCAGAGTTTCATAAGTCTATAGAAGAAGATATATGATCAATAAAAGTAGGTCAAGAGGAAAAAAGAATCATTTATATTGTGATGTGACGCTAACTTTCTAGCCTACTGCTGAGACGACAATGGCAGGCCGCACGAAGCTCTTTTGATGGGTGTATGTATCACTCTGCGCCGGGATTATTCGATTATCCATCTTGTGCGAACGTTCCTGGGGAAAAACACAGTGCGACATTAACGTTTTAATTCGGCCAGTATATTATTTCTTTTCTTAAATTTAAATACATGGACATTAAGGTTTATCTTTAGATTTGTAACATATTTAACCTCAATGTTAAAATTATTTTGATGTATTCATTACAGATGGAAAACGCTTAATAAAGAGAAAAAATACAAAAAAATGAAGCATATGGCGCTTATGTTGGCGGGAAAATTGAAATTAGTAATACAATTCTGTTGGTGCAAATGTTTCTTCGCTGCTAACGTTTAAGAAACCAATTACAGACTTTAACACAGCTGGCATTTTAACCATACACATGCCGTATCTTTATAAATGTATATGTCTTTATGTGTGTGTCGGATCTTGTTAATTTTTCATTTCATATGCATATGATGTATTATGTCGTTGGTGTGGGCTGTTATCATTTTGCTTTATGTGTTATATTTATTTAGTTAACTTCAATATATGATTTAATTTAGGAAATGTTCATATTCTACTATGGAGTAAGCGGCAAGAGCAGAAGGATTCAAAAAGGCGGAAGAACAACATAATTTAATTTAATTTTGCTGGTGGGGATTCGAGCACCTATAAACAATTTTTTGAGGCGCTGCAATAATGAAATATTACCGTTCATTAGTATGAATGTTCCAACCTCACTATGCGTAATTATAATTGCAAAATATGAATTTAACCAGAGATATATAGCAACACCATCCGTTCGATAAAACGTTCTGTTTGTTGACCTTAAAAATCAACCGAGAAAAGTAAGAGGTGCCATTAGATTGATGAAAGTGTAAAATTATCGTGTTACAAGACAAATAAAAAACTTGTCGGGCATGAATTCGCGCTAAGAGGGAGCCACATTTAGTTCCTGATAAATACTTGAGAGTGCATAGTGTTTCTATTAAATTATTTACCAGTAGAAATTTTTCCGAATATAAATATATTGTATTGCATATTCACATGCGTAAAAAAATATTACAAAATATATAATTGCTAAAGTTTTGCTACAATATTTGTGTCCACACAATACCTCATTTAATAAGAGAGTTCGAATATATTTTTTGCATATTTTTATAATATATTTCTGAATATATAGTACTGAAAATTATAAAAAAAGTCTTAATACCATTGTAGCTAGCAAGTTTACACTATATATAAAATAAAAAAAAACATTTCATAACATTAAGTAAATATTTTTGGGTTTTGGTTCTTCAGATATGTGCCAGTTAATATGTTTTTTATTGTACCACATTGTAAGTTTCTACGTCAAGCGGTTTCTGAAATAAATGGCTATGACGGACGGACGGGTAAACAGTAAGTGATTTTTTAACGGTTACTTTTTCCTCTTTGAAATATGGAACCACAAAAAGTCGAAAAACGATATACGTAACAGCCCTAGACATGTATTTATTGACTATAACAACCCCGAAATATTACTACTCAGTAAAAAATAGCTTGAGGTCAAGATTATGTCCATAGATGGTTAATAGCAAATGCCTCTGGATTTACAATTTAAACAATAGGTGGGCCGAGTAATCCAAGTCCGTGGTCGCTAAATATGTTGGCGGTCAACATACCAATTATGCATACTATATAAAATTAGTAATATATAAAATACTCAGACTTCTGACTCTACAGGCATGGCAACTTATTTGCGTCCTACATATGGTAATAATCATCATAATTTCATCAGCTGCAATCAAATAATCTGAAATTCTAAAGGGAAGGAACAATTAAAAAGCGGCCGTTGCTTTAGCTAAAGAAAACTTTAGGGAGTCATGATAGTATCCTGATATAACGGTTGATGAATATGAAATAGCCAAGGCACTTACAAAATACAACTATTACTGAAGTAGCCACTGTTAATGGTATTTATTCCATAGACCATGCTATTGCGACACAGTATGGAAAAACAAATGAGATTGGAGAAACAAGCAAACTGGGGAAGGAAGACAGGAAAATATCATCTTAAAAAATACGGTAGTCTACACATCGACGACAAATATTATCTTTTGGGTATCATAATAGATGCTACTCTCAACAACGGTATTGTTGAGAAAAGAAAATGTCCCAAGATGGCATATTTATGACATAAATATTATTTGTTTTTCTATCAAAGAAACCCCATGTCCAACTTATAGGTTTTCCCAAAGCGATGATTATGTGGAAATACTAAAAGTACAAAAAAATATTACACCTAGTAGCAAGAATAATAATTAATAAAATAAAAACATCCATTAATTCAAATTTTAGATGAAACTAATTATAAAATGTGAACTACCAAGTAATGATATAATGGTATTCCTGAATGGACATGGAGCAAAAAATTTCAACATTTGGTGCCATTTGCAATACCTCGTTGATTAACATAAATGTATGAACAACTGGTGATTGCTGCAAGATATTTGTGTGCGCTCTAGTCAGATGAAATAAATTATGACTCCGTCTTCTCACGTTCGGGTGCATCTTAGGAACTAATATGGAATAAATTCCAAAAATTGGATGAAAGATAAAGATAAAATATGAAAAGTAGATACAGCGGTGGACAAGATACGACTTATATTATATGTATATATATATATATATATATATATATATATATATATATATATATATATATATATATAATATAATTAATAACAGGAGAAAGAGAAAACACTGAGGTAAAATGTGACTGTAAAACTATTATGATTCTCAAAATGTTAAATGTCCTTCTGACGAAAATGTCGATATTTCCATAGAATCTTCAAGAAGCTAAAGAATGATGGTCCATAGAATCTTTGGTCCATAGAATCTTCAAGAAGGCTTAGCCTCAATATTCACACCAAAACAACAAATGAAAAAAATAAAAATATCGTCCCTAACTAATTTATCAAATATTTATGACTGGTGTGGGATATCAGACCGAAATGCAGCTGCTGTTGTTTTTGCCGTGTTGCCAAAGTCAAAAGTAATAACGAAATAATCAACAAGTCAAGGTTACGATGGATGGACAAAAATTACGACCAGAAAATTAAAACGAAGGTAAAGTTGATAGTACTTGTGTATTGTATTTTGATGGCTGGATAAATAATACTTTAATAATTTTAACTATAAGGGGAAAGAAATTCCGGTTAACAACAGCTGAAGAACACACTTGAATTCTAAAAGATTCAGGCTCGATTTATATCCGTTAGACTGTTCCAAGTTAAGAAACCGCCAAAGGATTGGAGTTTGAAATCCATACAATAACAATTTCTGAGCAGAATATATCTCAACCAGACACTATAGCTATAGATTAAATATAGGTTGTAAAAACAAATTTAAGTTAAACAATTTTAATAGTTGTCTATAAACAAACTATGCAAACAGTATTTATAGTTTATGGTAATCTGTAAGCAGAGTAGGCTTACATAATAATTCATACAAGCTTGTGCGAAAGATCTTTATTATCAATTTATACCTATTAAATGTTAATTTTTTGTATTCTTTTTTAATTTAAAACAAATAAAATGCTGATACAACCGGCTTTTAAACATAAATGTAATAATAAATTAAAATATTTATCCATTTATGAAACAAATACTTCCATCTGGTGGAGAATTATAAAACTATGTTTTATGCACTGAAATCACAAGTTATTATTAAGTTTTTACGTTATTTATTGTGTGTGTTTATAAAAGAAACAGTTGTAACTGTTAGTTAATTAACTTTTAGCATTAATGAAATATTTTAAGAGTGTATGGTATTACCTTAGCTTTAGTGCAAAATTTTATGCGAGTCCGTACATTTGTTGAAAAGACAGGAAACATACAGAAAGACTGTTCATATAACTTTATATACCTTTACGTACTACATCCATCTACTAATTTTCTAGTTGGTATATAGTTTTGCATATACCTGTGTATAATTACTCATCTACCTATGTACTAATAAACAAGCTACCGTCAATAAGAATATAAACACCTACGTAAATTCAAATAATTATTTATGCCTGTACTTACTTAGTTATCCACTTTCCAATAAATATATTAATTGCTTCATGCCTTTGTATGTATTTTTATATATTTATTTACCTATTTCCCTTTTTATTTTCTTATTGATGATAGCACAATTGAAGCGAGTCCATATTCCATTAGTTTACTCCTTATTACTAGATGAGTCACTACCTCTCGGCTCCATCATCATTATCTAATTTCGCTAAAGGGCAGATTTATGCCGCCCTTAGTCGTATTAAAACGTTAAAGATTTTATTACTAAATTACTATTAGATCTATATCATCCGAACTTGATCACGATACCTTTGCTGTACATTATTGATGGGTTCTATAGTGTATCTACTACTTACATGGTGAAATTTTGATCAATATACATTGGAACTATTGAAATAAAGAAAAATACACAAATTGGATGATTCATGCTTGATATATGTGTTATTATGCACAAAATATCACGTACTACTGCAGCATCAGTCTATGGAATAGAAACCTGGAATTTAATTAGAGAGTCTCTGCTTGTCACCCAAAATACTAATCTAAAATCAGCAGGTCTTCAAGTCTTAAGATTTACGCAGACCATAGCGTCAAGACTGAGGAGTTGGGACCCAGAGTTTAGTAGTAGAGACTCTGCTTAAAACCCAAAACACTAATTTGAAAACAGCAGTTCCTCAATTTTGATAGTTTAGGTAATCAGTACACTTGCAGCATCTGGATTGAGGAATTATAAGCACGAGTTAAATATTAGAGTTTCTACTTGAGACTCACTACACTAATTTGAAATAGCTGATCTTTCAGTCTCACAATGTAAATAGAAAGTTTTTCCACAACTTTGAAACAGAAAACTCGAATCCGGAGTTCTGTGGCACCCAGCGTTGAGACCCACAAATACTAATATACAAACAGCAGATTCTCAGATATCACTGATTAGATAGGCAGTATCCCTGTATCAAGAGGACTAAGGAGTTCAAACTAGGAGTCCAATGATAAAATCTTTGTTTGATATACAAAGTACTAATTTGAAAACACTAGATTCAAAAGTCTCACTATTTATGTTGGTAGTACTTCCATAGCGTCAAGATTGAAAAGTTAGAATCCGAAGTACGGTAGCAGAGTCTTTGCTTGATATATGCAATACCAAATTAAAAACATAAAATTCTCAAGTCTCATAGTTTCGGCAGCATCAGGACTGAGGAATTAAAACCGAGAATTCAATGACAGAGTTTCTGCTGGAGACCCATAATACTGTTTGGAAAAGAGCAGATCTTCAAGTTTTACAGTTTAAACAGGTAATACTCTTGTGACATCAGGAGTGAGAAGTTGAAACTCAAACTTTGGTGAGAGAGTTTCTGTGTGACACCCCAAATACTAATGTAAAAATAGCATATCTTTAAGCATCACGAACTAAGCAGGCTGTACCACACAATGTCAAAACTGAGCAGCCAGTACTTAAAGTTAAGTACCAGAGATTCTGCAAGACCCACAATACTAATTTAATATCAGCAGATTATCAAGTCTCGTGGTTCCGACCGTTAAGTCCATAGTTTAAGTAAGTCCAAGTAAACCCATAGTTTAATAATAGAGCCTTCGCTTGGGACACAAAATATGATTTTAAAAACAGTAGACCTTTAAGTTTCACAGTTTAAGCGGGCAGTACCCCTGAAGCATTCAGACTGAGAAGTGGGAATTTGGAGTTCAATGACAGAGTCTCTGTTTGAAACCCACAATATTAACTTAAAAACAATGATCTTTAAGTCTCACCTTGTAATATCAGAATTTATGGCACAAAAGTTTAAATAATATTATATGTACTAGTATATACATACCTACCTATCCATACTGTTATTTCCTGACCATGTTAAGGCATGTCAAACTCGACGAGTTTATTCTTCATTACTGAAGAGTTCCTGTCTCCACCTTAGAACTATATCATTGCATTTTGATTATGGTAAAAAGCAAATTTATGTCGCCGTTAGTCGCATCTTATATATTCATCATAAGTGATCACGGCACCTATGATGTTCAATTTTAAGAAACTGTCTGATATAGCTTTTATTCATTCGATCAGATTCACAACAAATTTTCATGGACCATTCTAGGAATATACCTTTCTAAAGAAAACAAAATCATACAAATTCGTTGGACCTACATCGAATCTCGATCAGAGCACTAGTGTTGTTTAATATTGAGGAATTCCGTGCCATATTTTTAATGTAGATATGCCGTATAATGAAAACTATGCCACGGTATTTCTTAATATTGAGGAATTTCATGGCATATCTTTAGTCATATCGCCATGATGTGTCATGTTGATTACAAGGCATATAACCTTTGATCCCAAGGCATACGCACCGCAGGAACTAGGGTTCGATTTTCAGTCGCTTGTTGAGCGGGGCTCGGCTGCTGTTCTGCTTAGCTGTAAGGGATTGCTCTTGTAGCGGTAAGTCCGCCATATGTATCGATTTGATTCATTAAAGTACATAAATAAAAAATATTTTTCATAGTCCTAATAACTTTTTCTTGGAACCATATCGGGAGTATACTCTTCCAAATAAAAAAAATTCATTTAAGTTTGGTCACCTGTTCTACTCAATTATGGGAAGTTTTATGGCATATCTTCCATTTTCATGGCCAGATCCTAACCAGCTTTTTCATATGCCACAGAATTTCAATCTTTATTTATATAATATATCGTTATAAACAAAAAAAGGTAGATGAGAATATCCAATTTTTGAAGTCGTTTAAAAAGGATAGATCATTCGGTTACAGGTCTTAAACAATGTACAAATAGATTGTATGTAACTAGGTAGATTTATTTATACTTTTCATGTAAATGGCGCACGAAACGTTCCGCATGCACATGCGGAAGCGGATACTACGCGAGCGTAAATAAAACCTCATAAGCTTGCCTTTTCTCCACTGGAGGTTTGTAGCAGATTTATCAACACAAACTTAGCAAGTAAACATCCCTTGCTATAAAGCGAAATCGTAAATTTGTGGCGCACTTTTTAACAGCCGGCTTTATTAAGTGGAAGGGTCATAAGTAACTTGCTTTGTATGCCATTTGTATTATTCGGCTAATGGTGGTAAAGTAACGAGGAACCAAATGGGCAATCTCCTCTGTGTGCCCTTTATTTTGGTATTTAATGGACGACAGTCACGCGAATCGGCAGTGGCTTACGTAGTTTAAACTTGAACTGATGTAGCTTTACGACGGAAGTCTAAAGCCTTTGCTTTAGACTTAGAATATATATATATATATAAATATATATATATATATATATATATATATATATATATATATATATATATATGGTTGTTCCGCACTTCTTTAGTGAAATTAGCTTTGTGTGCATGTTTGTAATTTATTCGAGGTGTCAGTAGTATTATTTTTTAGCTGACCTTTATATTCTGTTTCAAATCTACGACACTGATACTCAAAAACCATCTCACAACGCTATCAAAATGTTTTCCAATTTTTTGGATATAAATTTTGACTGCGAATCTGCACGTAGAGTAAGTATCACTACCGGTTAGCTTTTCAAGTTATGCTTTGAAATAATTTTACCATTTGATACTTGATGTTGGTAGTTTAATAAGAACATTCGGTAGGTTATATTTTTGTCAGTTTAATTACTTAATTTAATAATCGAACTATGTATGTACTAGGGCAAGTAGACAAATATGTTGCTGAAATATAATTAATTTTTGAAACATTTTGACACTTGCTTTCGACGATTCATGGCTAAGCGGCTGAGTATTTTTACTTCGAGATATGTGTAAAATAACTCATATCGAATGTCAAAATTTAGAGAAATATGTTAACAAAATATTGTCCACAACGCACAAACTTCGAAACATTTGATTGAGGGTGGAAAATGAGTGGCTTGGAATAGTTCTTCCTTCTGGTTCATAAAAATGAATGAATATGGCGATTGAAAGTTTTGATAAATGCTGACTCGGCCGAGATAAAAATTTGTAACTTGTCAGAACAAGCAAAAGCGACCAGAAAGCGTTCGCAATTAAACAGTATTTTAAAGAAAAAGGATATAAAGGCAATTTTAAGAGGGAACTCCTTCGTTTTAATTAGAATAGATATGATCTCATAAGCAATGAGTGACAATGCAGGCGAAAAAAGAGAAAAAACTCAAGAAATGAAGAAAATTTAAGCTACTCTTATAGTCTCTAAATACCATAACGATGCCTGATTTATGGTCTCCAGTACTTGCATGCACATAAACAAACATAAACACCTTTTACAATTTTACTTAGAATGTACCTGAATTGGCAACAAACCTATTCAAATTATAGAACAAGATAATGAAGTACAATTTACTAGTAGATACTGTTAATCATAAACTAAAACAAAAGTATAGTATAAGATAAACATGTATAAGTATTATGAATACATTTCCGAAATTGTACATATAAGGTAATAGAAAATACTAACGGTGTGCAATTATTCAAAGTGAACATAAATATATATATATATATATATATATATATATATATATATATATATATATATATATATATATATATATATACTACGGTGTATACTACGGTGTCTGTCAAATATAAAACATCGAGAATGAATGAACTTTGAATTACTGCACTTGGATATCCATGGTGGAAACCACATTTCTCGGTGAAGCAAAATATTTTTTTTATTTATAGGACATTATTAAAAATGTATATTTATACATTTCCTATTTATAAATCGGATGCAATTGAAATGGGATAATAGAACAAAAAAAGCAATTGTAATTTTTTACTCTAGAAACACAAAAGGAACTACCAGGAAGTAATAAAATCAACTGATCCAGAAAAGTGGAAATTATAGACGAAAAGAGAATTGGACTGTTATTGTTTAAGCAAGGCGTGGACATTAATAAACAGACCTCAGAATGGTAAACATGTAGGGAAAAAAATAAGTATTCCATATCAAGACGAGTCAACGAACTCACGTTATAATTTATAATAAAAGAATAGATGCAACCCGAAGGCAACAATTATGATGATACATTATTCCTTCGGTTACGTGGATATATGTACACGTGACACTACCTACGGGACTAGAATGCAAACAACGTCGAAATCAGGCACTCAATAATACACACACCTCAAGAATGGAGATAGCGTCACTTGGTTCCTAAAGTGCCAACAAAATGTAGCCCATTCTACTGCCGAAGTATAATTCATGGCAGTCTGTGTAGCCACCAAAAAAGTAGTAGTATATTAGAAAAGAATTGCTAAATGACTTAAGTGATTATAAACAAAAGACTGTGTATCTAAACATAGATAATCAGCAACAACAGTGTCGTTAAAGTAGTATATATCATAAACGATGCTAAATATAGATATCACCATAAATTTTTAAAGGAAAAATGTCATGAAAATATTATTGGCTTAAAATGTGCATTAAATTTATGAAAGTAAACATTGGAATATTAGAGTATGCTACAAATGTAAAATTCAAGTTCTGTAATTTTTTACTTTATAATTTGGTTAAAAATAGTTGTATTTCATTTGTAATTAGTTAACTTTGTAATTCACATGAATTGAATAAGTAGTTTTATAACCTTTGGCAATATTGTTTAATGTATTATTAGCTGTTGGCTTTATTATTTGTCTATACAGTTTTGACAATTGCTTAAATTTTATATAATACCGTAACTCTTAAAGATTGAAATTTGTGTTTATATATCTGTATAATTTTGGAGCAGTTCCTCTATTCATAATAGCTGTCTTTTATATCTGAAGAATCTACATTGATCAGGAAGGTTCAACTTAGGCTAAATATATTTTTTTTATAAATAAATTTTCCACCTTAATGTTTTCAGCTGGTTGAGTAAATAAAGTATAAATTCTGATGTGTTTTTTAAACGGATGATGAATGTCCAGGGGTGGGAAATTAATGAGTACGGTGTTAGGAAGACTTCCAAATGACACATATTTTTTCAGTTCAAGCAAATGAAAGTTTAATATTTGTTAACTTGGAAAAGTCTTAGAAGGGTAGTGGACTTTTTTGAGTTCTAGCTAAAAACAGTAAGGTCTAGAAACTAAGGTCTCGAATAAAATAACTGTAATGGCAGTTTTAATACGGCAACCATATTTCTTTACTGATGACCTACTAATGTAAGGAAAATATCGGTTTTTTGTCGTTACTTCCAGATATAATTTTTGGTTTAGAACTAAAATAATAGGAAACGTCTACGAATCGATACGAACAAATAGCAATTTGTCCGGTTCCTATCCAATGAGTTATGGTTTAGTTTTTGTAGGATATGGGTTTGAATTTTTCTTTTAACAAGCCAATATTCTCGGATGCGATTCATGCTTATCCTCATATTTTCTTCAAAAACGTTTTAAAAACACCATATTTTCCTTATTTGTATTCCTTATAATTTAGGAGAAGTCCTAGATTTTAAAGTAATGTTTTCATTATTTTTTCCAAAAGTATAAAGGGAAGTAACAAATTTGAGTTTTTAAGTGGAACAGATATCTTTAACGGGTCAGAAAACTCAGAACAAACAAAACAACCTGCTGTGTGTGTACGTGTCATCGGGTTTAAATCGAAATGGTCTTCTTCCAGGAGACTATTCTGGTTTCCTTACAGGAAACGTCTTTTTGATCGAATGTTTTTTTTTCTCCAAAATTATTGGATCAATTTCGGTTTTGTTTGTAAAGATGAATGAGGCAATCAAAATAAAACGCTGTATAAACAAACAAGTAATCTTAATAAAACAAACAATAATAATATTAATAAGTTGTTTGAGAAAGAAAACTTATTTATGGATGAATTTTTAAAATTCTTGTTATATCTCTTTAAGATATATAATTTTGCAAAATTGAAAATTTGTAACTAAAATTATATTTAACTACCTTATTTTATAATAAAATAAGATTTTCCGGATTTAGAAAGGGTGATCTGGAATCATTACTTCAGTAATTTATTTTGCCATATATTTTAAAAATTCAGTTTTGTTTTAACAATTTCAGTTTTGTTTTAACTGTGTACCTTATGGTTTCACTCGCATGAAATTCGGAATAAGAAACGTTATTAGAACTTTTTTCCTCATATGTTGATTTTGGGTATAAACTATTACCGTACTAAATTTCATCAACATTCTAAAAATAACGAACGACAAAAATTCTAAAAATAACTTTTCTGGCTTCTATTATATCTTTACGCTAAAACTCTTGACATATCTTCAATGTACAAAATTGGGTATTTGAATAATTTTTTTTTATTTCATTAATCGTAATTTCAAGGTAGAAGCTGATGAAGAGTGAAAACAATTTTAATAATCTTAAAAATTTACCGAGTTATAAAAGTTTAAATTTAACCTTTAGAAAAGGACGGCAATACTGATAATACTACTAATGGGGAAAATCTCACTTTGCAGAGATGCGCGGCCGACCAGCTGTAGAGACGCGTGAGCGCTCTCGAGCGCGAGAACCGCGCGCTGCGCGAAGAGGCGTCGCGTCTCGCCGCTGGGGCTGACCGCGCCGAGCAGAACGAGCGGCGGCTCCTGCATGATATCGCACATAAATTAGGTGAGCGTGTACGCTTTTTATGTTTTAACAATGTTTTTATTTTCATTTTTATTCACGAATAGAAGCGGCATCTCAGAAAAAAATCACAATTGGCCAGAACCTGGTTACTTGCGGCACAGAAACACCCGTACATAGGTCCTGTACCGTACCCGTACGTACATAGGTCTCATGGTAAGGAATAGATAGTTAAATAAGGTAGTTAAAATACTTTGGATCGTAATTTCGTATTCTATAATGCCTCTATACAATCCAATGCGATTTGGTAATACGGCATAAAACTAACTCCCGGATTACACAAGAGTTTATTTGTCGGGTTTAACTTGTGCTTTATGTTCGGAGAAAGCAAGTATTAACTTGATTGATAATTTGCGTCTCGTCAGTAATTCTACAACAATCGGAAAATTGATAATTGTTGTTTTAGCTTGAATATTGGTTATTTTAGTACACTAACTTGAGGCAATGTAGTTGTGGTATTTCGGACTGTAAAATAATCAGATAGATCGGTGACAACCTTGGTCGCTAACGATAGTGTGATCCTAGAAGGCAAAGTGACGCGATGTCGCGATGTCCATGATTTGCTCTATAACATTTATGTATGTCGTACCTTAAATTTATGTTAACCTTATTTGCGTAATCCGTTGGCAGAAGTTTTATTCGACCATTATCTGTAGCTCGAGTCGAAATAAATAACACGTAATGAGTAGCAGATGATAACATTTTTAAAATATTAGCATAATTATTACTCTCTATTGTACCACACAGTGATCTTACAATTAAACAATTAAAATAATAATTAAAGTAAAACACAATTTCAGCAATGCACAGTATATACATATTTAACTTTTCACGTACTCTATTTAACTTTACTTGTATAGATATATACACAGCACTCATGTCACACGTCACCCTTATAGCTATAGATATCCTGCTATTACGGCATCTCGGGAATGCGTACAAGATTTTATCCATCTAAAAAGCGTACAACGCGTACATCATGCAGTCAGGTATATAAAATTTGTTGGTGTGTAGTCTGGTGCCAGAGCAGTAGATGTTGTAAATATATGTGTACGTATATGTATATTTATAAATATATATATATATATATATATATATATATATATATATATATATACATATATATATAATAGTCAAAATATTTGTAGTAAATATATGTAATTATAAAATAATTATATTTATTGACTATAAAGAGATTATCGGCCCCATTGGAAACTGAGCAGTCGAGGTAGCACTTGCAGATTGCGGAGTGAACTCCAGGTGTACGCGAAAACGATTAATAAATTCCATGTGGTCAAAAGAGTTAGTTAGGGACTTAAAGAGTTAGTCTTACAGGAACTATTTCTTGATGCTCTTTAAAATCCTCGGTAGAATTAAATTGAAAGAACGGGGCGTCAATATAAATGGGAAAAAACTTGTGTTTTACAGATGACCTGGTTTTGTTTTTCGACAGCGTAGAAGATATAATGGTCATGTTTGATGACCAGAAACGCACCTGAGAAGGTATGTCTAAAGGTCAACATGTTGAAGACCAAAATCGTCGCTAATATTACCAAGGCTCACAACTACCAATTACCAGTCGAAGACGTAAAAGGATATATTTTTCTTGGACATACAACCTGTGCTGTTCGGCCCATTGGGAGAATCATTTTCCAACTATGTTCAACTTTCGGCGGCAACAGTAAAATTTTGCCTGGTAAGTGGTCTACTACGACGAAAGAAAGAATATTCAAGCATTTCCATCTGGTCATTTTTATTTATGGGGCTGAGGTCATCATTCCGAAAAGCATAAACGAAAAGAAGTTCCAAGTCACTAGGAGAGCTATGAAAAGAACAAAGTATCTTAAAATCCTGAAATCACTCCATGCGACAGTACAAACAATACCTATATATGAAGTACTGTAAAATTTAAGGATTATTTAACACCATAACCGAAGGCAAGTTGAGATGGACACACACTCATACTAAACCGTGCGACATACAGATAAGGGATGGATAGGCGACACTGGTATACTGATCAAGATTGGTTGTTAAAAGCTCAAAATCGTAAACTGACGAAAAAAAGCAATAGGAGACTTTTTTTCATAAAATGGACAACTAAGAGGTTCTCATGGTAACCATGACGATACGTTTCTATAAGAAATGCAAGCTATAGAAAGGCAAAGATAAGGTTATGAAAATAAACAGCCAGTACAGTATACTAGAGATTTTTAAGGGATTAAATATAATAAGAAACCCCGCTATAATTCAGGTTAGCCAAATTAAAAACTTGGTTTGGTTGGTTGGTTAGTGTAGTGTTGACACGAGATGAGGAACCGGCTACAAATGTCCATGCGCAGAAAGGAAACATTTGGCGATATTAATGATATTATCAGGGTAGAGTTTTCTGCGAATGTAAACCCTCTAAGGTCAAACAGAGGTCTTAAAATAGCAGGACAGCTGGTCCGAGCTGAGAGTGATATCAAAGTTGTTACGGCGATGATAGGTTCTTTACTATAATTTTATTAAAATTGAAAACAAAAATTATCAATTGAGCAGATCAGGTTAAAGGCACCTCGTCTCAATGGTACAGTAAATTAATTTGCTGTATCTGAACACATGCACTAGCGTACGATTTTAGGATTCTCCTGAGCTTTTTAAATGTATTATGATCAATTCTGTTGATAAACAAACAAATGAATGTATGACCCAGTGTAAAGGTTTGCATAGAAGGTAATTATATCAAGACCACCATGTCTTATTACAAGGAGTATCATAACACAAAAAAAGCTATGCTTTATCAAATGGAGTAGCCTAAAAACAAACTTGCGGATGGGAATTGTCAATTTGAAGAAATTGTTAGTAAGCGACACACCAACACTTTCGGCCACATATAAAGAGCACGTGGACACTAGAAAGCCCATGATTAACACAGCATAAATGTAATTTATTTCATTTCAATTTATATTGTATCCATGACAATCAACTTAAGTACCAATAAAAAAGGAGGTACAAGAAAGTTAAGTAACATTTAATAAAATCGTAAAACAATCTGAATTTTTGATTTTCAAAAACTTGAATTAATTTCAGTAGAACGTAACCAATTCACGTACGAATAGAGTACAACAGAACATATGTAATTCTAAGATATGTGAATTATTTGAAAATGTTAATTTGTTAATTAAAAACTCTGAAGAATTAAATAAATATAAATGAATTATTGATCAACTTCCCACAAGTAACACTGTAAACCCTTCAAGTCTTTGGTAATTATGCCAACAAATTAAATGCATCCATTGCGGAGAATATTCCTGTCATGTATTGCTCATTGGATCTCTTTCAATTAAAGTTCTTTCAAATAAAGTAGTCACGTCAATATTTAATTCCACTTGGACAAAAGGATGCAGGTAACACAGAATGCGGTACAACTGTTATGCATTTTATATTAAGTTGCAAGGTAAGTGCTCTTTTAGGAGAAGCTATATGCTTAAGGTTGTTTTCATTGTATGCTGGGGACACTATAATACACTATATACTCATTTAGATGATATACTTTGTAATTGAAAATATTTTTATGAAAAAATACTTGAACCTTTAAAGTTATATCATTCTCGATAAATTCATGTCAATTAAACGTTATTTAAATTACATTATAAAAGTTCCAATAAAACAAATAAAGAATTTAAATCTAGACTTATTACAATATAAAAAATCATCTTCCACTATATCATCTGTCGATTATCGAATAAATTTTATAGTGAATTCTTCAATAAAACAATTACTGAGTTTTTGAAATCAGTTATATTAAATAAATTAAATTGCAAAAAAAAAGAAAGGAAAAAGATTATAATGTCTGATCTGCTCCAAAAATCAGTAAAAGTGGAGATGTCTTGTATGCTCTATAGGAAAAATACACACACACACACACCCTCTCATTCTTACGTATTTAAAAACTACTTAGCTTTTAAAAAACTACTAGAGAAAAACAAAACTGAACTAATGAAAATTCAGGTCAGGATCTAGCTCTAAATTATTTCGCAGTTAACCTTCTCTTGGAATATAAGAAAGATAAATGTATAATATTAAGTTAAGACTGCCGAATATAAAACAACCAGTTTCGTGATAACTAAATGTCATAAATTTTTTTTCTCAGGAAAAAATATAATGGGGTCCGCATAATTTCAGGTAGACTCAGTCCCACAGTGCTTAAGAAAATTTTACTGCTAATTGATAATAAAATAAATGGTGGTAGCACTGTATATTTAGCTTGTTTAGTTGTGACTTATGGCATTGTTCCCTGCTTCAAAGCACCGGACATAAAAGCGATCTGTATACTTTAAATAAGAGACGTTCAGGTTGTTTATTCCCAGCATTCAAGACAATGACTGAGATATTGCTTTAAATTAAATTCCCATGTCATTTTACATTTACTTGTATAAATATTCCACTATGTCATTTTATCCATTTTATAGTTAAAGACCTATATACACATGAAGAATTTTGTAGAGGCTTTCTCAAGTTATATTTCTTATTTAGTCGGGATGAAACTTGCGATAAAAATAGTGAAGATCAAAATCTAATTCATTCATAAGTCCAATCATTTTAAAATGGCGCAGACTCAAAACTTAAAAAAATACTAAAATTCGTCTCACATCAAAACGAAACAAATGATGCGGCATTGAAATCAAATTTTGAAAATACCAAAACATTTGTCTATTTTTATTACTTATTGGAAATAAACCCTTAACTCTTTTTTAACATATATAAGCCAATTTTGTTTATTGTATCTCTATAAATATCTTTATTTTGATATGTATTCCTTGAGACATGATAAACATTTTATTCTACATTTTGACGCATTCATGACATAAAATGTCATCAATTAGTTAGCATTTATTTTCTTCTCGATTAGAGGTAGGAATGAAATCTAAATTTTATACGTAGATAACGCAGTAAAACAAAAGCAACCGTCCATCAAGTATAATTATATAATTCTAATAATTAAATAATAAAATTAAATTTTCATTTAATTAAAAAAATATTTCAATTTTTATTAGCTACACTATATTAGAAAACTAAGAAACCATTCTCATGAAATGTTTTTTTCTAAATTCAAGTGCCAATTCAAAAGCGATTTCTTGAATAAATCGAATAAAATTTGTTTGCCTGTTTGTTTCTCGTATAATTTATTATTATTGTATTTTCATTAATAATATAAACAATACAGGTAATGTAAAACTTTAGGAAATTGATCCTTTTGACTCGCGTTTACAATTGGGGTTATTATGAGTTATACGAGTTGTATTGAAACGAAGACCAATACCACTACAGTCAAATGTAAACTAATTTATTTGACTATACTGATATACTTTTGAGTTAAATTGAACTCTGACTCATCGATATAATTAAATGAGTTTTATCTGAAAAAAAGCCTTTTCCTACCTTTCCTTCTAATTATATTTGTTTTCTTTTAATTTCATTATATTTACACATACATTACAAATATATAATAATTTAATATATATTATTTGGTTGACAGTTTACCTGGTATTATATTGAAAGTTATTTTTGTCTAAAAAGGTAATTTGTGCCAAGAATTATTAGAGTTCCGTAACTCGAAAAGAAAAATAGAAAGCCTATAAGATGGTTCACGTTTCTGTCTATTTGTCATATTCGTTTTTCTCAGAAATGATGTGACAGGTAAACTTTCCTAAAATATTTTTGCAAGAATTAAAGAAAGGGTATATAAAAAAATTATTCCTTTTTCAGTTTTCTCTATAATATGGGATATTATTTTAAAAAGTTTTTTGTGATAAACCCAAAAATATTTCTATAATTTGAAATCGCTTATTTTAAAGATAATAAATATAGAAAAATGAAACATTCTTCCCACTCTCTCCTTTCTTATTTACCTAATTACTGAACAAACATTTTTGCAAAAACAGGCTGAATCATATCATTTTTGAAGTATAAACTCTTTTTTATGCTAATTAAAGGTACAGGAGGTAATATATTTGCGGTGTGTAAGATTAATATTTGTTAATATGTGTTTTTAAAGCTAAAAGTGCCGAAATGTGTGCGGAAGCTTCTTAGTGCGAGGTTTATTGGCACTTGGTAGTTTTTTTTTATATTCGTGTCCAAAAAATTAATTGTTTTTTAACTCGAGTTGGGAAATCAGTGGCAAATAAGTGACAAGATAAAATACACACAAGTAACAGAACATTTATGAAGCTTGATTGGACCGAAATGATGCAAGGACCTTTGACGCTTATGAATCGTTCTCGGGTAATGTGGAAAACAAGTGCTGTGCTGCCGTCATTAATCACGACAGTGTGCCCTGACCCTTCGTCGGATGAGCGAGCATTCAACAAAGGGTTCATAGAGTGTCAGTACAGCGAGTGATTTTGCGGTGCACGGTGGTGGTGCGCACTACTCGCATAAGACCGTAAGGAAACGTTTCGCTGGTGGGCCCAACTATGCGTCGCTTGCTTAGTGGCGTCACGGGTTTCGCAGATAATGTTGCAGAACCATTAACTCTTGAGATGGCGTCTAATCGAGTAGAAGAAAGGGTTTAACTTGAAGGAATCACGTGGTTTTTATGTGTAAATTTATTTATTAATCCTCGAATAAACATGTATATTTATATTTTTCTGTTTCGCTTAGTATTCGATAAAATCAATTAATTAATTTAATTAGATGTAAGCCAATAGAATTAGATGCAAGAGAAAAGACCCAATATGCAAAAACAGAAAACGGTGCTCAATCGATACCACTCGATGAGTGCAGTTAGCATAACGTAGTTGATTAGAATCTATCAGCGAAATCGAAATTAAAAATCTATTTTAGATTGATGTTTATAATTGCAGATCTTCTGCAATTGCAATTGCAATTGAAAAATTATTTGCTTGGAAATTAAAAAAAATATTTTGAGTCATGTTTAGTTCAAAATTAAAACGTTTACATACTGGCGGCAATTAGAATTGATATTTTATACACAATATTTTCAAAAAGGTACTTTTCTAAATTAGTGACATTAAACAAAACGCTGTGAAATTATTGCGTGTAAATGACGATATAAGAATAAAAACCTGATTTCTAGAATACTAAAAATATATCATCAGTGCAGGAATTTATTTCATATGAAAATATAATCCTGGTTGGAAGGATTTATTTTTTCTATATCGAAGCAGTTTTACATTACTCGTGAAAAATATATTTTTTTATTTCTCTCAAATACATTTTGATTAAAATTAACGATTATAAACTAGATGAAGCTTTAAATTAACGAGATTAAAGGAATGAACCAGATGTCTTAAAAGTGAAAACGAAGGGTAAAGTTTAAATTTTATTGTAATTTTTAAAAGCAAGTTACTTTAGTAAATACTACTCGTGCAATTACTTATTATTTTATGCGCTTTGTGCAAAATACGGCTGTGAAATGATACGTAAAGTGCGGAAAGCCTGAAAACCGTGCCGTCAAACCACCTTCACGCTCGCCTTGCGGTGCGGCCTAAATCCACGGAAGTGGGGTGTATGAGCAAGTTTATTACGATGTTTCGAAACACAATGTTTTTCTTTATTTAACTCCATCCCATCGAAACGAAATAAATAGCTAGTTATTTTCTAATTTAAAACTGTGTTTGCCCAAAACAATAATATGCAAAGCTGTTTACTTCGTTTGACCTTAAATTTAAAGAAGTAAGGCAGAATATTAAAGGTATACACAAAAAAGCGTAATGTCCTACTTATCAAATAAATTTCTTGAATGTAACTTCTCAAAATGAAATGGAAATTTATTTTTAAATAATTGAATTAAACTAAAAAATAACGAGATTTACTTTAATAGAATTTATGGGCCTTTTAACAAAAATTATGGGAACGATTTTGATTCGTTTTAATTCCAACTTTTGTCGATATGGTTACAATTTCTTCTTGCCAGTTCTGAATTTTTCAATTCCCCTTTTCTCTATTACTATTGTAGTGACTAACGCGTGTTTCTAGGATACAGTATCCGAAAAGAAAAAAAAAGAAATATAATTTTTATAAAAGAATGTTTGTGCCGGTCCGTATGTATACCTGTGTTAGTAGTTTTTTTCAAAACCATTCAACGTTAAAATTTTTTATTAATAAATAATCATTTTATACCTTTTTTTATTAATAAAGCAGTCTTCCATCACTGGTGCTAGTTAAAAAATTATAATCATTCATGCTTCATTGGATCGAGATTAGTGGATTTTATTTAGTGATTATGACGTATAGTTTATTTTTCACATCAATACTTGAAACGGATATAAGTTTATTATCTTGTGATCGCGTTTGGTGCATTGGACGACTGCTGTTATTGGGTGGATAATCTTTATAAAATTAACGAGTCTATTTTCTGTACAATTTAGTTCCTTATGAGAATACCATAGACTAGAGAATAAAAGGAATTCAAGCCACGCTTGATGTTCCTAGAATTCCAACACATTTTAGGCGTGTTGAGAGGTTTTGATAATATACCTGTGAAATATGATGTGATATTCCACCTATGATACCCATAGTTTTATCTATAATTCGATATGTAAGCAAAAGTTAGGCATTATTATATATTTCATTACATTAAACAATAGCTTAGTGCTCAGAATATACTAAAAAAGTGAGTCGATATAACGTTAGAACAACTTAAAATCAGGGTGGTGTTTATACCCTAGAAAAAGTTCAGATCATCGTCTAACAGAAGGCACAAATAAAGCCAATTATAATTGATGAAAAATAAAAGAAGACCTAAATTACCATCTTAGCTGACTACAGACTGAATTGTATAACAAAATTAGTACTTCTTTACATTGACCTGCTACTCTCTATCCAACTTTCTAGACACATAATCCACAAAATTATTGTTGATAGAACACTTAGGATGGAAACTATGTTGACAGTCTATTAGCCTCGACTGGATTTACAAATAGATACGAAAACGCAAAACAATCTCGAATAATTTGGAAAATATTTATAATGCTACCATAGCTCCATAATTTTTCACATCGGATCTGGAACAAGACCTGACAATTCTTTCTAAACTTTGTAGTGTATGTTCAAATAAATTGATATAATTGGATGAAAAGTTGATGATTAGTACTAAATTAACATAATCTCTTATTAACTTGGTAATCAGAAAAGCTTTTACTGAATTCTTTTGAAGTGCATTACTTACTTACTTAGTTTTTAGTTCCGTAAAGGATTTGTTTCTCACTAGATTCCATACGTGAGAGTAAATAATTCAAAGTTCCTTAAAATTATTATCAATGGAATCAGATAAATTCGTTACACAATAATCGAAAAAAGGGCGAAAATAATATCCCTCGAAGCTATCGCCGTGATCCAGCCACCACAATCACTACCCTCCGAGACAATCATCTCCCGCCGGCCAATTTAATGAATAAAATAAGTTAAAATACGACCATATTTTCTAAATATTTTGAACTTGATTAATCAATGTGGATTCTGTGAGGTGACAAGTGGTCGTAGTGAAACCTTTATGTTATAAAGAGCATTATTTCTACATGCATATCCCATAGATATGGAATGGGAAGAATGAACTAAACATAAGGCAAAGGCAACATTTTAAGAAAAAAATTAATACTTGCATCTTATTAGCTTGTATACATAATGCAGGATTTAAAACTCTTTCTTTTAATGTGATGAACATACAAAAGAACTTCTTACCAACGATATCTACCTTGTATTGTAAAGAATATACTCACTCTTAAGAAAGTCCAGAAAGGAATCGGTTTTGAACTGACAGGGACCCCTGACGATGAAGCTACCTTTTAATTATTTTGTATGAATGACGTAGAGACAGAAAAAATCGATTATATAAATATATATATATATATATATATATATATAGATTATGTAAAAAGTCAACAAAATAAGATTTATCTATAACGTTACGATCGATAAATCTATATGATCTATATAATAAAACCTGACGCCCAAGTTAGAGGCTTCATCTTCTAAAAGAAAAGTGAATGGTAAACTTGTTGCAAAATATACAAGAATATATTTTACATAATGATGACCAATTACCTGTATTCATCAGCATTCTTATTTATTATAATATGTTATAACATTATCTACGATACCAAATATTTAAATAGGAAATTAAAATTTAACTTCTTGAAAAAAAATGAAAGTTTAACTTAATTTGGCAAGAAATGCCCCCCAATATAAATGCCCTCCAATGCAACCTCTTATTAATTTGGTAATCAGAAAAGCTTTTACTGAATTCTTTTGAAGTGCTTTACTTAGTTTCGAGTTCCGTAAAGGATTTGTTCCTTACTAGATCCCATACGTGAGAAAAAATAATTCAAAGTCCCTTAAAATTATTATCGACGGAATCAGATAAATTCGTTACACAATGACTTTCAGTGCTATTATTCAATAGAAATGCCCCCCAATGTAACCTCTTATTAATTTGGTAATCAGAAAAGCTTTTACTAAATTCTTTTGAAGTGCTTTACTTAGTTTCGAGTTCCGTAAAGGATTTGTTCCTTACTAGATCCCATACGTGAGAAAAAATAATTCAAAGTTCCTTAAAATTATTATCAACGGAATCATATAAATTCGTTATACAATGACTTTTAATGCTATTATTCATTCAGTTTATAACTTCTTGAAAAAAAAATTAAAGTTTAACTTAATTTGGCAAGAAATGCCCTCCAATGTGAATGGATGACATGGAAATCAATAAGAGTACCCACGAGTCTAAAGATATTTTGAATATTTTTTTACATGTTAACAGCAAAATCTCAAATTGCATTTTCGTCTGAGTATTGCTGGATAACATCGCAAGGGTCTAAATGAAAATTGTTTTTTTATACTAATTGGCTGAATGATGGATAAAAAAATACTGACGGTGTGTACAAGAAACGAAAATCTATTTAGCCTCTACTGTAATCTCACTTTTAATAATGTATTTTGAAAACCTCTTGAGATATTCACGTGGTAAATAGTTGCTTTTTAAATTGACATACTCATTAAAATTGGATGAAGTTAGATTACTTAAAACAGATCAAAGTCAGAAAACGACCAATCATGTGTCGGGATTAAAGATAAAGTTATACCACACTTCTAAATTGTAGTGGTAAATTAATTATAAATACTGCTATAAATAAAATTTGCCATGAATAAAATGTAAATAAATTTAATAGATTCTCATAGACTTTAATGAATATAATTTGACAACATTAACCATAATTGAATTTCCAGACAAATAAAAGCTTGGTAGCTATGTGCCTAAAGAATTTTCTTTCTTTTTGATGCTTAAACTGAGTTTGACCTAATATTCACGGAATGGCGTAGGGTTAATATTGTAAAGAAATACCAATCATGTGTCGGGATTAAAGATAAAGTTATACGACACAGATAAAGTTATGCCCTCTAATATTTCATAGGTACAAACAAGTATGGAAAAAAATGATAAAGAAAAAAAGGTTGCCGCTTAAACGGATAAAAACTTATTAGATAATATAAAACTTAAATATAATTAAACTTTGAAAAGGTACTAGAATTCCACCAAAAACATAAATATGAATAAGGAATCAAGTTCTTTGACTAGATCAAGTAGGTTTGTTGGCCTTGCTGATAAATTAATTGTGATATAAACGGAGTTTTTCTGGATTTTATATAAACTGAAATTTACTTAATATTTCCTTAATAGTTCTTTAAAATCTTGTTTAAATAAATAGTATTTACTTACTATTTAATATTTAGCTTGGTCAGTTTTCAAATATGGGTAATTTTTCAATAACCCATAATATAAAAAAGGAAATATTTCAAAATAATGAATTTATTTTTAAAGTTAAAGGGAGGATGGCCTGTGATAATATCATAAGCCAGAGCACCCGCTGCGTACTAAACTTCAAAGATGTTATAATTCATGAAACAATTTAAGAAGATATGGTTCAACTCCCTTCTGTAAAAGTAAAGATAAATATGGCATCAGATTTCTGTTTGTGAGAACACAGAATTGTTGAATCGTCTTTTGGGACATTTAGGTATGTATGCTGTAAACTGGAAATATAGAACGGATAAAAGGAAATTTCAATAGCGTGCACGCATTATTTATTTTATTTCTGTACTTTAATATATCTAATTGATACATATGGCGGACTTATTGTTACAAGAGTAATCTCTTACAGTTAACCAGAAGACCAGTCCAGTGCAGATTTAAAGAAAATCTCAGTGTTAATCTAATTGTGGTTCAACTGTGTACAGTTTGGTCGAGAATTGAATAACCCTGAAATGTATGAGAAGTATAAACAAGGTTGTTAATTTAAATTTTAGCATTGAAAACTCATTTTGGGCAGCTGTTTTCAAATATTTTTTAATATAAATAATAATAAATTTGATTTCTCCTTGACATTTATAATATAAACATAGATATATAAAATAAAATAAGTATATTTTTCCTGAATCGAGTTTTTAGATACAAAATCGCATTTGTGGTTTTGACATTAAGAGTGGTGGGAAAGAAGCACTTAACGCACTCATTCTACGTAGTTTTTTATTCCACTAGTTCAGACCTATATATTTACAACTCGCATATTTACATAAATATGTTAGCTTAATTTGAATTCTATGAGGTAAAATAATTTTCCTTTAAAACAAATGTTACTGAGCTTATTACAATTTAACATAATTTTGTACGGTTCCGTAGCCAAACGGAAATACCGCTAGAAATTCTTGGAAATTGTGCCAAGTCGACGCTTCTCTCTTCTCTCACGTACATGTATATCTACACACAGATAAGCGCTACATTTTACTTGGTACCGATTCCAAAAATTTGTACCCATAACAGTATTTTGCAATTTTTTTATGTTCGGAAACGATATTGTACCGAAAAGGTTCCACAGAGTATTCGTATTTTCATTATTTTATTCTTTTCAGTGATTTATCATTCGATTGTTATTTAAAATGACATAACTGTTTATTAATTTTTGTTCTTTTTTAGTGTCACACGAACTTACGATGAATTCAATATCAATAATATTTCTGTTACATGCCTGTATACCCACACATATATATTTAGATATGGACATATAAATCACATCACTTCTTTTGGCTTCACCCTAGTTATTGCTTTAAATCTGCATACTATATGTGTGTCCATTAATATTCTAGTCATATATATATATATATATATATATATATATATATATATATATATATACTATATATATATATATATATATATTTCTTTTTTCTTTTTTTCTTTTTTTCTTAACTGCGTACCTACGTAGTTATGTTTGGTAAGATCTTGAAATTGTTTATTTCTCTACCAATCTACTAATATTTAAGTTACTTTGTGCATACGTATGTACTTGTATATAAGCACTTACTTATTTATTTTATTATTTTTTTTGTTTATGTCAAAATAGGTGACACAGTGAAGAGTTCCAATCAGCACCATTTAGCTCCATATTTGTGCTCTATTTTGCTAAAAGGTAGATTTACGTAGCTTTTACCTGTGTAATAATTTTAGATACTTCATTATTAGATTATCATTAAAAATAAAATATCCAAAGTCGATAACAGCATCTAAGTTATTCATTGCTGAGTAATTCTATGGTATATGTTTAATTTCCACGGTCTAATTCGAATAATTTTTTTTAATATTCGAACAGAAAAACAACCACCCAAATTTATTAATAATTGCTGCATGAGGCTGAAGAATTAGAATCCGGATTTCAATGACAAAACCTATGGTTAAGACCCACAATATTAATTTAAAACCAGTAGATTCTCAAGTCTCAAGGTTTAAGCAGGCAGTATCTCTGTAGAGTCACAATAGAGAAGTTGGATCCCGTAGTTCTGTGAAAAGTTTTTGCTTGAGAATCACAATAATAATTTAAAAAACGACATATGGAATACTGTAAGTATATCATTCAAATTAAAAAAAAATCATCCATAGTGCTTGATAAATAGCGATGATGTGAGGTATACACAAAAAATATAGTCTAATTGAGAACCTCCTCGTTTGAAGTTGGATAAAAATGTGAATACATCGTATAGGAAAAATGAATTAAAAAAATTGTTAATAGATACGGTAAACATATTTCTAAATTGTAGTGGTAAATTAATTATAAATACTGCTATAAATAAAATTTACCATGAATAAAATGTAAATAAATTTAATAGATTCTCATAGACTTTAATGAATATAATTTGATAACATTAACCATAATTGCATAATTGAATTTCATTAACCATAATTGAATTCCAGACAAATAAAAACTCCGTAGCTATATAATTAAAGAATTTTTTTTCTTTTTGATGCTTAAAACTGAGTTTGACCTAATATTCACGGAATGGCGTAGAGTTAATATTGTAAATAAATAATATTACATTATTTATAAAGTGCGAATCCATTTATATTAATATGTCTGTTATTAAAACATGAAAATAGATATTTATTATTATTTTCATAACTTTGATTAAACTCTAATTAAAATTGAATTTGATTTACGTTTGATCTTTTATTTATATAAGGAGTATTATAATTAAAACTATTTTAGATACTATTTATTACACAATATCTTACGAAGAAAGCCTCCAGGTGTCAAAATTAAATTTGTCGACGACAGTCTAGACTTGTGTTGCTAACTGACTATGTGGCTTATTCCATCATGCATTGAACTAATTGTTCAAAATATTTTGTAAAACAAATGTATCTCTACCGAATAATAGCAATTATTGTTTTTTTGTATACAGTCAGTTTTTTCAAAATATTTGTTATTGATGTTTTTTTCCATCAAAGTTGTTTTTTCAATTGGATTACAAGTATTCAGTCGTTTCATATACCTATCACGTATCAACATTTTACAAGTAACTATAGTTGATACCATACTTGCGTCGTTAATTAATAACAGCTGTTTGATTTAAAGAAAATGACTCCCGAAACTCATCGCTTGCAAAATCTCATTTTCATCATATGGATATTTGTTTCAAAGATAAAGAAGTATCGGTAATTTTAACAAAAAACAAAAAACATTGAAGGAACGTAACTGCATGCATCATTAGATAAAATTCAGTTCAAACTCTTGAAGTATTGGTAGAAAAATGAAATATTGTAAAAAACTTCTTGTTTTTTATTATTTAACTGGTAATAAAAATAATGAAAATGAAAAATTAAGGCTGATTGGATTCACGTGCTTTGTTTGAACTAATTATTAAATATCACTTAATAATGTATTACTTTCCTTTCTTAAAAGTTTTGTTCATAAATTTCAAATGACTATGAGAAATGGGTGTAAACCAAAATTCTAATTTATTGGTAGGATGAAAATAATTGTTCGTTTTTTAAATATTCTGATTAAAATAAACAATACTTTAACAATTTACTTCGTTTTTATATTAATATTAAAATACTACAATTACACTAAAAATCTTTTAGTTTATACAAATACTGTATTATTTTTGGTGACAGATGCAATTGTATGACTTTGTAAATTATTAATTCTAATCAGCGCACAACTTTTAGTCATATTTATCAAATTTAAATCCTTGCCTTTTGTGAAAAAAATCTTTTAAACTATTAACCTACACGTAAAAGATCATAATTTTTAAATTAAAAGTACTTGACACTAATGTTAAAGTGATGCAAATGAATGCTAAACTTCTACAATTGGCCAGGTTAAACTGTATTTTTTTATAGTGGATTTCAGAATATTTTTATGAAAAAAGAATACAAAAAATATATTTTAATTAGTTACAAAAATTGAAAAAAAAATATAGAACGTTATGAAACAATGCAACTTTATTATAAGTACATAGTTTAAATATTGTGTAACGAAATTGATAGTTGCTTGTGCCAAGTCTTCCTCAAAACAAGTATTGGAAAATAATAAACTGGAATGAATTATTTTAAAATTACATTATCGGGTTTCAGGTGTAATAATTAAGTAAACACGAGAAAATGATCGCGACAAAAATTTGGTTGTCGCTTTTCTTTTCCCGTATTTCCCTTTGAAAGCCGACAGCGCGAGAAATTATAATTTCAGGTTAATTTTACGTAGCTGAACTTTCCGACAGCATTTTATATATAACGGCATATTTCATTGCCTATTAATGCTTATATACATAACTAGCGTGACCCGTGCGAAGTCTTCGCATTATAAATTATTCAACTCAATTTAATAAATCAAAATTTATTGCAGGTATTCAATTCATTTCTAATTTTGCACACTGCTTATTACGTTTTTATTCCATTATGAAGCTCAGATGACAGACCAAACAAATATTTTACTAAAATTGACATATAGAGGATCAAAAGTATCAAAAGCATTGAGCTAAAGCGCCACTTTATTTATACGTGAGTGGATTTGAAATTAAACAAAAATTTTACCGACCGTTAATCATAGTGACGTTGAGCCGTTAGATGGCAGCATTGCTGTTTTGTGTATATAATTTTAATAATTAATTAATTTGCAAAAACAATAGCAATAATACATTTTTTAGTTGTGGATGCCGGTAGAGCAAGCAATTATCTATAAAATGATATATAATTTATGTGGATTAGTTGTGAGGTTTTTTCTAAAAAGGGAGAGTAACATCTTAACCTTAGCGTATTAATATATATGATGATGATGATGATGATGATGTTTAGGGTAACGTCATGGTAATGTCATTGCTCACGTAAATAATGTTTAGGGTAATATAAAATTATATTTTTTAACTTTATGCCTATATTTGGGTTAACAAACTACGTTTCTGATATTGCATTAAGATAAATTAAAAATCTTTACACACGTTTGATTATCATCTTAATGGACGAGTGGAGAAAAAGATAAGCGTTAAGAAATAACAGTCACTTCTTTTAGAAAAAGTATATCTATTAAAATGAAAATAAAATTCAATCAAAAAAATCTGACATTACATATTCATCTGACGTTACATTACCTCTAATAATTTACAAATACCAAATTTCGAACAATTCAGTAAATTGGTCTTGACCCCAAGAAGTAAGATTAGTCCTAAACCTAGAACTCACGAAAGTGGCGTTGGGACTGGTCAATTACAGAATTCGTAAATACGTGACGCTCTGTCCAGTGTTTATGAAGTCGGTAAGTAATTGCTACACGATTCGCACAAATATATTTCTCATTTTAGTGTTCTCTCTGAATCGGAGCTGTAAAATGAGGACTGAGAAAAAAGAAGGATTGGGGTAAATTTATAACCCAGCAGAAAACATTGTATTTATTTGCAAGAAATAAAAAGACACTCTAATTCTGAAAAAAGTTTACGTCTGACGTCATAATTGGTAGATGAAGAAATATGAAAAAAAATGAAGACAATAAATACTTGATGATAAATTAAGCAGGTAGAAAATTTTACGCTTAAAAATCTATTTAAAATTTATATTTGTTACCTATCTTTATTGTTGTTACATATATCGATAGAATTTTCTAACTTTGTACGAAGTACACTATGAATAAAACGTGTTTGTTGTACTAACAAACACGTTTGTCTTTTTTACCTTTACAAGTGATAATTATATTTGATGAATTGTCTCATGCCAAGCTTAGAATCATTGAGGCCTATAATTATTACCTAATCGTTTACTAGAATTACAAGGCGTGTTTTAAAGTAAGTACCATTTTAAAATAAAAAAGAAAACATGTCTACTACATTTTTCAAAAAAAAAATATTCATGTGAAAGCCCACATTTTACTCTACTTTTCGTCATTAAAAAACAAATATTGAAGTATTTTTCGTATCGTGGGAGCAGCTTTTGTATTCGATCCTCAAAGAATGTTGCCGCCCGATTAGATTTTAACTGCAGCATAGTCGTTTTGACTTCATCGTCATCGTTATGGAGGTGCCCAACCAAATGCGTCTTGAAATCCAGAAACAAATGGTAATCACTAGGCGCTAGATCGGGACTGTACGGAGGGCGGTCCAATTGTTCTCAGTCAAATGATGTGATAATCCTTTGAGTTCGATTTGCCGTATGTGGACAAGTATTATCGTGGAACGACATTCTGCCTCAGTAAACCGTGCCTTTTGTTTTGAACTGCATGGCGCATTTTTTTAAAGTCTCACAGTATGCAGCTGAATTGATCGTTTCACCAAGAGGCAAAAAATCAACAAGTAACAATCCCTTTCTGTCCCAAAGCACAGTGCACGTGATTTTCTGAGCAGAAATAGTTTGTTTCAACTTCAATTGCCTTGGAGGTTATGAATGTCGCCATTCCATGGATTGTTGCTTCGATTCCGGTGTAAAGTAGGCTACTCAAATTGCATCGCCTATAACAATACGGCTTAAAAAATCATCCCCCTTTTTACTACAGCACTTAAGAAAACACAATGCGCTGACCAAACGTTTGGTTTTGTGCACCTCAGTCAATATTTTGGAGCTCAGCGTGAACACAACTTCCGATAATTTAATCGTTCTGTCGCAATTTCATAGAGAATAATTTTTGACACTGCAAGAAACTCTTTAAATAAAGGTGAAATTGTGAATCGTCTGTTCTCTTTCACTTTACGGTCCACTTTTTGAGTTAAATCGTCGGTAGTGATTGAAGGTCGCCCGCTTCGTTCCTCGTCGTGAATGTTTGTGCGGCCATCTCTAAAGACCTAACTCATTTCCGTACCATTCCATCACTCATAATGCTTTCACCATATACGTCACTGATTTGGCAATTAATTTTGCCGCTTTCAAGCCTTTAGTACTAAGAAAACGAATAACAGCACGCACTTCGCAGTCGGCAGGATTCCCAATCGGCCATTTTAATAACACACAAACAAGAGTAAATACAGTCGTATGGCTCCGTAATGGTGTCTATGGTTTTCTAACAGATGTAGGTACACAGTGCGTATGCGCTGAACTCTGACCGCAGTGCTCCGGTGGCTTTATTTAAAACCGGTACTTATTTCAAAAACACGCCTCGTAGAACAAAAGAGTGAGGTGAGATAACTTAGGTTTATTTGCAGGAAATATCATACCTTGGAAAGAAAATAAAATACGTTTGGCGGAAATGTGAATTGCGATAGTGAAAATATAAAAGTTATAATAATAATTTAGTTATTAATTAATAATTTAGTTATTAAACGGTTTGTTTGGCTGTTAAAGTGAGTACGTAAAGAAATATTTCAATAAAGAAGAATATGAAAGGAAAATTCATGAAATAGCTTACAGGATAATTTTATCAAAATGTGGTCATTTGTTTTTCAAACTTTTATGGTTTATTTGAATCAATTATAATTGAAGATAATTTGGTTATAAGTAGAGGTATTTGCATTTTCCTGGAGCTACAAAAATTAGTATTCTGCAAAGCGGCGAGGTTCGTTGATCCTTTCCCCATGGTAATTTTAAATAATAAATGTTTAATTTTTCACTCCTTCCGTTATATCATAAATGTGGTCTGGCAAAGAAAAGATGTTGCCTACTTTTATATATTTCTATTGAAATAACAAATGGAAAATAAAAAATTATTCAAGAAAATCTTGCCAGGCCCGTACACTTTATGCGGTTGTCCGCACAGCAACTGAATATTGCGTAATTAATATTAAATAATAAGTCAAATGAGGTCAGACACATTACCACCGTTATTGTCTTCCCTTATTTAAATATTGTCTTATTTCTAGTATTTATATGAAATGAGAGTTGCCATTGTGAAGAAAGTCTCCGCGGCGCGCTGCCGTCTCGTCCCCGAGTCGTATGACAATTTCACGATAACGGTTTCTACCGTACAATGGCCACCTTGGTTTTAAATTTTTATTTCAGAGTTTATTGTTGTTTATTTCAGCGTTTGAACGTATGTTTCCGTAGCTCCGGGATTTGATATGGTTGTTGTCGAGAGATACTTTTGGGTGATTATTTTATCGTATTCACATCATTTACTAATTCAAATTTGTGAAATCTGAAGTTACGAAGACAATGATGATGGTAGTTAAGTGTATTTTACCTGGGTTTCAATTTATTTCATTGCCCTTTTTGTCGATTTTAGCTTTTATTATAAAATAAGTAGTTTGCTACCCATTCGTTGCGAATTTCAAATGAAAGAACAATGTTTTCATATTGATTGAGAAAGTTATATGATTACTTTTTAAGCTAAGTGGGTATAACAGTGGAAAAACATATACATTTAATCTCAGTTTTAAGTTATCGGGCAATAGAAGAAAGACAGACAGTATTTCACGAAATTAGGATCTATGATACGAATTTGGGGTTTATGTATGTACAAGATTTAATCGCGTAAGTGGCGTTTTCAAAATATTGCAAGGGCTGTGACAATACAATACAAAACTTGCATTATAAAACGATATCGAATGTGGTACACTGTTTTCTCTGCACACATCACTTTCTAGGACAATATATAGATTTGCAGAGGCATCACCATTAAAATAAACTTTTCTTAGCACATACGCTTTACGATACCCCATTATGACTGTTGTACATTTATACAAAATATTGCAAGTGAAAACGTATAAACCTAAAATAAAGCACTAAAGTCCAAATCTTCGAAGCCACTTGTGAGATACAGACGTGGCCGTAATGAAATAATTTTTAATGCTATATTTAGAGTTAATTAGTAGCATGTTTCCTTGGGACATTTAAAACAAAATTTAGTGCCAATAAATGTAATAATGCGGTGGGTGTTTTGTGTCAAAAGTCTCTCGTTTAGTATTAAGCCGATATTTAATTAAGTAATTTGAATCGATAAAGGCTTCAGAATAATTAAACTCGCCTGAAATTAGATGTAGAGGTTGTCAAGAACTGATACTAGGATTGATGCTGTTGGCATGAGTGAATCATTTTGCTGTTCCGTTTTTCGGTTGTTAATTCAAAAAAATTAAAATTCGAGCACAAACATCATATTTATAGGTTGTATTTATTTTAGGACCTTAAATATAACAATCATTTTGAATAACTCGTTGGCCCACTTCGTGGAACTAGTTGTTTTACTTTCCGCTTGTTTAATTTAAGGCTTGAAATCTGGATTTGTTCTGATTAGCCGGGCTGCAATGAATTTTTACAACAAAGGTAAGCAATCATTAAGGCTTAGTGAGAAAAGAATTTAACTGCAATGAAAAACATACAACTTCAATCATATGCAAGTGTTTTCTGTTTTGATAGTAGTCTTAATTTATCAGAATATAGTAATAATAATAACTTTAAATCTAGTCCCCATTAAACTTCAATTACTATTAACATTCTGAATAAGTCTAAATCCCTTAAATAAGTCTAAATACTTGACTGTTTTAGAATAATATAGGTGTTTAATCAATTCCAGAACTAATTATAATAAAGTTCGAGAATTTCTGCATTAATTACTTGGCACGAGGGTCCTGTAGTGCGTTGTTGAAAATTCAATGCGCGTCGCGAGGTAACCCAATTAGCTGTAACTTAATTTCAAAAACAAACTTCTATTCGGCCCATCGCATATTTACACTGAGTAACACGCGAATGAACACGCGTAGCTAACGCGTGTCATTCCGTTATAATTATGACATGGAAAGTGTCACATTTTTAAGCAAAAAATCGGTAACGTAAATATTCGCATTCCAAAGTTTCCCGCTTTGCCTTGTACGTGGTATGAATTGTTATTTAGAATCGTAGCAAACCGTTCAAATCACAACGCGCCTTTATAAAAACTGCACAACGCGTATTGTTTGAGCATTGTTATTCCATAAATATTTATTCACATGTTGTAATCAACGTGCGTCGTGAGTTGTACAGTTCATAATATTAGAATTGTAACAAATTCCACGATATATATAGTTTTAACATTATAATTCCACAAACATTTATCCACATGTATGTTGTGTGCCTTACGGTTTGTTGTAATAGTATTATAAGTAAACACGCGCTGCTCAAATAAATTCTATATTTATCATTATCAAGTGGCTTTGAACTGTCAAGTAATTTTTCTCCTGCTTGTGATGTTTTCATTTGAAGTCATTTAAATTTTGAAAGTTTGTGAAGAGAATTATTTTCTTTCCGCGAAGTACAGCATCATACACTATTTTTCAGCGTCTACTGGATTTGATCTATTTTTAAATTTTATGTTTACAGCAAAGACTGAGTCGCTAGTTTGGCACAGCTACTTACTTTTTCTTTGACTCCCGTTATTTCTTGATCACGTAGCTAATTTTTAATTATACGTATCAACAGTAATTTTTTTTTCAATTGAGGCCATTTTCAATTTCATATTTTTAGAACTATTTATAAAAGTTTAAGTGTGGAAAAGGTGAAGTAATATTTCACTTCGATCAAAAATAAAAAAAAGTTTGAAAATTATAATGTTTAATATTTTTATTCATATGTTCATGTTCCACAAAAAATATCAATTACAATTTTTCTCCTACCACTACTTACAAGGCTCGCAAAATGTAAAAACCGTCACTTGGTAAAAGAGCTCGCAGAATTGGTTTATTTGTGGAGGCAGATACGATCGGAGTTTTTTTCGGACCTAATTTCGACATCTAGTTTTATAGCCACTTGGTACTTTTTTAAACTTAGTTTGAAATTTAGTGTCGAGGTTCTGATTCATCTTCGTTTTCTATATATCTTTATCTGGTTTATGTACAGAGTTGGCAAATAAATTTTTAGCCACGAGTTGGGGATTTTTCCAAAAAGGCTGTCGAAGTTTCCAGAATATTTTATTAAAAGGTGTAAAAAGATCGATGTACGATTAGTTACTGACATTTAAGGCCGAGTCTTAAATTTATTTACTTAAAAAATGGATTAAATGCACATCAAGTAGGGAACCTTTAATTATTAACATTAAAACGCAACTTTAATTGACAGAAGGAATTAGTAATAAGTGATGATAATTAGGTCACAAATGTTAATCTAACACGCAAATATGGCTTAGATGGCTTAGATTAATAGGACTTTCCACTGCTGGTATAATATCAAGGGTTACTTTTGGAGGGCTTCATTGAGAGTTACTTCTGGAGGGATCAACCGCCTAAGTTCGACTAGGTAACAAATTAACTAGTAAATAGGAGCGAAATTATTTTCTGCGTATTAACGCTAAATCTCATACCGCAAATAGAGCTCATCAAAAGTTTCAGGAGTTTGGTGCTGGAAGTGCATTCAACTTATTCAATTAATATTGCGCTCTATGATTATCACTTCATTAAGTCTCTAAGCTACTATTAAAAAAAATTGATAATATAAAATACCTTCAAAAAGATTTCATCCTTGATAAAATCCATGTCATTCGATGTTTATGCTCATTGTTTATTGGTGCTGCCTACGAATAGTCAAATCATAAATAAAGATGATGCTTATGAAGTTTGATTTCTTGCTAATGTTTCAATGTTTTTAAATTGTTTATTTTTACATCAATAATAATATTTTGTCTCATATTTTAAAATAATATTGTTTTAGATTTAGATTTTAGTTTTTAATTTAGCCATTTTCTTTTTTGAAGAGTGCCTTTTTATAATTTTGTCCTTTGCGCATCTGTATGATTGCAACAACAAAGACATGGTTGAAAACACAAATAATAAATGTATCCTTTTTCATTGCTCGCTGAGCTTAATTGTCATAACAGTTTTACCATATTTCAACCGATAATGTTATATTAAAAAATTTTAAAGGATTATACTTCTTGTTTTCTTCATCACAAATTTTTCAAATATAATTTTCAAATATCTTTAAATTAGTATTCATAAAAAAATCCATAAAACATCGTACCAGACGCCGTTCTGTACCGCATAATGCGAGGGGCAGAACGTAAATCTCGCCAGTTTCACTGGGCACCAGTAGGATTGCAAATAGGAGAATATTTTCAACAAGCCCAAAATATAAATTAAAATCAGCATAATCGAACGGCTTTGGCGACTAAATTGAATAAGTTTATCTGATCACAGAAGGAGCGCTGCAGACGGGAATTAATTTTTTACATTTTTGCTTTTAATTTCCAAATTTATGTACAAATATTATAATATTAATGCTGTATTTAAAGTTTAGTACCTTAAAAGAGAAGAAGACCCTGTTAAGATCATTTGAATTTCTCTCCTTCTGAAAATATTTATATACCAATTTTCATAGGAGCCAATGAAAAAATCGATTTTTTGTCAATTTCATACCGTAGAAACTTACCGTTTTACATCTATTTTAAATATACTAGGTAATAGGTTTACATGATGAAAAATAAATATTATTAATATTTAAAAATACTTTAATAAAAAAATTATGTACCATTAGATGTTTAAATGCAAAGTATGTTAAGAAAGCAAGGAAGTTTTTTATTAAAAAACAACCCTCTTTTTTATTATATATTGCCATATTCGTGGGGATATAAATTAAGTGCTTTTGCCATTTATTTTAAATATGGTTATTTTTTTAAGTATGGAATGTCAAATCAAATTATTACAAATATTAGCTTTAATAGTACTTTAGTTTACGATTAAAAGGTTCGTTTTTTTGTTTGAAATAATACGCAATGAGATTATAAACATAAGTCATACGTTTTTCGGATATTTTTTTTGATAAACTTTTTGCCAAATATACAACTAAGTTAGATAAAAATCCCTTCTCAGTACAAGATTCAAAATTACTGAATCGCTTAACAGTGCACAGACATATACAGTTTTACAGACATATTTTCTATTATATAAATATTTGCTTACAGTTTCGAACAATTGACTATAAGAGGGCATTGAAATCAGTAGCGCCGTAAAATGTACTAGTAGGACCTAGTTCAACTTATGTGATTTTTGACGAGTATAGTAGTAGTTTGTGATCTAATGTTATAGAGTAAATAAACTCGAACTTATTTATTACGTAGTTTCTTAACTAATCGTTCTAAATGTTGACAAAAAATCTGCGCACGGACAGCAGGTTCCACGTGACGCCATTCACAGTAATAACGTCCTTCTATTCCATCAGCAGCTCAATATTACTTTTTTTGTATTCAGTTCAGGTACTGAAATATTTATTTCTCCTGCATTATGCAATTGGCGTATGCATGTGTACAAAAATATCTGCATTTTCTCATATATCCATTAGTATCCATTATTTTTTTCATTTCTAATCACCAGCTACAGCTTTTAACAACTTCTAATATTTAATATATTTGGCGTTAATTTTGTAGAAATGCATTATTCACAATTAAATGAAACTACGTGATGTAGTATTATTTCTACTTTCTTTAATTTCTTTACCACGACCTACGTTTCGTTGTATTACAACATGTTGTAAATGTAAAACTGTATATGTATATATATATATATATATATATACACACGTGTGTACAAGTACGCAGGTGTTAATTTACGGACGGTGCTCCACGAGTAATCCTAATGATAATAATAAATTATTTATGTGTCCGTTACAAGTGTTAATGTCCATTTATTTATAATACTTATTTACATAATACTTGTTTTAAAATTAAAAATGAACATTTATAATCGCCTCTTTCGGGTCCGTGTGGTTATATACATGGATGATTACATCTGATATTTTAACACAAAGTTTTGAGGTTAGTAATTCGAAGTCATTTCTTTAAAGCATGTTGTGAAAAATGAAATCTCTTGTTCCTATAATATTGACGACCGTTCTATTAGCAACTTACTGTGTTATGTGTAAAAATTTGCCCAATGTTTTAATTACTAATTATACCCAAAAAAAATTAAATACCATGACACCATTTTCATTAAAATTTGTGTAAATGAATACTACATTAAGGAGTTTAGTGTCCATATTACAATAATAATTAATATTTCTTGAGGAATATTTAAATAATCTTGGTTTAGAAAACAGAAGTTAATTTTTCATTGTAATATATTTGTTTGAATTTTACGTAATTTTTCTGTGTTAAAACATAAATATATGTAATTTCAATACTGATGTAATTTTTATAAAATTTGTTACGTGACAAAGATAAACTTGTATACGGAGATATACACATTATATATATATATATATATATATATATATATATATATATATATATATATATGTGTATACATATATATATATATATATATATATATATATATATATATATATATATATATATATATATGCTGACGCTGTTTCGTCATCCCTTTGCTATTTGCGAAGCCATATAAATAGGAAGAAAAAGGGTTTAGATTAAATTTACTACATTCTTCGAGCATACTTTTGCATAGACGAAAAGTTCGTGGGTAAGTTTATCGTAACTAAGGTACTTTACTTCTTATTGGGTGGGGCTTTAACGATGAGAAATATCCAGCAATTTTCGTGTGGCGTGTGGGTTCTCTTAGAGTAGATTTGTCTGGTTATTTTAGCATTGGTCTCATTTGTATCAGCGCTCTGTATTAGTGGCACGCATTTTTGGATTTGTAATATTGACTTAATGCTTGACATCTCGATGAGGTAAGTAATTTTTTTGTAGCAAGTCGGTGTGTTTGTTCAATCGTTTTAAAATAAAAAAAGCAACCCTATTGAATGTGTATTTGTGTTAGGTAACTTGGAAGAAAATAAGTTTAATTAAACATAAATACGACTCTAAGCCACTCTTTAGCGTTAAATAATCCTAATATTAACAGTTATATGTTAACAAGGCTACGCTACAAACAGGTAAGTTTGTTTTTTTTGTGTAGTTACGGTAATAAATAGTTTAACAGTTATTTCGGTAGTTGAAATTTTATTTTCATCCAAAAAATTAATCTACACAATTGAAGACTTCTCGCAGAGTGGTTTAAAAGTATTCTTGTAATTCTTTTAAACTATTATTCTTATTCTAGATTTATTTCGTATCGGGAAATACTTTGTTGTTAAATGTAGATAATAAGAAATGTTAGGTGTTATAATTTTAAATTATTCTCAGTAATTTCTCTTATCGTGGACTAACGTATAATTTATATTTAACTCAATTTTACTAAGCAAATGATTACAACTTTTACAGAGATTTTCATTACGTCCAGTTTTTAGCTACCGTATTAATAAATTTGTTAAGGAAATAAATGAAAATAAATTGTATAATTCAATCGATACCCGATATGATCGGTATGCAACAATTGCTCTAAATATAGCGTAAGCTAAATAATTGTACTTTTTTTAATACCTAACCTTATATTTTATTATAATCGTTTATTGTATCTCTCAATGCGTTAAAGGATAAATATATTCAAGACACGCGGATGTATTAAACTTCTCTAATACACATGAAACTACTCTACGATACTTATTAATTTACATATCAATTTAATAATTATAAAAGTAATTTAGTGTGAGTTCTCGATCAGAGACGGCAGAATTAGAAAGTAAGGAGCAAATTATTTATAAGTATCTAGATAAAATAAGGTTTATTGCCAGGTTTTAAAATGTTTTTCGCATTTATCATTGAGAAAAGTGGCTAAGATATAGACGAGTGACTCATATGAATATTGGATATTTATAAGTAATGGGAAAATGGAATAATTAATATATTCGTATATATTCGTTATATGTTCATCAATTTTAGTTAAATGTATGTAACCCTTGAAGATTGAATAAAATCATTGAATTCAGCTACAGCATTGTTAATATAAATATCTTTTAATCAAAAGGTGGATGTAAAATGTAAATATTTGTGTTATTATGAATTTTGTTGAATAATGAAATTCACGTCACTACTTCATTTGTAATGAAAAATATGGCAGATATTTTAATAATTTAAAAGAATATTTATGATAGATCATTTTATGTTATAATGGCGTTATTTTTACATTCATAGTAGCAGTTATATATATATATATATATATATATATATATATATATATATATATATATATATATTTAGAATATAGAAGAATAATTTTAAATTAATTGAAGTTTTCTGGAATTCGAAAATATTTACAATATAATGCCAATGCTTCAAGGTGATTCAAACATTAAACTGTAGACAACTGAATTATGATTTTAATAATTTGGGTTCACACATAAAATTATTAGGCGATGCGTGTATATTTTAATGTATACTGTTATTTTTTTTTTTCATTTCTAGGGTCCGTACACTAAAATAAAAGAAAACTCTTACAAGATCACGACGTCTAACCTTTTTTCTCAGAAATCGCTTCACGTAGAATCTTGAGATTAGGCACCGTAACAAATATTAACCCGTAAATGTCTCAATAGTTATTTATGTGAAAATTTTAGGGTGAATGAATTGTACATTAAAAAACTTTATAGCTCCATACTAGGGGGTATTGTTTGAAAAGACTGTCAATAAGAATCTCAAACATATTTTTCTTAATTTTAGGTAGTATATCTTCGTAAACATACTGAAAAGTATTCAAACCATACATGCTGACCTCCTTTCCTTTGAAACTATTCAAAGTAAAGTTTGAAAACTAAGGTTTTTAGAAGTCTGTACAAAGGTTGCAGTGAAACTACAACGATTACCCTAGATTTGGTATTTTTTTAAATATACACTATGATTTAATACCCGTAAAATATATAGTTATAAATTTTGTTTCTCATCGTAAAATTTTCATTGCGAAAAATTATTATTTTTAAATAGTTTAATAGTTAAATGTTGTGGAATTCTGTGGTTTCTGTACACAGGGGTACAGAAACCTCATATTGCAAGTTCTTTTCGTGCATAACAGGATTTAAAAATTAGTGCAGGTTATGCAGCGGCAATAATATACAATCATCAATTGTCATAAAAATCAACGTTCATGTTAACTATTATGATGGTTAACGATTGAATATAATTGTATAATACAAATCATGCTTTCTACTAAAAAAATGCAGATTATTGAGGAGAACTTTGAATTCTCACTTTAACGTGGTTATATTTTTTCAGTTCCTTTGTTCAAGGCTTTTTTACTGTTTTTTAATAAATTTTTCGCGATGTTTATAATAAATATTAAGAAAAGCAGTGCAGGTGAAATTACATGCATTGTTTTTTAGAAAATATTTTAGTTTTTATTTAAACTCTTTTTCAGACATTAGTTTGGTTTTTATTTAAACTCTTACACTATTAAAAATGCCATGTAATTTAAAACGCTGATACCTATTTGATCTGCAAAAAGTTTTAAAACATACATTTAAACCGATTCAAGGAAGTTCCGAATTACGAGTAATAAATTTTAATCTAGGTATGACGGCTGTATCTCATGCTTAAGTTTACAATCGGCGTCCCGTTTGCTGCATTTTATCTAAATGTGTTTTTTTATGAAATGAAAAGTGAATTCAATTTTATTTAATCACAATTACATGAATACTGTTGTAATTGTGATTAAATAAAATTGAATTCACTTTTTTGACTGTAATATATTTAATTTCAGAACAAATCAACCAAATTTCGGGGGAATATTCAAAATGTAACCGAATATCGAACATCTGTCGAATATTGCTCGCAACTCTATTTTTTATATGTTTTATATATTGAATTTATGTCAAACATTATACTTTTGTTTCTTTTGATATTTCGTTTATGGCAAAAAAAAATTATTGCACGTATTCCGAAGGTTTTCTGTCATAAGTGGTTAACAGGTTCTTAACAAAGATTTTTTTCAGAAACTACAAAATGACCTATTTTGAACTTGTATTTAAATAAGTTTTTAATTGATATCAAAGCCTTATAATTAATGACTTAGGATTATTTAATGACTTTACAATGTTTTACTTTGATCCTCTTTCACATATCAAAATTGTTGCTTCAACTTTGATAAACTCCAAGTTTATGTCAGTTGGTCTCCAAGATAATATTTGCAAGAGACAAAAAAGCAGACAGGCACAGAGGTATTTCCTTCTACCTTATTTTTTTCAATTTTGCCACGAAATACTGAAAAGAACAATGGAGTCTCTTTTTAATTAAGAAAGATTGATTGGTTGTAACTATTACTACTGCAAGTATGCAAACTAACAACACTGTGTAATTTTTAATAATATATCGTTCGGTTAAAATGTTACCCGGTAATTTAAATAATTACGCCTTTCAATTTTTCGGCAGACTACTTAGGAGATACCGTCTTAGGAAATATGATCGCCCCTCTCTTCGCTTTCGTCGACGGGCTAACTAGACCAACGCTGTTAGATATCCGATACACCATCAACGTAATATACGTATTACGTCAGTTAAGTAACATATGAGTAGTCCCAGATTATTGGCTTAGTCTCTGATATCTTTGGATTGTGGTCTAAGACTCAAAATATAATACCTTAAATACTTAAATCCTCGTTCCGATTATGTATGTGCCTAGCGCAGAAAAACTTAAAATGGATTTCATGAATATTTATTTATGCATCTATACTTTCTTGTAAATTACTTGAAATCGATTTAAGGTATCTCGAGTTATAGTGACAAATCTAGTGAGAATTAACCGGCTCTCTCAACTAATACTTAACAACTGATTACACGTGTTCGCGAGTCCATATTGCTACTTGAAGAAACAATGGCATATGGATACAATATTATTTTAAAAATGTATTAATAACAAATATTGATAAATATATAATAACTAAAACATTGGTTGTAATATTACGGAGTTGGAATTTGTATTTTAAAATGAAATAATTACGTCCATATTTAATCAATACGCAATAAATTATTGCTACCAAACATAAGTAAGTCACAAAGATCAATAAATACGATATTAAAAACTGTTTACCTGTTCAAAAATGTTTAACTCGTTTCTTGTTTTAGCAAAGCTTTTTAAACATTATTATTCGTTTAAAAAAAAATAGAATTCAAGTATCTGAAATGTAAAACCATTTACTCATATACTATTATCTCAAAATATCGTACCTCTTACAACTGTATTCTATCTTGCATTGTCATGTCCTCTTAACTTCACGCCAAGCTCAGTAAATATATTCTATTTTTTTCATGTTTTATAATAATTCATAATTCATTATCCAATTTGATTAATCAATTGAAATAAATATAATTACACTGCCCTAAATAACTGAAATGGATATAATTTTAGAAATTGATCATATTTATATTTATATAAAAGTCGTATTAATGAAATAAATAAACTTAATAATTTTTTAATTTACTTACAATTCGATTAAATACGTATTTTAATCTCTTTAGTGAAACAACATGATTTCCCTAAGGACTGATTAAAATGTCTAGGAAGGTTAGTTTTTTTCAGTGTTGAGACGAGAAAACTAATTTATGACGAACTTTTTTTATCAGGCTTGTTTCGTGTAAATTAATGGTTTTTAAGGGTATGACTAATTCTAAAATGATTTTAAGTTCAAAAGGATTTGCAAGTTTTTATTACTGAAATGATGTCAGAAAAAATCAGTGTTTCCAAAAAAATCTTTTGTAATTCAATATAAATATATTTATATACCTTTTGTGAAACAACTTCTTTTTAAATGTTTGTTTTAAATTTTTTAACACCAATATAAGCACCACCTCTACAAAGCGGTACACACATAATGATATATTTGGAATTTGGATTATATATATATATATATATATATATATATATATATATGTATATAAATATTCAGTAGTCTAACCAAAAGTTTTGTGTAAATCCTAAGCAAACTAGATCCTGAAACCTAAGCACCTAAGATCCATTATCTTAAGCAAAACAAGTTAAGAAGTTATCTTTTATTTTCAAAACATATGGACATTTCAAACCTTCATTCATGTCTACCGATCCTTCATCGATAATATGCAATAGATAGGCGTGACATTTGATAGAAATACAGCTTATTAGTGTAACTATAAATAAACTTCTTATTTCACCAAAATTAAGGAAAAATTCTAAAATTTTATTAATTTAATGTCAAATGTGTATTCCTTGAAAAACATGTTTAATTTTCCAAGCCGAATTATGTAAGAAAAGTGTAAAAGAGATGATATACAAATTAATTTAAAAAGGTTAAAAACTGAGAAATAAAAAAAAATTTAATGAAAATATTTTGAAAATTTACATACTTTGCGAGATCATCAGAAATTCAATAAATAGATCAGAAATTCCAAAAATATTTTGGTCATTTTTGTTTGGTCATTTATGGTGGTAATATTGGTTCTGTATCTTATGTTAAAAAATTTAAACACCGAATTGATTATTTAAATATTATTATTTCACAAAATAAAATAATTTATTTACTTGAAGTGTTCAAAATGACGACCTTGAACAGAAATTAAGTCTACATTGCCGCAGAAAACGAACAAATAAAAGATTACTGGCCTTGCTTGATATACTGAACTGTAGTTCGGATTTTCATCACAATCGAATTTATTTTTACTGGGATGGATTATATTTTTAAAACAACTCAAATTAAAAAAAAAATAAATCGGAATTAAAGTTGTGGAGCGCGCTGATATTTGTAGACTTTTTTTTTAAATTTTCCCGTTTATGAACTATAAATCACAGTGTTTTTTAAAATAAAGTGCATGACATATTTATTATACTTTCTATTAAACAATGAGTTATAACCGAAACAATGAGTTATTACCGAATCACTCTCAGATGTATTTAGCGATTTTTAATAGTTTGTGTGTTATGATTTTTTTTATATTTTTGTAGTCAAACTCATGGATTGAAGGGAAAATGTCTCGTTGTGGTATGAATAATTGTGATAAAAACAAATTTTATTATCTATCAACTGGTTGACTCAGTGATATATTTTGAATATAAATATTTATTAGAAAATCTTAACATGGCTTCAAAAAATTGATTGAAACACAAAATATTCCAAACGCCAGATTTTGAACTTAATATTTGACGTCACTTAAAAAAAATTTCAGAACCTATTTTAAAAATTTTCTTATTTCATCAGCTTTTGACTAAGTAATTCAACATTGTTATCTAACTCAATGGCCCTAAAAATGGATCTATATTTTAGTAAGTTAATAATTATAATTTTTGCGAGTAATTAAAGAAGTAAAAATTGGGGCGGGGGGTTGCAATGCAATCAAATTTGGGCCGTATTCATTATAAAGAGGAACGACATGGCGCAATTTTATTTTTTTTTGGTTGTCAATACTTGTGCCGGCCAATAGAAAAGCACAAGAGTAAGCGACGAGTAAATAACAGAAGTAGATGGTCATAAATCTGTTTGTTCTTGCGCTTATGCTTGCTTTATTATTTATTTTCTTTAATGATACTTCAGTTTGATAAGAGTAGAGTTTTCTAAGTTTTGTTAGAAATTATAATTTCTAACAAAACTTAGAAAACTCTACTCTTATCAAACTTTTAATTATAATTCTTTTTAAAACTTAGAAATAATTATTTTAATAATTAGAAATAAGTACTAAATAATTATTTACGGGTAATCAAAAGAGTTGGTCTCTAGATTAATCTCTAGCTTAGTCTCCGGGGTCTTTCAAATTAAATATACTTGACTTTCAATGAGGTGTTACTACAAGATTAAATCCAGCTGGCTTTCAATGAGGGATTACTATAAGGAATTATAGTACTCAGGAAAGTCTCAGTTTGAAAGAATTGAGAAGAAACCAGGGGAAAACCAATGGAAAATTAAAGGCAATATGATAGCAGCAATACGTTTAAAATACCATTTTTTATGATGTCGTATTTGTATTGAATAAGACGGTGACTCTTTGAAAAAAATTATGTTATTTTTGAGAGCGTGCACATTTCTTACAATTTTATTTAATTTTATTAACTTCTTTAATTATGCAATTAAATTATTGTTGAATTAATGTTGAGTTTTGAAACCGTGTGGATGATTCTTGGGATATTCCTCGGTGAGGAATCTGGATAAATATCAGGAAAATAGTTTTATATATCCTCCATCACAGGCTACCAATTACAAATTATTAATATTTAAATGAGTTTTTAATATTTATGGTTAACAATGTTATTAGTGGAAGGTTTAATCAGATTAATGAGATATTCTTAGCGCCTATCTAACAATTAGAGCATTTTGTTTGATTGCTTAAGAGGCAGATAGGTGCCAGAATATGAAAGTAGGCGCGGATAGAGCAAAGGAGGAAGAAGCGCGCGTGGCACTCGACGCTGATATCTGGAGTGATAGTACAATTTGTTTCAAAAAGATATACAAAACTACAATTCCGCAATTAACTCGTGTGCATCGTACGAATTTTATGTAAGTACGTTTCGAAAATAATTTTTCAAACAAAATTAACACCGTGTAAACAATTTTAAAAGCTATCTACGAAGAGGTACTTGTATATTTAAAACAATACTTCTTTACATATTTGAATTATTTATTCATTTTGTTACAATCGCACATGTAATAAAATGGCACGGATTGATATTGTTAATAATATATATATGTCTATCTATACGTATAAAAAAATCGTAACGTAGTCGTGTTTGCATATTAAACATTTTATTTAAATTAAGGTATAGTCAACTAACGGGGCCTCATTTTTGCAAAATATTTATAAAATTAGTTAATTACGCAATTAATGAATACTACCACACAATACGAAAGATGCTGTTTAATTATAGTTTTATTATTAGAAAAAATTCCCATACTTTGTTGTTTTTAATTTTAAAAAGAAACGTTCTAAAAAGCTCAGATGTGAGCTATGTGTTAATTAAAATTAAAATTTATAACTTTGTCCAGCAAATAATCATTTTGAAATTTTAGTTTAAATTTAAGTTCATATTTTTATCATAATAACTTAATCAAAATTAGGTTATAGACATTTTAAACTCATAAAATGAAAGTTAATTTTTCTTTTAAGGCTAACTAATCTGTAACGATTAAACTAAGAAATTAATTCGAATTAGTCATTTATTTTAATTACAATTTATCGTGGACCTCATTCGAAACATTAGAAAAATATTTAAACAAACTTTGGAACCAAAAATATAAATTGGCTTTGCATTAAAACAAGAACAAGTTTTATAAAAATTAACTAAAAATACTGAGTAAAAACAGACACTTATTTTTCATTACAAAAATCTATCGATTGTTTTTCGTTTAAAGTCTTACTCGCAGTTTAGACAAACGAACTCTCCGTCTTCTTAATTATTTAGGATTACTAGCTTGGTATTTTGTGTTCTGTCTAGTTTTCGTAGTGGTACCAAACCACGCCCTTTGCTTTCTTTTTAATATACTTGCTGGTTGTCTTTGCTTTTAATAGTTTTGTTTTTTAGTTGCTTCTTAGCTTTTTTTGTCTTATTGTCAGTATTCTTCAGATCCTTCCTTTTTTATTTACTTTAACCTTTTTAGGCTTATCTTTAAAATCAATAAAAATAACTTTTGGTATTCTATTGGCCAACGTGAAATAAAACTTTGCCTTTTTGTTTAGAATTAACAATTACAAAATTTAGAGTCCTAATTAGTTCTGGAAAAGATGTTTTTATAGTTAATGCTCCAGAATTTTCTTTTCATTTTGATAACAAAAATGTTTCCTTAGAACCGTATGTTATTTCCTTGGGTGTGAACCAGGGATCTAAATTTCAAACAAGGATCTAAATTTTCTGTTTTATGGCCTTGAAAAAGAAGTATGAATAACAACTCTGGTGCGATGTTGACATTGGTATAAGAGAGTATACATTTTTATATTATGGATATTCCCTAAACAGAAGTATCTATTCAATAGTCTTAGTGAGACCTGGGTTTTTTTATAATACGACAAGTGGACTTTATTATAATATATTATGTAGTCGCGGAAAGTGACACAGTAAAAATATAGTTAAGAAAGAAAAACGAATAAAATAATGAAACTTACTTAGCAAGAAATTTCAATATCAACGTTAAACAGAAGAAATTTCACAGACTATTTTCACGGAAATTATTAAAAAGTTCATCATTGAAGTTATTAAAGAAGTATAAAATTATTCGGTCGTTGACAAATGGACGATTATTGTAAAAACGGTGGCGCATCATGGTATCGGTGGGATGCAATTTTATTTATTAATATTTTCATATACGTGCCCGAAATTTAAAGTTATTTAAACAATGGCAAGAAGAAGATTTTAGTGTGGGCCTTCTTTGGAACCAGGCCTGTTTCGGTGACAGTACCTTAGTTATTTCGTGTAATACTTACGCCTATTATGAAGACCTCTTGATAAGTATCTTATCAAAATATTTGCAACGCAAGGAGCTACGAGTTGAGTTTTGTGCATAATCGGCTCCTGCCGGCTGGTGTCAATTAGTTATTTTTCTCTCAATGGACGAAAGTGTAATTGACGTTACTGATATTTTAACTTTTCTTATATATATATATATATATATATATATATATATATATATATATATATATATATATATATATATATATATATATATATATATATATATATATATTCTAATCATGATATTTTTTCCACAAAACATAAAGAGCTCATAAGAAAGCGATACTTTGAAACAGAACAAGCACCACCCCGCAACACACAACATTGTTAAAATATCATAAACACGTGCGAGTATCTCTAGATATTTTTATCATTTTATAGAACCTTATCGAGTTTAAATTTAAAATTTCTTGCTTAAATAAAGACTAAGATCTTATAATATCATCACCGTTGTTATCTTGGTGATATATTGGATTAATCACAGGGTTACGGCTTTGATGTTGCGGTGCGTCGTGTAGGCCCGGGTTCGGTTCCCGTGTTAATTGAAAACGCAACCACATTAATTGTCGCGGTATTTCGAAACGCATGTTCTATTGTTTATGTAAGCTTGTGTGACGTGTTAAAATATAAGTATAATTCTTTTTACAAATCTCAATAGTTTTTATTTCTAACCAAATTACCAACATCCCGGCCGCTCATCGAGTGAGGCTGGATATTCCGATTTTCTCTTGTAGCAATAAGTCGACTACGTGTCTTAATCGTGCATATTACAGTTTAAGCAAATAAATAAATATATATATATATATATATATATATACATATATATATATATATATATATATATATATATATATATGATCTTAACCATAGTTAGACCCTTCGGTTTGAGGGCATGAGAATGATACATCGAGACATCAACATTTGAGCTTAACCTCCAAGTTTCGTACTATCGTAAGGGTTAAGATTGAGATGTTTTTATTTTAGTCATCATTAAACCCTCTAATTTGTACTTGTAAGAACTGTCCAACAAAATTGAGTATCAGAGCGCAAACTCAAAAGTTCTAAATATAATAGTCGCTTAGATTTAATTATTGCCATCCTGGCCATAATTAAACATTTGAATTTTAGGGTGTTAGAAATCACCGTTGAAACCAACAATTTGGGCTCTAACTTGAAGTCTCTAGCTATATCATTAATACAACTCCAACACTAACACTGGAATATATAAGTAGTTGAAGTCTCTATCAATAATCTTGGCTAAGTTCCAGGTATATAGAATATAATTGGAACTTAGCCAATATTATATTGGGCATGTGAGAATTGCCCAAAAATATTGGCTAAGTTCCAAGTATATTTACCTTGGTCACAATCAGATTCTCGACTTTGCATGTTTAAGAACAATCCGAAAAAATTGAATATTAGAGTCCAAATTTAAAGTTTCTGACTCTCTAAATTATAATGCTTAACGCTAGGTGTTTATCTTGCCATTAGTAGGCGCTTGAAATAATGAGTGTGAGAATTGCCCAATAAAACTAACCATGTTGGCTCAAACTTCAAGATTCTAGCTGATGTAGTGGCTAGGATCCGAATATTATTATTCTGTTCATCAGAAGATTATCGAGTTTGCACACTATAACTGAATATTGGAACTCAAACTCGAAGGTTCTAGTTGTAACATAGACTCAGATCCAGGTGTTATTATCCCGTTTATTATTACCTCAATCTTGTGAGAACTGCCCATTAATAATGTAAATTTGAGCTAAAACTCAATGTTCCAGTTTAGTGAAGGAACTGTCCAAGAAAATTGTTTATCGGTGTCCAAATTCGAATCAATACTTACATTGAATCCCAAATTAATAATTTTGATTGATACACACACACGCACGCACGCTCATTCACTCACACGCATGCACACACGTACACATACACACACGCACAAGCGCACGCACATACGCACAAACACATGTACATGCACGCGCACGCGTACGCGTACGCACTGACGCACGCACGCGCGCACGTACGCACGCACGAACGCGCGTACCCTGTTTTTTGTAGAATGTAATGTTTTTCGGGTGTTTTGAAAAGCTCCCGAAAAACATTACATATATTCAGCAGAAGATATATCCGATGTACACTTTGATTTTAAAGGATTTACCGGAACATTGTTTCTTCTAACGGTGGATTCCAGGAACACCGAATCTCTGTGTTTTATTATTTTTATGAGTTGGATATTATAAAATGGTATGTTTTGTGAATTCATAATACCCAATAAAGATCACTTTCTTTGCTCTGTAATACCATTTTTTCACTTTTTTTTGGGAGATTAATCATCACTTCATACCAAAATACTCTCAGAAGACCGATGTCTGGGTTCTTTCTTGATGACACAATTTCTGGAGTTCTATATTCCAGTATTATTGTTCTATTAATGAGATAGGCAGGCCCATACACACTTTTAGCCTAATACTCCTTAGTGATTTTAAAGTTGCATAATAAGCATTTCGACTTTTCAACTAGTGTGTAGTTCATTTATTCAGCTACTTTATCTTGTTCGGGAGTATATAGGTTGGTCGTTTGATAAACGATTCCAATCTTTTTATGAGCTCAGTGAATTTTTTTATGTTTTCGAGCACGTCGTCTGTGCTGAGACATTCATGCTGCGATTCAATTAATTTTCCACTTTCTCTGAGCAACTTGTCTAACGCTTTCGACTCCCTTTGCAGGATGTAAACGAAAACTTTTTTTAAAGTCATCTGTGAATATTGGAAAAGTACCTCGTCCCAATATGTGATGTGGTTTCTTTCAGACCACAAATATTCGAGTGCACTAAATCCAGTACTTTGTTGCTTTCGAATATTTATATTTTGTTGCACGTTTAGATTTGTTATCTTTCTTGGGAAATTATATGCTGTCAGTACTTTCTACAATTTTTTCTAAGTCATTGAAATTTATACGGTTTAGACACTGGTGCCAAAGATAAATATCCATTTGTCAGCACCTGATACATACATTACTATATTTATTTAACCTGTATAAATACATTGCTATATTCATTTAATCTGTACATATTATTGATCAAACTAATAATAGCCACAATTTTATTGTTTTTATTATTATGAGGCAACTTTCGATTGATTCACCGACAATAAATTTGTTGCTAAATCTGGTACATCCAACATATTTTTTAGTATGATTTTTTTATATTGACCTTTATCATTACAGATGTTAAGGCTCATTCGACCAGAACCCCTTTTCGAAAGTCGTTTGTCATTCGTCACTTTTATCATTATAGGTAACGCTGTCCCTACTGCTGAGTAGCGGTGGCTGTTCATGCCCTCGTGGAAAAGTTAATCCTTCTTTGTCACTTGCATGGAGATATCTAGGGCTATATACTTTTCCTGGGTATCACTGATGGAGTCGCTAAAAACAGTATCGTGATTTAAATTCTCGTTGTTTGAGTTCTCTTGTTTTCGATAAAATTTGTATTCTTTTCTCATGTGAACAAATTTGTTATAATCGGAGTACAGGAGTCCTTTCGAGGAACTTTTTTGTGTTTATTCCCTTTGACAATTCTATTTATCGCAAACACCTTACTGTCACTGTCGACTGTTCAGACATTCTGTAAAATTTTAGTTATGACCAACTGTGCCTTATTTTTATACCCAAGTTTTCGATTGCTATTACTATGGGCTTGTATGAGTTCGGTAGACCCGGGAGCGATATTCCTTCCACCCATTCTTCTTTTCCGATATTTTGAAGTTTATATACCGAGGTCATTATTCTGCTGAAGTATGAATATTTTGATTTTGATTTGCAAGGTTTATCGTACACAGATCTCTAAGCAAATCTACGCGAAATGATAGCCTGATATGATTGAAAGATGGTGCTAGATTATGCCAGACTTCTTTCGTAGTCCAAGTTTCTTGAATGTAAACACAAATCGATATACCAAATAAAAAAAAAACGATTTACATTCTTCCAAATAAAAAAAAACGATTTATTTCAAATCATCTTTCAAATCAATCATTAAGTTACTTTCGACACAGTTTTACAATTATCAATTTTGAAGGTTCCTTCCTACGATAAACCTCCACGTATAATAAGTGTCACGACCAGTTAACATCTCGAGTGAGATTAGTGAGTTATTGAAAATTTTATTGTTGATAGTTTGATAATTTGCACGTTTTTATAATATATCGTTTTTCGACAGCTCCATTCGTGTTTAAACGTTGCAATGTTGTGAACTATTGGATCAATAACCTGTTGAATTGATGTTGAGTTTATGGAAACACGAACATTTGATGAAAAATCAGGACAGATAACCAGTACAACTTTTGATGTCATCGAGCAGAATAAGTAAAAGTGAGGAAGTGTGGTGACGTTGTTACGGTTTACCTATCCTTTAACATAAACTACAAGGATTACAGAGGAAAAGCTATTTTTTACGATTTTAATTTTTACTTATTACGTTTTGGGTCTATTTTAGGTTATTTTGTAAAAGTAGTAACTTAAAAATTTTGAGTCTTAAATCTCTGAGTTTAAATTTCTGAGAGACAATTAATTGAAAAAGAAAATTTTTGAAATACGGTCTAGAAAAAAATGCGTGTGACTTTCAAAAATCGCTGAATATACCTAGGCATGTTTCGGATAGATCTTGATATTCTCTACCATTGTGATCATATTGTTGTGAATCTTGATTACATTATTTTGAAAAATTTCTCCATATGAAATCTTTCTCGTTTTTCCCGATATTAATAGAAATAATTTTATTTGGCAATCCCAATTTGCGACAGATAGTTGCCCATGAGATCAAGACAACGTGAAAAACCGTCTCTTTATAATGAATTGAAGAAATTTTAATTAAAGTAAGTAATTAAACTAAATATGTAACTATAATTTTCTATATAGAAAATATTATGTACAATTAATATGTACAAACGAGTATTAAAAGTAAACAAAAACAATTCACAGAAAATTTATTATATATATACATATATATATATATATATATATATATATATATATATATATAGATATATATATATATATATATATTTTTAAGTTTGATTTATAATGAATGAAATTACTGTGGTTTAAAAAAATAAAGAATAAATATATGCTGTTGGCGATATTTCTATTTTATTTAGACATATTCAAAATTTGTAAATTAGTGTATCGGTAATAATATTAGAGGCTTTTTTCACAAATTATTCAGATTACGTTGACATCATTAAATATATTTCAATAATCATACAACATATCTATGTACTATAGAGTATATGGCAATTTTAAAACTTTAAAAATATAATGAGTAAACTTGAAACTAATATATTTGAATAAAAACTTAAGTTTTTAAATAATTTGCGGTAACACGTGATACTTCGAAATTAAAAAAAAAATATTTCTCTACTAAAATTTTTCCTACTTTCAAACCAGTGAGGTCTATATTTACTTCTTATGATGAATATTTTTAAATTTATAACTATTGTAGGTAACATGACATTTATCTTTACAAGAAGCAATGTATTTATTCGTACATGACAAAGCCCCTTGTTTGAGATGAGAGGACTATAAGTTTAAATAAATATAACATTTAAAGCAAAACAACTATCTTTTTAAATAGCTTTGCCTTACTTTATCATATCATATATCATCAACGTGTAACAAAAATTAATAGAATATAAATGTTCGCGGATTCCGTGCAAATAAACATGCACGTTCTGTACCCTTACGTACGTCTAACAGTTGAAACATTTTAGAATAGGTACAGAATATATATATATATATATATATATATATATATATATAAGTAATGATGTTAATTTTCTCCACGTAAATATATTGTTTAGTATATTTTTCAAAGAAATAAGACCTGTGTGTCGTTAATTTATTACTAAAGTTTTCTTTCTAACTGATTAGTAGCTTTTGCTAAAAATAAATCAACAACGTATATTAAATTTAATGTTCATGTGTTCCAATAATCCAACATCAGAATATAAATTCTATCGTTTTAATCGAAAATCTAGGCCACAAAACCCCGAGTAAAAGTCAGGATATTTTCCTCCGTACCCAATTTAATAATTCTAGTTTAAAAGAAGTAGTAGTTTTCATGAAGAAGTCAGGGACTCGCATCTTTCTTGATTGGTATTTTCTATTATTTTAGGTAGTTTTTTATAAGAAAGACAGGATAAATTAGGCGCCCAGATCCCTGAAACCCTTCGTCCGATGTCGATGGTCCTTCATCATATCACAGGTAAAGTTATTACAGGGCGGCCCAAGCTGTGATGACAATCAAAGGCTGTTAATAACATTACTTGTTTCTTCCGGCAACAAACGTGAACCTCTTCTATGGCTGTTGAACGTATCTAGTGGAAGTTTGGGAAAAGGAACGTAAAGTTGTGAGTAATTGTGAGAATGTTTACTCTTCATTTTAAGGAAGTGTTGGTTGCAACGGACGAGTTTGTTAAATTATTCCATACATAATATATCGTCAAATAATAAGAAACATTTCATTATTTACCTTGTCAGCGATAATAAAGCGACAAAGTTTGTTTTTGGCATATCTAGTGTTACTATTATTAAGCAAATCTAGTATTCTCCATCTTCCTTCGACATCATCAGATCCTCACTCTATCATCGTCATATTCTGTCACTGGACACAAGTATGTATGCCAAGTTTGAAACCTCTAGTCTATCGGGAAAGGGATAAAATATCGATTATAAAAATTTTTATATCGAATTATTTAACATTATAAAAGTTTCCGTTTTAATTCCAAAAATGATAATTTGAGTGGAAATATTTCGAAAATCATCATATAAGTTCGTACACACTGGTATTGAAATAAAATAAACTATCAAAATGGAAGATTCTAAAGATAAAACATGTAAAAGTATTGAATGACATTTCCAGAGATGTTTAAGTGAAAAAAGAAGATACGCGTTAATCAAAGCAAGATATCTATTGTATACTAACTGTATTTGGACAATTTGCATTTGACGTAAGTGATAATCGTCGATGTTTAAATAGCTAAGAATAAATGCAGTTCAAAAAGATACAGTTTCAAGATTAACAGAAAAAAAATTTGGGAGCGAAACACTTCAAAAGTACCAGAAATTCCAGTGTTATTCATAAGAGTGGCAATTTCGAGAAGTGGCTATATATTTCGGTGGTATTATGTTAAAGAGAGGAGCAATGAGTATAAAGTCGGGTAGGGCAGTTGAACATGATGCTTTTCAAAACATCATATCTGCCGGCTGTGAATGGAGCGAAGACTGGGAGAATAAGCCTTTATCGACAACTTAAAAGGGCCGCAGCTGCGATAAATTCGATTGAGTAAAAGGGAACGGATTTTGCAATAGCTTTCTGTATAACGGGGAGACTAATCAGATTTATGTGATATTTACTTTACAAGACGATCCTTGGAGTATTTTAGATATTGAAAACGAGAATGAATGCCCAGTGGATTGAAGACCGAAAAACCTTTAGGACTTTAGACATATTCAATGTAGCAAAGTAACGAACCTATTTACATAACAAATTGAAATAGTGTCCTTCAAGGGCAGAAGATGGAAATATAAGAACATTTTCGTCGCTTTTGAGACGTAAAATTTTACCAGTACTGGATGGCTTGCTGTCCGTATATTACAACACTCAAATATTTAAAATTTATTCACATCTGTGTAAGAATGGGAGTCCATCTTCGATATTATTAACGCAAACCTTAGCTTTTTGGATGCATCAGTCGTCTAAAGGAAAGTAGAGTTATATCAACACAGGAAATTTAGAGATTGGTATGATTACAATACAAAAGACACTTTTTTAGTCTTAGTGGTTTGAACATGCGCTCTTTTTCATTTTGATCGCTAGCGCAATTGGAAAGTACAAACTATAGCCGCATGAAACAACTACATGGAACTGTAGCACTATTTGATATAGTTATTTATATTATTAATAAAATTGTAACCGAGTATATAAAAATATTTTAAAAAGAGTGATTGATTTAGAATAAAAAATGATAATGTAAGCCAGACAACTTGTTTTTAGAATTTTTGTGTGTCTGTCTGCATATTAGTTTGTTAGTCAATCAAGCAAAAACACAGGACGAATTTTGATGAAATTTGGTATGGTAATAATTTATACCCGAGACCAACATATAAGAGTCAAAAAATGGAATAAATTTTCTTATTCCGAATTTTACGCGAGTGAAACCGTGGGACACAGGTAGTCTCATATAATTGTAATTCTTAAGGTTGAAATAATATAAAAAATGTAATTCACCACGCGGGTAAAATTCTTTACATGAAACTAAATTTTCACGGTTCAAAGTAGAAAAACAAACTAATTGAGATTAAAAAGAAAAAACGAGAACAGAACAATGGTTACTATATCATACAATATTAATAGAACTAGATACAGCAGTCGAAGCGAGAATATTGTTTTCTGCAGATATTCCCTTTTTGTAAGATATTAAGTCGCGAATTATCGTGCGTTATAAGTTTCGCTTGTACGAGTAATGCTTGTGAATATTTATTTACGTAAGTAAATAAATATTATGAAAAGGAAAAAGAAAATAGAAATATCTTAAATCCGAGTTTGAAATTAATTTATACATCATAAATACTCATAAGTATGTTAATACATGGCGTTAAGTTGTGAATTGTTTAGTCTTAATATAAATTTATGATATTGTAAACCGAAATACCTTTCCCTTACTCGTATAATTACATTGCCGTTTTGACATTAACCCTTTTAGTGCACCTTTATATTATGAACTCTTTTCTAATGCTGTTTAAAATTTGTGATATAACTATAGGTACATTATTAATTTATCTTTTATCGGATATTTTTTAAATTCACGTTTTAATCGTGAAGTCGAAATATGTTCGTTCCCATCGCAAAATACGTTTTGCGTCATTCGTACCATTCCAAATCGTCTCTCGTTTAATCTCATTAGTTGATTGGGAAGTGTTTGTTAATATGTAATGATGTTTAATAGCGTCGTTGAGGCTGAATACACAAAGCACAGCTATTGTTATATAACTTCTACGAAACATAAGATAAAGTTATATAACAATTCATCAAAGCCAATTTAAGAGTTCTTAGTAGTAGAAGAAATGCAATTATTTTAAGAAATTTAAAAAATTAATATTGCATGTCGTATTTCTATTTACAGAAAGCTGATATTTAAAAAAATTTAATTGATTATTAAAAAAAGTACATTTAATTCTACACAAGTAAATTATAAGAAAGGCTTTTGACCGTCTTGATGTCGGCTTCTTAAACTATAGCTTCAAATTTTACTAAATTATGAATACTTATTTTCACTACCTATTTACCGATTTATAAGAATTATGCTCAGTACGGGGAGACACTCAAATCTGTTTAATATTTTACAAATTTTGGTGTTAGTAAAATCATTTCTGCTGAAGAAAAATTTTGTCTGCAGTTAAGACTGACAAGTGTCAGTAGTTTGTTGAGTCAGTACGTTATTCATTCGGTAATTAAAAAACTGCTTTTTTATATTAAAATGTATTTTATAATTACTTTTACCGTGCATGTATCTACTATTCTTATAAGGTAGCTGGCAAAAACCATGGGTCACATTTATGATTGATATCGACATGCTTCTGAACCTAATTTTCAATGATTATGTTACATATATTTGTAACAATACTTGTAGCATTCTGGTTAATATCCTAATTTGTAAAATATTATTTAAGACAAAGCCGTTACGACATCTTTCTATTTCATGTCTATTTACACAACTTTAATAATTAATGCATATTTAATTCTACCACGGATTACTTCGGCAAACTGTCCTTTCTGAAATGAGTAGTGGTTTCTTTTTGCTACATAATTGATGGATTATGGTTTTTAACTCGGCCTCGTGTAGAAATATCTGCCTGCGGTGTTTAATAGTGTATCCGTTGAATTTTATCAATTTGTTTCGTTATTGGGCTCTTCACGTATATAGGTAACAGAAAAACAATGTAATCGCCCAATAAGAGTCGTCTAACTGTGTCATTATTATCAGTTTTTTAAAATTGTTTTTTTATGTCCAGCTTCTCACTTAAAAAAGATCTGAAAACATTGTTATTAACACCTTTGTTATTTTCATAAATTGTTGATATGTTGTGTATGGTGTTTGTTTTTAGGTTTTGCAATAAAAGGAGAAACCCTTAAAATTTCGTAATGTTCGTCCATCCGTCGTTCTCTCTTTCGTAGCCTATGTGTATGAGGCTTTACATGACTATGAGATTTTATAATTACATTATTTTATACTATTTAATTAGAAAATTACATGCTGATAGCATGTAATTTTGTAAGTAGGCGTTTTATATGAAGATCTTAATAAATCATTATATTTTTAACTGAATGTTATTCAGCTGATCTATTAAATTAAAATTGAAGTTTAGTTTTTCATTTTTTATATGAAATATCTAATGGCACGTTTGGATGAGTGTTAAAACGTTTTGATGGTACGTCTTGACATGCCATTCGGCTACTTTTTCTTCTTGTCAGCTAACAGTAATATAAAACTAAAAATATATTTTCAATAAATTTTTAATAAATAATTCTGTTATAAATTATTTTTTAAAAATAAAATAAAATAAATATATAATTGTTAATAACTATCTGAATATATGTTTTTTCGTTGTCAATTCTTTCAAATAAAAATACTTCGATGTTGAAATAAAAATACATCAAATGTTTCGCATCTACCAGACGTCCCATGGTGGCTCAACATTTTTTTATATCTAAGCATCTCTTGAAAAATATTCACTTTCAAAGCGACGTGCAATATATATCAAACATCTAATTGTTTTATCATTGGTTTTAATAATTTTAAAGAATTCTTTTATTTATAATTTCGAATGAAATTATTTTGTTCAATTAACATAATTTAAATTAAATTAATTTAAAAAACTACATAATTCTACTTTAATTTTTAGGTACGCATTCAGTCCTTTTTATATTTCTGAAAAAGAAAAAAAGATAATCCTCATAAGATCACCTTCTTAGTCTCCAGTCTCTCAATATATTATATTCGTTTTTCTCAGAAACCATTTGATTTAAATACTTGAAATTCAGCATAGTGATCAAACATATTAACTCGTATTTATTTCAGCTGCATATATCTCACACTCAAAATTATTGAAATGGAAATTTTTGAGGGGGCGAATAAAATACTCGAAATTTTATTTTTTTGTTTTATGTATCGTGTGGGATATCTAATAAAGTCACGCAGGATTTCAACTCTATTTATTATAGAGTTTTATGTAAAGAAGTACTAGAAGTATTTCCTCCGATTTCTGGAACTGGGGAAGTCAAATTAATAAGAAAAAATAGATTTACTAAAAATGTATCTAAACTTTACTGAAAAACAATAGCGACAATTCTCAATCTCAGTTTTTTTTAAATTATGATAATTCCACACAACTGATTTTGAAGATACGAAGTTTGGTGAACTGTATTATGGTTGAATGGAAGGCAATCTCTTCTATAAAAGCAAAATTTTATATCATAAATACGTCCTTCGTTAAACTATTTCATACTTTAAGTACGTTAGAAGTTAAGGTTTTAAATTTCAATTATAAATTATATAAAATTATAAATTTGTTAAAATTGGTGGACTGTGCTGGCATCTTCTCATTAGCCTTTCTGACATCGAAAAACGTAACATTGTCGTATATTGTGAAAAAGTAGGTACTGTTTTGAGTTAATTATTTTTTACTTTTCAGAGCCTACTTTTTGGAAGTGGTTTTTTTTAATGTTTTATTTTAGAATTAATTTTATTAATCATCACACTATACTTAACCTTTATTTATTTTCTCCCTTAGAATATTGTACAAGTACTAAAAGTCGCGGGTAAAATATAGCAAATAAATAATTTTATTTTTATCTAAAGTTGGTTATCAATATCTCACAGAAGCAAAGCGGTAGTAGTAACCGCGAGTGGTGGTTAGTTGTTAGCCGGAGAGGGATTGCGATCTAAATATTCAAAGTTCAACTGCAGATCTTGCAAAATAACAATTACCAGTAGCAAGTATCTTGAATCACAGTTGAATTACTATCATTTGTTAAGGAGTTGCATTGTTCATTTACAAAAACCATCATCAGACCCTGACCTGGCCGATGGTGTACTTATTTTGCAAAGTAACAATTACCAGTATAAATATCTTGAATCACTCTTAATATATTATCATCCGTTATAAGATAATTTCAATTTATTAAGGTGATTAAAAACAAAAGACTGGGATTCCGTCTCACCTGCAAAATTACAATGTTTATGGTACGAACATGTAACCTTAGTTTGACACAATACCTTGAGATGGATAATGATTGATTGGATGGAAACTTGGAAATACACAGCTCTAACACGGAGATAAATTCACTGAAATGGGAGGATATAATACTTGTAAATTATCCGGGCAGCGATTAGTGAGAATTTCTCCTTATGGGAACTTTTCAGGAAGTTTTTTTGAATGGACAATATGTTCGATCTCTATAAGGATTACTCGTATCTGGGATTTAACTAATATGAACTCCGATTGCAATATAATTTACACATTTTTTTTTATAAATTTCTACATTAAAATTCTATAAGTAAATACAAGAGTATTTCTACATCTGATAATATTTTCCTTTACTTTAAGGTAAAGAAATATATTTTACAATATTTCAGTTTTCAACTTTTTAGTTTAAAGTATAGTTTTTAAAACACTCGCTATAATTTAATTTTCGTGTTTATCATTAGGTTATCGATGAAAAATTATATATGCTTAATAAGTTTTTATTTATCCTTGTATTTTTCTTCCTTTAAATATTATTGTAAAATTTTCATTGTACGGTTTACGGGACGTTGCTACTCCATCAATTATTTGATACTGCAAATTAGCGATCAATGACATGGAAAACCCAGACTTATTTGTTAAGCCTTTTAAAAAAGACGCTTTTTTGGGGACTTGTGTGAAATTGTGATTATTTTTTCAACTGTAACCAAATTGTTTGAAATTGCTTTCATGGATTGAATGTGTAACGGCAGGGATTGTGAGCTTTATAATCTTGCTATTTGTCGATATAAAGATATTTTTATGGAACTGCATAAATTATTAGCATTGTGTTTTGAAATGTTATTGCATTACATACGATTGGTTTTAATAATCCGTTTTTACAGATTACAAATTTGTAGTACTAAGACAGTATATTTTTTAGATAATTATTATTTTAAATGAGCATCTTTTTTCAAGAAAACATGATGGCTTCCGTACTCCTATACATAATTACGATCACGTGATTAAATTTGTTTACAGATTTGTTTTTTGTTGCAAGAACTTTAGTTGTAATTAGTAAAATGATAACGTATTAGAAAGATATTTAAATTGAAAAATCGTTTAATAAATTTGAACATCGTGGATCTGGATAAAAATTACCAGAAAAAATGTAAATTCTAAAGGTAAAACACATAAGACCTGTGACTGACATTTCCAGAGGTGTGTAAATATAAAAATAAGAAAAGCGATTATAATAGCAAGTAATACATTTATTACTGACAATAATATTCAGAAAATTCGCGCATGGTGCGGTGATTACAGTCGTTGCATAACCAGATAAGAATGTATGCAGTTGAATGGAATACTGGTTGTAAATGAAAAGAAATATTATAACAAGTGTGAACAAAGACATCAAAATTAAACTTTATCCCAATAATGGCAACATCATGAATTGGCGATATATTCCATTATATTTCAGTCATGTTGTGTTAAAGAGAGGAGCAAAGGTAATGAAATGGAATATGGCAGCCGAATGTCATGTTTTTCAAAACATAATATTCGGCCGTCGTGAATAAAGGGAAGGCCGTGCGAGCCCACCTTTATCGTCAGCTTAAAAGGGCCGCAGCTGCAATACAAATATAAGTCGATTGAGTAAAAGGGTCGAGCTTTTCCAATCGCTTACTACATCACGACAGACTAATCAGATTTATTTGATGTTTACTTTACAAGAGAATTCATAAAGTATCTTGGGTTTTGAAAAGCAGAATGAACACCCGGGGTTCTGAAGGCGAATAAAGCTTTAGATCTCTAGAAATATTCAACATAATAAATTGATGAAACTTTTTACATAAGTAAAATAAAATACTGTACATGTTCTCTTAAAGGCGATGAAGATATGAAAATAGTTCCTTTGCCTTCAAGATGTAAAATTAACCAATACTGTAATGGCCTAAAACTTATATGATATAACGGCCAAATACCCCGAAAGTTATAAGTTTAAAATTATTATTGCATAACTGGGCAGAAACGAGAATCCATTCCTTTTCGCCAGGATTGGAGGAATTTGGAGTTATTTTAAAACAGGGAATCATTACTATAGTTATTAATAATTATTACTTATTAAATATTTTTAAAAGAACTGCATATCTAACTTCAAGGTTGCTTTAAAGTTTTGGACATGTGCTAGCAAAAGTACACGTTATAGTAAAATATAAACAATAATTAACTGAACAGGTTACATTCATTCAACCTATAAATAAAACTAAGGTGATCAATGAATCAGAAGTAAATATCAAGATGCACAATCTGGATATTTTTTACTACACGCTATGCTGGATTGATCAACGTAATTGCGTGAGAAAGAGGTGAGGGCTGCAGAACGCTCGTGGCTTTTCCGAGTATATGAAGTAAACTTTGACTCCGTCCAATATAACAGTCACGAGCATAAAGTAATTTGCCATGATGTTAAAATATTTTAAATTTTTGCAGCGACTTTGTCTCTAATTTGTTTGCTGTAAGTAAACAATACTATCATTTTTTCACATTGGTCCCTACTACCATGACAGGCAGACTCGGCACTGACAATATTCGACCAGATATCGAAAGTAAACGACATTTGTTCAAATACCTTTATAAAATGAAAAAATTCTCTTTTACTTTACTGTGTCACTTTTAGTAGCCAAACGATGTAAAATACTGCCAGTTTTTTAAATTATGTGACGGGTGTAGGTATCTCATAAATGAAAAATTCAACACATTACACAAAACTGAAATTATGACAGGACGTCGGTTATTAAAAAGAAAGGTTCTTGATCGTGTTTACATGAGTTTTTCAATTCATCACCTCGGTTTCTTGAGAGTGTTTCGTAATTTTGGTGAGTTAGGGTAATAATATAGCACCCTTCTTACTTAAGCTAACGATTGATGATCTTTCGTCTGTAGTTAACGTTGTCAAGTGTCCGTGGTGTGTTGATGACTTGAAATAGTTTATGGTGGGGGCAACTGGCTTCAATTAATTATTAAAATAATAATTCAGTATTTTAAAGCCAAATTTTGATGTTGGAAAATATTTCGTTGTAATTTTCACCAGCGCACATGTCTAGGTAGCATTGTAAGGTAGCTGGTATAAACTAGACGATAGTCACTTTTAAGAGTGATAATAGTATGCTTGGGAATTTCAAATTTCGTGACTATGTCGTAAATACATATAAAATATTATGTCGTTTTGGATATTGTTCCAAATTTTTTAAAGCACGGCTGGTATAATGTACATGTTTTTCATTTCACGTTACTCATCTGCAAATCAACATAGTTAGTTTTTCTGTTCTTAAGTGTATTATGTATACATTATGTATATTTTGTTTTAACTCGCCTTCACGTAAGACTACTTGTCAATAGTTCGTCTATTTTTTATGTTCAGATTAAACGAATTCTCCTCTTGATATATTCGCACGTTAGTTTTTAAATTTTTACAGTGAAACAAATTATCCTCAAAATTTCGTCACGTTTGTTTGTCCATCCTTCTATCACAAATTCATTGTCCCTAATGTTTTACACATATCTGCCCAAATTGTGGTAAGTGGATGTTTCATATACAGATTTAGTTATTATGTAGGTAAAAAGTTGTGGTAAAAATTTTGCCTACATCCATCCCATTAACAGAGTATTATTCAGTGGAGTATTCAAATGGATTTGAGATTTAATTTTCCATTTTTGATGCTCTCTCTGTCAAAACGAAAAAAAACCAACTTCTTATAGGATCACTTGGTTCTCAGTTCGTCTGTTGGTCTGACACTCTTTCCCTTTTTTCTCAGAAACGGCTAAAAATACCATAAAAATATAATTGAAATTAATATTGTATACTGCGGCTTATACGCCTTACATCCCTCTAAGAATATTAAGTTTAATTTGCATTAATTTAAAGAGACGTAGACAATTATTTACTTTACTTTACTTGAGGCATATTTCAGCACGCATTTAGCAAGCAAAAGGGAAACTTTATAACATTTCTCAAGTGGTTTCTTCTATTTGTCTGTCACAGTCGTTTTTTCAGAAATCATTTAAATACAAAACTTGACATTTGGTTAGCGATAAAGAAAATTTGCAAATGTATATTGGGAGTTATGAAAAAGAAAGTAGGAATACAATCTGAAGGTTTTCAAAACTATTTATTTCGAAATATTGTGTAAGACAATTTTTACAAAAGTCCATCCCCCCCGTTTCAAAAACCATTAAAATGAATATTATTAAAAAAGCAACGTTACTAAAAAATTACTTCAAGTTTAGTGGAATACAATACCGAATATTTAGAATATTCGGTATTTCACAGTTATTAAAAAATGATTATGTCTCATTAGACCTACTAGTTTATTTCAATATTTTTTAATTAAGCTGTTTCAATATTTGAAACTCTTTGTTCATTTTCTTTTATTTTTGGCTTGCTTTCATTATCCGAACGCATGTTTTTAAAATTTGAGTTATTTTATATTCAATTTAAATCATTGTAACTTCCATAAATTAAACCATAATCTACATAACTTTAATAAGGTGTTGAAAGTAGTATTATACTGATATGATCAATACAATAATAAACAAACTTTTGTTTTTTTTCCCGGCCTTAAAGTATAAATACCCTACAAATATATAATATACCATCAAATGTATGCGCACGTTCATATTGCTATTATCTACGTATTTAAATACCCTACAAATATATAATATACCATCAAATGTGTGCGCATGTTCATATTGCTATTATCTACGTATTTAAATACCCCACAAATATATAATATACCATCAAATGTGTGCGCATCTTCATATTGCTATTATCTACGTATTTAGAACAATAACATAAGCAGCAGCTTATAGACAAGTGGCCCAAATAGCAAGTGGTCCAATAGTACAGTGAGATAAATCTGGAACAGGTATACAACATATCCGAATTGCGCGTATTTTAATTCGGACTTTTTCAATTTAGCAAACAATTTTTTAAGGAATCTTATTTCACTTTGGTTATTATTAAATTTATGTATCTTGTGCTCTTTTTGTTATTTTTATTTTTAACTATTATTTTATGTTTTGTGATTCAAAAATAATTGATCAATTACACAATAAAATAAGTAAATTTGTTTTAAATGAAATTTTCAAAAATACATTCAGAAAAATTATCACAAAACTTTGATTCTAAAAAAAATTAAAAAATAGGTGAATAAACAACTTGCTTATTTTGAGACTTCTGAAATTCCTTATCTGAAAAGTTTTTTCATTACTTCAAAAATATTACTTAATAGGTCTTATCATTTTCTAGGTCACTTTAAAAATATTACCAGTATTTTGTCTGTAATAGTAATCAAAGGAACAAGGACAGAGTTTAAGTAAATTACATTATTTTCTGTCTTAAGTTCTTTTTGCCGATTTTTTATGATTATGATAAATTAAAGTAAAAACCAAGACTATGGGCTTAAAATGATTTATTTTTAATACATTTTCAAATTCCTCACCTACAGAAATAAACAATTGGCAACGCAAAAAATATTGGCTAAGTCTTTTAAAACTTCCCGATTCTTATTTCTGGTTCTGTCTTCCGCGTCAATCGGTCGTTAAGAAATACAGATATGGCAGACCGACAGATACTTGAGTGATCTTATATAAGTTTCATTTTACCTTTCGAAATACGGCATTCTAATTTATTAAGCATATTTAAAAACTATAGACCATGTGAAAAAATAGAAAATAATTTAACGATGACGAATACAATGGCAGATATAATTAAAAGAATGGTAAGTTAACTTTGGACAAGTTCTAAAAGCCCACAAGGGCTATTTACCATATTAATTTAACACTTGGGTGAGGAAATTTCTTTGGAAATACCTCTGTTTCATTATTCACATGTAGGATAGAAAAAGGCTTTTCAACTCAAGATTCCCTTTTTTCGATAATGAGACAAGATTGGAATTAAAAACTACCACACAAATTCGATCATTAAATATTCTGAATTAGCTAATTAAAAAATTGGTAATTGAATTTCCTATAAATTATATAAAGTATAACTGTGAATCAATATAGATTTAGAAAAAAAGGAGGCTTGAATTTTATTGACCACTCCAAAGCCTTTGACTCAATATCGCAAGGATTAGTTTGAAGAAACTCTTTAATATTTGTATACGATATCTACCTATATCATATCTTTATAATACACGACTGGGTTATGCGATAAGTTACTGGCAGGAAGCAGGCAGCAAACGTAAATAGCAAACTTTCGTTACATAGACGACGCATTCCTGATTTATAACAATGACATGCTCGAACAACATCAAAGATAGGGTGGTAGCATTTGTAGATTACTCAGTTCTCTTATTTTATGACAAAACCTGTTGAAGACTTGATACAAAAATAGAAATACGTGCAGTAATATTAAAAAGATATACCAGGAATATGCGACACGTTGATATTTTCAGGGTTCCGTATTCAAATGGCAAAAACAGATCCTTTATAATTCTTCCCTGTACAGTTGTACGTCTCTCTGTCTGTCCGTACATAACAGCCATTTTACTTGTAGGCTATTAGCATTATATAGATGAAATTTTGATAATAGGTGTTTTTTTATGAGCCGCTCTAAAATGAAATATAAAAAAAATAATGTTGAAGCTAGCACTCCGTACAAGTAACTGAGGAACGAAAAAAATTATTAAGTACATATAGGCGTATAGGATATCGTTAGATAAGTATTAAAAATGATATGGATGTTCCAAACTAACTTTTTATTTAAGACATGAGTTGGCGAGTATGCGTTTAATTTTATTTGGTGTTACGGAACACTCCATGCGTTAGTGCGACTCGCACCTGGCCAGTTTTTGGTTAAAAAGATGATAACGAGCTGATAACTTGAGACACGTGGGTGGGTGCGTGCGTGTATGGATAATATTCCGCCTATCAAATAGAAAAGACAATGAACAAACCGCACTGACCCAGTTTGCATCCAAGAAAATTGGTAAGAAAAAGTGTGGCATGTTTGTTTATGAGAAATATTGTTTTCTGGTTGTTATTCCTGACGAAAAATATGCAAATGATTTTATATAAATAAAATGTCCTCTTACTGCCAACATGGAAGTAATAGAAAATAAAAAATTACATTTTAGGAAAAAATAGCAATGGACAGTTAATTACCGACAAAAATCTGATGAGATGACCCTTTACTTCAAGCATTGGTTGATCCGTGCCATCCAAAATCAATGAACCATATTTCTTGGATGGAGATGTTGAAAAACAAGTAAAATTTCAATGATATGATAGCTAGTTAATAAGCCTAAATTTAATATTTCACCATTAAAAGCCATCGAGTAATGTGTTGACTTTATAAATAAACTAAATTTTAACACCGAATTGATATAGTTATAATTAAAGTTAAGGTTTTTTGACATGTATTTTTTATGAATGTAGTCATGAACACCTCTTTTGTGGACAAAATTCCGCGCTCAGCGTGCCTATTTCGATCACTTAAAAACTTTCGTCTCACTTAAACTACTGAGCCAAAAGAAAGGTAAACAGATGGAAATTTTTATCTTCATAAATGCGTAAAAATGACATGAAAATTATTTTAATTTAAATTAATAAATCAACCTAAACTTCACCCCTTTTCTCCCACACACTTCAATTTAAACAAACAATTTTTTACTGTAGCTTATTTATGATAACAACTTCTATACACAGGACATCTCGTAACTTATGAATCAGCCAAGAGGCGATAGGCCAAGGTATGATAGGGTCACTGACAAAATTTGACGGTAATAAAAATCTCTTAGTTTTCGAAATATAGACACTTTTTGAGAGTTGTGAAAATCACTACGCCTGGTCGATCTTTTGGGTGCCACGACTACAAATGATATCTGATTACCAATTTTTTAAAAGTTGATTATATTTGGTCCATGACTTATAGGACACTCTATTGTAAATTCCGTTTGAGATTTTTCTGTATATATTTTTAATACCTGCATTTAATCCATTTCTAATGTTAATGTGCTCGTAATAGCTTCCGCAGCGTTCGACGTGAGCGCTCCTAGATCAGTGATTGTTTCTTCGACTGGGTACGTCGGCATTATTAATTATATCTCGATAATGCTACAACATACATACCATATAATCTATGGCAACGTGGAAATAATAAGCTATCACACTGCGGAATGTCTAATAATTTCGAAAACACCAACGCAAAGATTAAATATGTAATTAAAGATTTTATATTTCATTTGCTAGTACAAAATTCATGTTTTGTTTCATTGGAACCACCATAAAAGACCACACAGAAAAAAAGGAAGCACATATATTTTTGAATTTTTTGATGATATTGTGCAAAATGTAAATTTTGAAAATGTTCCCTTGTACTTTTTTATTCTCCATATTTATAAACCATTAATCACAAACGTTTTTAAGATAATTTGCAAGTCATGTTTGAAAGAAAAGTACAAAAAAATATCTAAAAAAAGTAATATTAAAGTAGTATTAAAAATATATTATTAATATATTATTAAAGTAAAGCATAGAAGATTAGATGGGATGACGGATAGAGTTACACAAGGCACTTTGATCGGTAGAAAAATTTCAGACCATTTTTAAAATTGATAAACGACGACGAACAAATACTAAACCAAGATTAACAAATTATTGTTATAGGATGCCAAGGAATAAAAAAAAAACGGAATCAAATGTCAAACGAAATATAGATTAATTCTTAAAACAGAAGCTTCTAAAAGAAATACCGCAATGAAAAGCAAAGAAATTTAAAGTAAAGAAAAATAAATATGTAGAGAGGAAATTGAAGAGTTATTCCTAGCAAGTGAATTACTTAATTGGTAAAACGTTGTTATATAAATTTAATTGGTAAAATTATGTTTACCAAAGGGAATACAAATAGGGAAGTGGAATATAAATATGCAACAGCAAGTAAACGAAAAGTGCAAGACGGCGGCAATTCCGACGGGAGATTCCAATTCATTGCATTAATTGGTTTTTGCATGCAAATTAACTCGAGTGGGATCGGACAGGCTTTACTTATAATTAAATATATTTATATGCTGACAGACCACTCCAAACCAGTCTTCGGTTTGGAGTTCCCTTTCAATGTATAACTTGATTCGTCTTTGTATATATATATATATATATATATATACATATATATATATATATTTATATATATATATATATATATATATATATTTATATATATTGCCTTCAAAATATATCATTAGGAAGACACGTGGGGCAGGACGGCTTGAGACGCCGGCTTTATTTGGTGCGCCACAATCACTAGAGAAGTATAGACGAGTGAGTCAGAGCTTTGCGTCTTTATACATTGAATATTATATCTATAACTTATTGAACCTAGTCGCAGGAGATAGTTTTCCCATGTATGCGCTTTAATAGCTAGAATTATTTGAAAAGAAAGTTCTATTGGTTTTATAGATCTTGTCATGTAGCAAATCGGTAATCAAACAGAAATTTATTGCTATCAAATTCAATGTTATGGTAGATAACATTTAATAAAGCTAAACACAAAAACGTAACTGAATAAGTAACTTCTTCGACAAAGCTCGAAAGGGACAAAAAGGAACTTAACACATTTTAAAGTAACTTTTTCTAACGAAATTTCATTTGTTTTTGCCAAATTTTCGTTTTTATAGTTTATCTTTTTTTTCAGAATCTTCACCATATTGTATTTTATCAATATTTGGTCCCCTTGTCCATTTACAAACTTTAACTTCTTTAGGACGGCGTATTTTAAATTATATGGAAGGCAAGATTTTTCTGTATTTATTTCCTAATCGATTATATTACTTAAACTGAATAAGCAGATGCCACGTAATATCTTTATCCTAAGTAAAGCAAAGTAAAATTGTCCAGTCGAGAAAACATTGGGTCAGTTAAAATATTTTAGGCTTATATTTTATTTGATTTGAATCGGGTTTTTTCACGGTAATCATCTATTTAATGAGTAAACCTAGATATTATAAACTAAGTATTCACTATGTCCCGACGTTTCAGAGTGGTTGCACAGCCTGTGGTCACGGGAAGACTGAAGATGTATAGGAGTCACCGCTGCGACGCGGGAGTGTTTTTCAAAACTACCCCCACTTGGTTGATTGTAGAAATCTAAGGCGCGTTCACACTAGACCTACATACTACACTGACGGTGTCATGATTTATGTACACATCGCCAACACCTAGTTGCAATCACTGGATTCCACGCCGCCGAGAGTTTGAATCCGTCTTCACGGTTGAAATTTGGATGTTTTTTAATTTCAATCGCTTCCCGTATAATCCTCTTGAAATAATGAGGCTCAGAAGAAATAACCTTGGGGTCATGAAGTTCGATCCAGTGATTGGGCCCCGAATCAACTAAGTGTTCTGCTATAGCAGACTTATTTATCTGGCGGTTCTTCACAGCTGCTATGTGTTCCTTCATGCGTTCGGCGATTGTTATTTTTGTCTGATCTATGTATGAAAGACCGCAGCTACAGTCGATTTTATAGACACCTGGCTTCTGCAATGGAATTACGTCCTTTAGTGTCCGCAGCTGCTTGGCCATTGTTGTAAGAGGGGTGTATATCGGTTTTATTGAAAACCGTATGAGTAGGTTTCCAATCTTATCCGTCACCCCTTTTACATAAGGTAGAAAAGCCGGTTGTCTGATCGCCTCGGCGTGTTTAATTCCAGTGTGCTTAGCATGTAATCTCCGTGTTCTGTAGCCATTTATATTTAGTACCTCCTGGACATGCTGTAGCTCATTCTGTAGATGTTCAGGGTCACAGAGGTCATGAGCTCTGCGCGTTAGTGTGGAGACTACTGACTGAAGATGAGCAGGATGGTGATGTGATGCAGCGTTTAAGTATCTGTCTATGTGAGTCGGTTTCCGGTATACAGTGTGAGCCAACGTTCCATCAGGTCTCGCCATTATCTTTGCGTCAAAAAATCTATTTTAGGCTTTTTCTGGTGTCAATAACTAAGCCCTTTATCTTATACATAAATAGACAAGTATCACAAAAATGGTCATATTTACGTATAGAGATCGAAAAACATGCCAGTGTACCAATTTTGTCATAAATGTTACTGTGAAGCAGGAATTATTATCATATCACCCTAACTATTATCTTCATCATCTTATAATCATATAGCCTAAATAATATAATTTCTCTTCCATCAGGTGTCCCCACAATTACTATTTATACCTTTTATATTATTCTTAATACTTTGCAGGTTTAGGATTTAGAACTGTTAACCTAGATTCAAATTATACATAAAATAACTTTAATGATAATTAAATAAATTGGAATAGATTGGCGTATTTATACAATTATAAATTAGAATTATGAAATGAAACAAGAAAAGTGTCTGTTCACGCAAATATTTTGAGCGAACTAAACTAAACTTTGTCACAGCGTTCACATTCGATTGCAAGTAGCTACGTTCTTCTACATAGATCCAGTTGCATATTTGACTAAACAGTTCGTCGTTTTCTTTCTGTTTCATGTAACGTCAAAACATATATTTTTATATCTATCTTCATGACACGACGAGTGAGCGAAATTATTGATTTGGTGAAACGAAAAAACGCCGATCACTCCTGAGCTAGTGATATACTGATACACTTTGATTTTAAGTGAGTGAGTGATAGATATGATCGTAACATGAGAGCTATATTTTTAATATCTCTTACTCATTAGTTACACATCTCTACTGTATATTTGCGTGATGTATATCTACGCAACCATAACATCGGAGTATGATACAAACTAATTCTACGTAAAGGACTTAAAACTACTTTTTTATTTAAAGTATGGCATAGTAGAGTTAAATCTAGCTTCTCAGAAATTAAAATTCTAGTTTCGCTCTGATGATTTAAAGAAATATTTTACTCGATATGATTGAGAAAATTCCGGTAAAAATTTCCATGCGAACTATGTGTTTAATATAACTAATATATTACTTAAAATGCTAATAGTAGTAGCAAATACCTTTTATCGCGGTTGATTTGCTAACATCCGTTGAGGATTTCCAATGATCATCTCCATAACTTATCAACAGATCCTGACCAGGTGAGTGTTGTAGTTATTTTGCAAAGTAATAACTAATAGTAGCAAATATATTGAATAATTTTTGATTTACAGCCATTTGTTATGGAGTTCCATCGTTCATTTCCGGACCTCATAATAAAATTATCATTATATTTATATGAGACCATCTTTAAAATATCCTCTTCGAAACGAAAATAAAAGAATCGTCGAAATTGGTTCACTCGGTAAAGAGTTATCGCTGAACATACATAAAAAAATTGCAAGCTAATCATAAAGGCAAAACGCTGAATTGTTCTCCATACAAAAAAAAATCATGTGTGCAATTCACACGTGGTAGAAGTGAAACCTTCAAAAATTTTAATTTTTAAGTTTAATATCAATTTTTAATTTTGATAAAAACTAAAATAATTAGAAAAGTTTTTATAATTCCCCTTCCCCTTCTCCTTGATTCTGACGAATTGAAAAAATTCTCCTTTTTTTGAAGTCGGTTGAAAAAGGACATATGACTGCGCTATCTACAGAATGGGCCAGAATCTACTATTATGTAAAAGTTTTACATACTACTCTCAAATTCTGGCCCTGAGTATGCGACTAACAATCATCCTGCAGCCACATTGACTACCTTAGCGTCATTAATATGTTTCGAAGCAGAATCTGAAGATCATTTCGTAGGAACTTCAAATAATTAGGAGTATTGAGAATAGGTGGTACCTCGAAGAGTCCATTCATTTGATAATTTCGTCACCTACATAATAATTTTAAGTAGATATTAATATGTAGCTTACATCGGTAGGTGAGATGTATATATATATATATATATATACACACACATATATATATATATATATATATATATATATATATATATGAATATAATATTGACAGTATAGTATTTAATAATATATTTTAAGAATCAGAACATGGGAATATAACCGATACAATATATTGAAGAATAATATGGAAAATCTAAATTCATGAAATATAAAAGTAAGTAATTAGGAATGAATTCTCGCCGTCGAAGAAGCAGTCGCACGTTCTACGCTACGTGGAACTACTTGTCTTCAACGACGCTCATCAAAATTGGCTACCATTCAAAACCGTTACCACGAATTACCGGCCACTCTAGCTGGAATCGAAAACATTGCAAGTCCAGGCCGCAGCATCTGGGGAAATCCTAGGAACGTAGTTGTGCCTATGTCTGTGTATGTATACATAGATAGGAAGGCCATTAGCAAAGATATAATAATACAAAAAAATTGTATTATTATATCTTTGCTAATAGCCCACCTGAAGATGTTGTAATACAATGAAACCTAGGTCGTGAAAAAGAACTTAAGGAAATAATACTACATCACGTAGTTTTATTTAATTGTGGAGATTATTTTTTATAATTTTAGATTTTTGGTCAAATTATGGAGGTTAACAATTTTCAAATGACCCTCACGATTATAATTTTTTATGTAAATTTTTGAAACTTTCATTTTTAGAAATTATTTTTGGATCGTTGTTATTTGAGATGGGTAAAATCAGACAAAGTCCGATTTCGTTCTGCAAAGTTGAAACAATTCACTTTCTAGGTTTGCAAAGTAATATATAAACTTAATAGACTTTTAAACATAAAATTGAAATCTCGTTACGACTAATGTTTTTAAAGAAATAGGTACATAAATAGTCTAGCATCTCACGAGCTAGTCCATACATGGGTCGATACTTGAGAATAGTGTCTGATATATTTAGGTACGAATGCATGGGTGGTGCAAGATGTCGAAGGTTTCCTAATATTCGCTATGAATCCGTGGTTCCGTAGGACATCTTTTGTAAAATTTAGATATTTTCAGGGCATATTATAATGTGATCAATCAGACAGGATAAAGGAAAGAAGAAATATCTTCAGATGTAGACAGCTTACGTGACTTATTTATATAATGACGCTACATAAAAAAGCCTGTACGTAGCCAAGCTATATAGAGCTTCCAAATGTATTTTGAGATTTATTAAAGTTGAAGCTATTAAACTTATGACGTCAAATTTCTATGAGTAAAGTATAAAATATTTTGAATCAATTATTTGGAAAGCCGATATAAATTTGTTGGCCAGATTTGCAAAAGAATATCCTGGATATTACTAGTTGTAAATTGCGAGTGTTCCTCGATAGTCTACATAGAAAATTAATACTCTCAAATTATTTTAACATTAGTAGATAGTTCTTAAAGTACCAAAAAAAAATTGCGAAGACAAAGGGCTAAATGTTAAATCAGGTGATCATGTACACGTGAATTGGAATCTAGCTCGAGTCGTTTTTTTAATAAAATGTAATTTTTGTGTTAAAAAATAGAATTCAATGCGATATCGAAATAATGTCTATGTATAAACCAGATCACAGTTACCCCTGCAGTAGTGCTTGGAACAAAATCGATGTTGAGACAAGAAAGTTGAGACAAGTAAAAGATCAATCTAGCCCACTGAGACACCAGGGCAGTCGGTTAGCTTGTCATATTTTACATTGTATCCTGTGTACAAGTTGCTAATAGTTACACGAATTAACAAACAACAATAATTTCTGTTAGTGTATTTGATTTCTCTGAGACGTGCTTAATTTAGCTCTAATTTTTTTCATTCTGATTATAATATCTAGGTTCTAAGTGGATCATTTAAGTCCCTGTTCCTGAAAATATCCATAAGGGGTGAAGCGTAAAGTAGACTGCAAGAATATTTAAAATAAAACATAATTCTTAATAATGTTTATTAGCTGTTTAATTTTTCTAAATATATCATTGACCTCTACTCGTTTAAGTGAATATAAATACATACATATATATATATATATATATATATATATATATATATATATTATGTATACACATGTATGTATATGTATATACTGTAATTTAAAAAAAAATTGTTTCTTCCGTTAGTTACCGCAGTTTGATGTTATTACCACTCGAACGGTGACAATTTTCATTAGGCTCTTAAATTTTTGATTTCTAATCCTAACTTAATAACTTATAAGTACGAAAGTACGTTTATTTATTTATTTGTTCGTCACGTTTTCACATCTCATGTAATAAATGGACCTATGTCTTGAAAAAAATGGCAGAATATTTTTTTTTATTTTTTACCAAATCTATGTAGCGGTCATAATTTTAATGAGAAAGTAAATAAACTTACAATACGATATAATTAGTGCAGTTAGTCCTTCACACTTTGAGTTGCAGGACTCGTTACATCGGTAATTAAAAAATAAGAACCAAGTAACTTCTGTTTGCATAATATGGAGGCATATAGGATTCAAAGGAATAATTAATAGTCAGACTACGGTAGGCTTTGCTTGGGATTAAACTACATATTGAATTAATGTCGAATTAATGGGAGCGCAGGGGTCGGTCGGCTCACGTCGACGACCGAGTTGGATTAATTGTCCGACTTAATTAGCAATGGTGGGTTACGCAGGGATTTATGCTTTAAATAGAAAATTTATTTTTTAAAATAAAGAAATAATATGTTATGAATTATGTAGAAAGGATAATGCTTTTCTGTTTAGGTGGGATTTCAATTCAGATTTGATTAGGCTCCAAGCTTTTGCATTACGGTGCCATGTCCTGAATTGAGAAACTTCTAATTTAGACTTTCTAACATCCAGTTGTTTAACATGATATTGGCATAAATGAACACCCCCAAAACTGCAATATTTTAATAATGTTAGTGTTCCGTGGCTAAATTAACAAAACAGAATATATTTGGATTCACTACGTTGTCCATCCCTCTTTCACAGGCGATTTTCTCAGAAAATATTTAACGTGAAAATTTCATATTTAGCGCAGAGATAAAATATGGTGATACGTTTATATATCTGATGTATAAAAAGTAAAATTTTGATTCTGGGGTTAATTTCAAGGGGTCCATTGGAAAATAAAAATAAAATTCAATAAATCTTGTATGGCAAAAAATGAAAACTTATTGAAGCAGGAATTTTAAAATACACGTGACGTATTTTTTTTATGAATTTCTCTATATATTTTCAAGTACAGAACTTACGAATTATGCAAGTCTAGCTTCGTCTTGACTTATTTTTCAAATATGGAGTATGCATATTTTATTTTCATATAAATTTTGTCTATATTAAATAATTTCATTTTGTCACTATCGAGGTTTTTATTAATATACATGTATTAAATAATTAGTTAAATGATTATTTGAGGTGAGGTATGAACATATATGCACTTTAAACTTCAATCTTTTTAAGTCATATTATAGTCATATTATCTCTTCAAAGGTAGGCTTGGAATGTCTGGCCACGGCTCAATTAAGCTATATCTTACGTGTATTTTGAGACATATTAATTGAAAATCTTAAAGCTAAATATCCAACCCGTATCGCTATGGAACCGAGTATGTTATGAAAATAGCGGTGCTATAATGGAATATTTTTAACTTCTTGTATTTAGTGAATACATTGGAATAATAAAAAAATGTTTTAAGGATAACTATACAATGTTTTAAGGATAACTAAACTTCAACGAATGAAATCAAGCAACTTCATTAATGTTTTATTACTATTTTTATTACAGTTTGATATGTCATGTAGACTAATTATTATAAAGGTTTCAAAATATCGAATAACCCTTACAACTTTGCCCCGTTTACTCAATTCGAGGTAAATCGTTATCAAAAGATTATCATGTAACTGAAATGAGAATTACAAACAGATAAAATTAAAACAGATGCATACAACATGAACAAGTTGTATGTACATGTGGTACCATATTTTATTTATAAGTTACCCGTTACCAACATGGAATAACACATTTTACTCACAAATTACCCATTGTAGTACAAATTATGCTCAAGACTAACATTAAATTTTGGTGCACTGATTTTTTATAATTGAACGCGTATTTTATATTTATAATTAAATCGTATTAGGTTCATCTGACAACCAATATATTTTTTTATAATCATGTTACAAATAATTGAGCAAATCAAGTTAAAAGTCTATTCTAAAGCAACAAGACATCATTCAATTCTTCCATGGAAGACATAAATTTTAATATTTATTAGAAAAAGACTTAAGATATAAATAACCGACCGTAACTGTGAGATCATTCGAGGTTATTATCATAAAATGGAATCTTTTCATAGAAAGTACTGATCATAAATAAAAATATGATTTTTGATATTTGAAACTAAACGATATCACTGAGGGGCATTCCACTGTAGGCATTTTTCTTCGACAACCATCTGCCCTAATTTCGTTTGTGGATTACCTTTAAAAGAGATAGATAATTGTTCCTTCTACCATTTTTTTCAGGATGACGAACAAATTCAATGTTTTATATAAATAGTATATTCTTTCTTGGTATTTTTTATCTGAAATTTGACATATTTCTATTAGTAGACATAACTTTAAGTATTTCTGAAGGCATTAGTTTTTCTCAACGTGACCGTTTTAGTGACATCCAATTTTTTACACAAATGGATACCCCTCCCCCTAAACACATAATGGGAAATTGGATAAATACGTTTTTCTTTAAACTGCTCTTTTCGAAAATGATGATCAATTCCGGTGAAAGTCTGTCCAAATTTTAATATAAAATACTACTTTTTAATTGAATCTACAGATTTAAAAAATTATTATAAAAATGTATTCCGCAAATATATTCAAAATACAATTCACTCTTTCTTAAAGAGTACGCCATTGTTAGTCCATTTTTACCGTTTTTTTTAGTTCATCCACGCTATATAAATATTGATAATAATAAAAGAAAACCCCGTCGTGGTTTAGATCATAAGTTAGGGCAAAAGATCAAGAAGAAATCACTCGACAGTGAATTTGTTAAATATTCAAAAATAGTTCCTTTTTAATACATAAAATGAATTTGCAATTTTTTATTCAATGCGATAATTATATATGCTTATTATGAATTTCAATTTTTTTTAAATAATCGTTTAAGGAATTTTACAAATTTTTATAACGTTTGCCAAAATATTCCAACTGAATAAAATGTAATTCTCACTAGGAATTAAATATTTTTTGTGCTTTTCATTTTTATTTCTTAACTCTATTTTTGATATAGCTAGGTTTTTGGTTGGCTTTCAATAAAATGGAAAGTGTGAATGTGCATTTATTTAATGCAATTAAATGTTAAACAAACAGTCGCAAACATTTCAAAAATGTTCCTTAGGATAGAGCTGTTTTTGAAATAATGGCTATTTGGCATTACAATATTGAATTACGAAACAGAATATCGAAAATTGAAATAATCTTTTCGTGAGTCAGAAATTGCCTTATTTTCTAAAGGACTGTCAAAAACTAAGTTGATAACAATGAATTCGTACAAATATGAAAACGACGACCGAAAAACTTGTGTATTTTTCATTCCCCAGAATTTTAAATAAAATTTGCTGTTAAGTTATTATTACTAACCTGGTTTGACCTGAGTTTGCGTGTATAAGTAAAACTCAAATAATTTATATTTATTTTAAATTCTTATGTATTTTATTGAGGTTTATTCGTAATACGTAAATTAAATTTTAAGATAAAAACGTCTGTTTCAATGAGAAATATATATTTATACAATTACTATGAACTTATCGTTTTTCTTTATTTAATAAATAAAAGTTATGTAGTTTTGGCAACAATATTTTCAAAATCAAAGGAACGTTTTTTCAATTATTCAAAAATGATACATTTCTATGTCCATTTTCATTATACAGATTACGTGTGTGCAAAATGTCACGGATACGGGTGGAGTATTAAAGACTTGAAACTGAGACAAACCAATTCATTTTTGCATTTAAAATATTATGATTACGATAATAAGAACAAATATTTTTTACAATTACGTTATTTTTGATTAAAGATAAGAACATTAAGAAAAAACCCTATTCTGGAATATATTTGTATTGAATGATAAATATCTTAAATATATTTTGGCGAAAAATGTTGCGTTTCATACCAACATCAAATTGTGGACAAACCTTTTTTGCTCATCATCATAACAAGCCTTTTGAAATGATACTCTACATGATGCATAAAAGGACACAAACATTTTTAAAATATTTTTTAATCGTTTTATGAATATTTTAAAAAAGTGGATTATCTAAAATGTGTTGGAAATATGAGGTATTATTCCTACAACCATTGCGTGCGCATTTAAAAACTCATATTTCTTTCATAATTTTTGTTTGATTCATTTTAAAATAGGGGGGGGGGGAGGGTATATTTTTTTAATACTTTTAGCATATCTCTGAAGACATAATACTTAAAATTATAAAGAAATATTTCTGAGACCCCTATAACTAGCTCTTTGAAATGACATCCTACATCTCATATAGAATTTAAAAAAATATTTTTAATATATTTCATTTGCCTTTCTAAAATTTCGAAATGAATATTTTTGAGTTTCTTACGTACATGCGGGATAATATATTTTATTACTGTCCTAAATTTCAAATTTCTACGTCAAGCCATTTCTGAGAAAAGGGGCTGTGGGGTACACACGGACAGACACGTGACTGATCTTATTCTTCATTTTAATTTTAAGGTACGGAACCTTGAAGGTGTGTAGCTTTTTGACCATCTTCTATAAAGAAACACCTTTGATTCCATTAAAATGTCTCTTTATTTCCGGATACTTGAAACTGTTCTAATAGTGGATATAATGGTTTAAACATATTTTTAAACATATTCACTCGTGTGACTATCGCACAGGCGTGCCTGATTGGCATTTCACTATAATGGACTTTCATTGTTCAACATTACTGCGATCCATTTACGTAGAAAATTATTGAAGTAATATATAACGGTTAAAGTATTTTGGGACTTCAGAGTAATGGAATGTGCGATTAGTTGAGGAAATCATTTTAAATACGGTATGCGCGTCCTGTTATGATACTTCTGTACATACAGTAACCATCGTTACTTCCTTACATTAATTATATTATCGAGTTTGTATGTTAATCATAATTGTTTACTTTTATGATTACTATGAACATATTTTATCTAAAAAAATACAAAATAATTTCTTTTTATTAACTTAAGAGACATGGTAGAGAAAGTAATTTGCTTATTATATTGTTGCTCTATTTTTTATGAACGTTAAATGTTCGAAACTTTGTCTTCCCTTTTATTTTACGAGTTAAAATATTCTATAATAGTAGCCTTTTTGAAACTCATCACTAAAGTGAATCGATTTTATATAAGCTGTAATTAACCAAAGGTTAATTTATTGACCAAAAGCATTTTAAGTTAATGAGTTTACAATATAAATTAGTAAAGAATATAGCATTATGATTTGTTGCGAGATACGATTCATTCCAAGCTAGATACGATTTATCATTAAAAAAAATATTAGAAATTTAAAATAACTTATTATTTGTACAATTTTTCAAAACAAAATGGAAATTTAAAGTCAGCAAATTTTAAAAGTGGTTCTTACTCCTAGTGTGATTATACCACGTCTATAGATTGAACAAAATAATAATTTCTTACAGAGTGACAATTGATAATTTCTCCTTTCTTTTACTTCATAATAACTTATAATAAAATTAGTGTTCAACATTTCTAGAGTGTATTAGACGGAATTTTTTCATACGCCACTTGATCTGTGGTTATAATAATCAGAAACTACTGCTATGAAAAGCTATGGAAATTAAAATACGTTTAGCATATTCTTAGCATCCTTGAAATCGCAATGCCTTTGGTTGAAACTTGTCAAAACTAAAAAAATCATTCACCACGATTTTAATTCGCGAGCAGTGGTAACGAAGACGCAATTCGATCAGGGAGCTCTCTTTTTAACATAATTTTGATATTCTACATTGTTTGTGTTCATCTGTCCATCTGTATTTAATAAATATTTCTTTCTTTAAAATTACAACCTAAGTTAGATTAAATAATATCGTTAATAAGTAAAATGGATAAAACTATAAAATTAGTCTAATGTGATTATTATTCCCAAATTTAGATTATTTCCCCTTCATAACTTTATGCTTGTTTGGAGAAATTAAACAACTTTTTAATTCATCGACTCTATTCATGCAAAGTTATGTTTTTTTTTAAAAACTCTTAACTTTTCTCTATTTTTTATTTTTGCGACCTAATGAGACTTCTCTATTTACAATATTCATCCGTTATATGAGTAGTGAAAGGAAAGAAGCGCCTTTACAATTATTTAAACCAATTCAGTATTTTTACGTCAAAGGCTTAATTAAGTCGTTTATGATAATGCCGTAAAATCGTATTATTGTATGTCATTAAATGTTAGTAATGCTAGATTCATATTTACTCTTGCAGCATATACGTACATTCGTACGGTCAGATTTTTTCCTGAAATTCTGGTTATAGTAATGCACTATTTAGTGCATAAAGTATAATTCTGTTTTCATAGGACCTCAAGTTATTTCTGAATTTTTTTTTGTGTGTAGAAAAGGTACGAATAACGATATAGAATAGGTAATAATAGGAAAATAATGAACAGAATATATTTAAAAAATTCAGATAAGAATAACTTTATTAGGTGACTTCTGAATAATATATAAAAATATCGAAAAAAATATAGAGTATGCAAATTGCACCAGTTACCTTTTTTATATGGTTTATAAATCTTATAAATATAGAAATATGGTTACACCTTCTAATGCTAAACTTACTGTGAATATTTGAATTTTCTAGTTGGTCGATCTCTAGTGTGTTCAAATTAGCATTCATTTTTGTAATCAGGCAAAGATAGTAAAACATTTAATAAGTGTGGATTTAAGTTTTAATTGAAGTAAATAGTATAATAAGCTTAAGAAAGTGTATTTTGCTGAAATTTCTTTAACGATATTATTTACTCGAGGCTACCAGTTAAGATTTTTATCGATTGTTGTAAATGACTTAGCAGTAAGTCTCGGTTATGTACAGTTCGGAAAAATCTCAGTACCATTTAATATTAGTTTTTGTAACTTCTAACCATATTAGTTTGAACATTGAAAAAAAACAATTAATTGTTTAACAAACAAATCCATCTTTTAAGCCCACTTCCTAATTATGTTTATTTTTATTTTATATTTCCTTATTTTGGTTATATGAGTGATGGCGTCTTCAGCCAATGCCATGCAAGAAGAGGATTTATGTTCATTTTATATCTTCTGTTTCCATAATTTCTTATTTTTACCTGAAACTAATTGAAAAATAGTACTTTCAGGTGATATTAACTAGATTTTCCTTCTGGTCCTAATAATTATCCGTTAAAATTTCAACAAACGGAAGCCACAATATTTTCAACAGATGTAACTTCATCGCCCGTCGTGTAGTGATGAACTTAGGTATCGTAATCAGCTTGTTATTCTTGAAATATTTTTAATTTTTTATGACAGTGTTCTAAAATTGTTACAACTATTAACGCGTATTTTGTTCTTGAGACGGTACGACTATGTACAGATCGATGATAGTCGCCCTCAACACACACTACCATTCAATGAACATGCTGCTATTTCGGTAACTGTAGAGCAGTCTTTTTAGGGTGCAGTAGTCAAATTTGGAACCCTTATACTTTTGCCATGTCTGTTTGTCTACCTGTCCGTCTATCTGTATATTACAGCCGTTTTGTTCGCAGATTATTAGTGCCATGTAATTGAAATTTGGCATGTTTCTGGATATTTATAATGTTTACAAAGAGTGAAAATAAATAATAATAAATAATGGTAATTAAAAAAAAATGTTTATCTCTTTTATATGTCAAGTATAGGATATCATTAAATAGTTTTATGTAAAATGTTAGTGATATGTACACTTATTTGTATATTAGTTTTGTTAGAGTTACGTTTCCCCACCCAATACCACTAAACTACCATTTTTGATTACTTGAAAAGTATTCACAATAGTGGTATACATATATATATATATATATATATGTATATCTATATATATATATATACATATATATCTATATATATATATATATATATATATATATATATATATATATATATGTATATATACATATATATACACACAAAGGAAAGTTGTTTTACTTAAGTAGGCCCTACAAGTTTACAAGTAATAGTCGACTAACTTATCAGATGCAGTTGGGTCTGTAAACAGTTCATAGAAACCCCAAACAAGCGACTTAAATCTATATCAAAAGTAACTTTATATTTTGAGATATATATTTATTAAGTCTAAGAAAGACGTATTAGGCGATATATTTATATATTTAGACGGTGAGAATAAATATTATTTAAATATCTACCATGTTTTAAGCTTGTAAAAGAATCGCCAATTTGTCTTTAATTTTTTGGGGTTTACATTATATTATAAGCAATTTAATAATTGCTCATAATTTCGTGCTTATCGCTTATTTCTTGCTATCTTGTGTCGTTGAAAGCAGCAAGATTGGTGATCCAGCAGCTATGAACCGTGATATTGAAATTATATACGAGATGCTATAGAAAGTAATTATTAATAGTTTTATATTACCATACCATTACCGATAGTCGATTTGGTGTCTCCCATATGCATGTGACTATTTGCCGTGTTTAATGTGTATACAGTGGTTTGTATTCAATTATAAAACAAATTGTTATATAAAACCGACTTAAAATATTATGCAAAAATTTGTATTACTTTATATTATAAAATTTATACTTTGTGTATGGGTCGAATATTAGAAGTGAATTTGCAGTGCATTATTAGTTCGACAATTTACGTTATGCGGAGTTTTGTTTGATGATGAATTAAAAGCGAAAATAATATATTACGGACTATGGTTGAATATCAGAATTAGATAGGATTTGTGGAACCAAATGTGAAACCAAATCGCATTAAATTGGCAAAAAACTGAAACTTGAAAACCATTTATTCCTTGAACTCCGCAAACATAAAAATAAATTCATGCGAATATTGGATCGAGATGTTCAAAGAAGACAGATCAATAAATAGAAGATCGACTAAAGGAAGACTATAAGTAGTTAAGTATATCTTAACTCTTTTGACTATAAGTAGTTAAGTATATCTTAACACAAAATTGTTTTGGGGTTATTTTGAAGCAAAAAAACTGGAATGTAACCTCAATAAATTCTTTCATATTTCATTGAAATAAAATAGTTGATATGGCACATACCAATGGAAACGTTTTATATTAATTTTATAAATACCGAACATTCATAAGTTAGAATACAAAAGTACAGTTGCAAATACAACAGTTACAATTGCAAATAAAATAAAGAAATTGTTATGTTTTCGCAGGTAAACATATAAGCAGAAAAAAATTAAGAGATTTTTAAATTTCTAAAGGGTACAATCCTTATCCCTTCTATATCTTATCCAACGGTAAATGAATTGAAACCTTCAGACTCTTGTAAGTATATCTGAACATAAATGTGATAGAAGAACATTTTATCACTTATCTCTAATGTAGGAAGTAGATACAGGTGGTTTTTAAACGACTTTTCGTTTACTAAACTATAAAGCCAATAAAGTTGCAATTTCCAAATGCCAACGTTCCAACAGTTCGATAGTAATGAAGCATGTAACCTTTTGCTCTGGAGGCAAGACTTTTATTTATCGTTATTGAAATTTTGTGTTGAGGTGTGTGTCGAGTGGCTTTATTCATCCCAGCTTTCACTAATATCATATTCGCAATCCACCCATTCGCAGGAGGTTATGATCGTTTTTCGTTTCCAGCAGCGACAACATCGTGCACTGATAAATATTGGTTTGAAATCGTTTTATCGTACACACTATTCAGTATACATTTACTAGGACTGGCAAAGCTCTTGATAGAACAAAAGAACCAATGAAACACAAGTAAAACTCGTACACGAGAGGTTCCTACACATACAGACCTTTATAGAAATTTAAGGGTTCTTGGTATTTCTATTAAGCTATGTATAAATGTTAATTTATGGCAATGCAAATATATTGTCTGCTACATCTTTTACAAGCATAAAAACATGATGGATACTTATAAATGAAAAGATTTAGGATAGTCTTTACAGTTTTTTATAACTTATGAGAGGATCTTTCTATAAACTCGGAGATCTTAAAAATTCTATTTGTTCATAATTTTAGGTTCAGAAATTTCGACAACAAAGGGGATGGGGTCATATTTTTTTGGACATTTTTCAGTATATTTCTGAAGAAATACCTGCCATTATAAAGTTGGGAAAAAAATATTTCTGACACCTTTATCATTAGTCGTTTCAAACGACACCTCACAAAACATAAAGAATTAAAAAAACTTCGATTCTTGATTCATCCCCCCCCTCCAAGATTTTCATGCACAAATTGTTGGGTATTAAATATTGAGATATGAGTGAGTAAATATGTTTTATGCCATATATCAAGTACCTACGGGATATGGTCTCTACGGAAAATGGCTGTGACAAACAGACACTTGAGCGATTTTAAAAGGGTCACGTTTTTTTCTTTTGAGGTACGGCATCCTACAAAATTATTTTTTGTAGCTATTGATACGTTTCTCCATACCAGCAGATCACCTAGTATTACTAAGTTTTCAAAATTTTTGAAAGTTTTAATATTCCTAAAATATTGCTTTATGTCTATATGTAACACAACTTCTGAATGTCTCAAAAACTAGAAACCATCAACATGGTTAACTAATTGTTTTATGCAATTGTTCATTATCGACATCTTAATTTTTTATCTATTTATGTACATTTTATGATTAAAAAATCTTAACAGTATCAAAAGACATAATATAATTAACTGGGTTATATTGCTTCAAATGCAATAATAAATATAATAAATATTATTTGCGTTTGATGTGAATATACATATTATTTGCGTTTGATGTGACCTTTGGTCTAGATTTCTACTCTCTGCTACGTATATATTTTTGGACTTACGTCTGTACGTAAGTCCAAGAATATATCACGCAATTACTTTACGGAAGTTTGAGAAAGTTTAAGAATGAAAAATGTTCTGACCTGTTTTCCTTTTCGTTTGAACCCCAGCTTCGAATGTCATTGAACAAAAGTTAAATCTGTCTTATAAATACATCAAAATCACATTAGTAATTTCACGGTGTCGGTTAAGTTGATGGAACAGCATTTTACAGACTGATGGCCGTGTAGATTATATGCTATTACTGCCAGTATATGCTATTACTGCCAGAAAATAGTTAATTTCCGATAAATATATTTACTTTTAACCTTCTATCGCTTCAGCAGAATATGGAAAGGAAAGGAAGATTCCTCAGTATATTTATAAAAAATTTCTCTCTATTAGGCTTATTTGGAAGTTATTTTTATCTGATTATTGGGTAAAATTAACATAATTAGACACATTTTGTTTTGGAAATAAGGTTTAGTTTAGATGAAAGTTGGAATTATAGATGTGTCATTCGTACGTTAGTTGCATATTAAAATTTGAAAACTTAAATTGCCATCATTTCTTGTTATTCATAGACTAGCTCTCTACCTGGCTTTTACCGCACGAAAGGGGCCATAATTATATTTAAATAACTTTTTTCATATAATATATTATATATATATAAATATATATATATATATATATATATATATATATATTTATATATATATATATATATATATATATGTATATATGTATATGTGTGCGTGTGTGTGTGTGTTTGTGTGAGTGTATGTGTATGTAATTAATTTATTAACGTTTAGATACTTATTCCTCGCTTTAGTGGAATACAGAAATGTACAGCCTCATTTTGTTCCACAATCCGTAGTAACAACTCATAATAATTAGATATAAATATCGTGAAACTAATTTCATTGTTGCCTGGTTTAGTTTGTTTTAGTTTTACCCAGTTCATTAATTATTTCATGGTTTTGAACACCGATTTCAAACGCCACGGGAGAATGGCATATGATACAATATGCTACACCACGTCTTACGGCCATACTTATTTCTTATCCGTATTTTAAAATTAATAGCGACGGAAATTTACATACATTTTTGAGAAGTTTTAAACCATAGTATTCTTAAAGCTAAAACTGGAAACAATAAAATGTGGTGGGATACGGCCAATTTGAACAAACAAGTTTCGTTAAATTTGAAATAAATATAAATTAGTTGTAATTTGTTATTAAAAATTATTTATATTTAGTTAATTTTACGGATGGCTAAAATTTCAATTAACAAATATTTGCATGATAGGCGAGAATACCTATCGAAATTCTAGATTCATCCATGTCAATATATTTACTTAAATATTTTTTAATGTTTATTTATATTTTGTGAATTTGTAGCAGTAGCTTCAACCAGAAAATTAAATTATGCTCTTAATTTTTAATAGCAAATTAAAAACCTATTCAAAAATCAGTTATCGTTATCAAGATTGAAAACCTGTTAAATAATAATATAATGTGCAAATATTGTAAATTTTACTACCGAATAATATAGGAGCAAAAGAACCTCCAAAATTAAAAAAAAATTATTAAACTGGTTAAAGGACAGTGCCTATCTTTCTATCGGATCTCGTAAAATAATTCTTCAAAATCAAATCCACTTTGATGTGAAATGGACCGCGAAAAAATGGAACATTATTACAGAGTCACTGTCTTAAAACAATTTATCATAACACTCAAGTATACGAAGATGTCTATACAGACATATGTATATATATATATATATATATATATATATATATAAGAAAGGACCGGGAACATGTGATTGCTTTGTTACATTTTAAAATACGCTATTAGTGTTACCGAATCTTTAGAGAATTAGAAGGCACCTGATAGTTGAAACTCGATTTTACATAATGAAAATAGATATGCATGTAAATAATATTAAGGCAAATCTTCCCTACTGCATCTTTTAATACGTTTGTGAAACTGAACCCGAAATAATTAACAAACTCTTGATAGATCAGAATATGAAAGTTGATTTTTTACTGTGATTATACTTTGCAGCTATATGGTGTTGATTTTGGGTAGTTTTCTCTAAGAAATGTCATAATTTAATTATCATTAAATTTTTAAAACTTAACGATCGTCTTTAGAATATCGTCAAAAATAAGAGGCACAGGGGCAAATAAAATTCCGCTGGTCACAGAGAATTTCGCCGGTGACGGTTGTTATCGATTCTACATACGGAACATGGTCGATTCTACATACGGAACATGTCTAACAAAGATTTCCACAGGCAGATATTGGTAATATAAAATTAAAAAAAAATAAAATACATTATGCAAGAATGGAACTTATTCTAATGCGATTTTATTAGTGAATGTCGTAAGACTGAAGATGAGCATACTTAGCAACAACTATAATAAAATTAAATATATACCTAGATAAAAGACACATGAGTATTTACATTATTAAGATGATTAATGACTCTTGTGTCTTATAGAATTGTGTGAAATATTGAAGTGTTTATAAAAATTCAACGAAAAATAATAACGAGTGTGGCAATTTTCAAAGTTTAGAAGTGAACTACTTCTATCATGAGCAAATTTACGTCCCATTTGCCATAATGGAATTGTAATCGAGTTATTTCTCACAACAGCACATTTTGTAATAAAAAGAAATATTTTATTGAGAGAACCACCTATTAACCAGTAAAATTTCCATATACATTTTCGCTGCAGGCACACTGGGGTTGCCACGTTTTTCGAATTTGTTACATTCCACTAAACTCTCAACGAATATTCAGTACAAAGTTTCGTCTTATTTATTTTTCAAAAAATATTGGTTTAGCTAATTCATATTTAGGTAGAACTTCGGAACTTTTCTGTAAAAATATTCTCGACTGACTAGTTAATTGATTGAGGGACTCATTTGGACTCACAGCACCTTATAAACGTACTTACATCAAATAAATCTTCAGAATATGGCACTCGACTATCTCACAATGAAGGTTAAAAATATATTGGTCAACTGTTATTAAATTATCATTATTTTAGCGATATTCGTAAAATATCATTTTAATATAAATATTTTACATATACTGTTACGAGCTTCCTATTCTCGCCTCTTTAATGCCAATCACTTTCTGCCCCAGTAGTTAATTAATCCATTTTGTCAACGTATTATAATAAACCTTATTTTCCTTCGCACTACTTTTCGTTGCATCGCTTAAATATGGCTGATACTATTATCTTATTTATAGGAGATCATTATATAGTGACGTAAATAGAAAGAAAAGAACACAATTATTTCGTATGCACCAAATTTAAACACTAATATTTAATACAATAACCATTAATGAAATACTCATTACCAAACTAATGGTCTGTATGAATTTAATTTAAATTTTATCATCTTGGACGAGTTCGCGCTTTAATATTAATTTTTCAGATCTTATCCTCGAACAAACGTGCGTTGACATTTTCGTATGAAACTAGTTACAGATTGACAGATTCACACAGAATATTTATTATTATGACAGGTGCAATCCGATATTTAGTAGGTCTAAGATTCATGACAAGAGAATTTTCACAGCATGAGGATAATCTCTATTAATAGTGTGTATGCCAAAAATATATTCACAATATTTCTTTAAATTGTGATTAGCATGAATACAGTATTAGGCACAGGTACATAAGTACTAGGCTGTCCAGGGTGTCAAACAGTTTTATATGCAATAGTGTCAAATTTTCTAACAAATAGCCTGCAACTATTAAAGTTTGTAAGGCATTCATTTCCACAGAAGAGTGAAGGACATGCTTATATAGACACTAGGGATATAAGATAATCATAACTAGGGATATAAGACGTGATGAGCATTTTATTATGATCCACAGACCAGAAGAGAATTTTCGCTCAAATGTACTTCGATATATATATATATATATATATATATATTTATATATATATATATATATATATACATATATATATATATATATATATATATCTGCACATTAGATACTTTCGTTTAATTATATACTATAAGTTGAACAATGCAAAAATATCCCAGTAATAAACTAGTGTAAAAATATTGTCAATTTATTTATGTTATTAATAATAACGTTAGTAACAATTAACAATTTCTGAACAGTAGTTTAACAAAGTACACTTTTTGTATCATACAATAAGATATATTACCAGGAAGTTTACTTAGGAAAACGTGCATAGTCTACGATGTCCAGATTAAAATTTAGAAGGTAGGGAAACTGACAGATATTATTTGGTTTATTATTTTGAAAAACAACTAAATGTCCATGTGTGCATATTATGCTTGCCACATGATACTTTGGAAAATATTATACTACAAACGTCGATCTTGTCTTCATCCAACACAATTTATTCAACAATACAGATAAATGAAATTCTCATTAAAAGTTATATTTAATTTAGGAAAATCGTTCATTCATTTAACCATTTTTAGCTATTGTTTCAAATATGGAGACTGCGCTGAACTTAGTTTTTTAATAACTCTTGAAGTTGGGTACATTATTAACTAATCGTTTTTTGTGTATCTTGAAATTATTTTAAGGGACCGATTACTGTACGATTTTTAAATTAAGCGAGACCATGCGCCCATCATTTCAAAGAAAGTAAATCACAATTCAGTCTCGACATATTCATATGTCTTCAATCGGAGGGTGATGGAAACCCATCAAATTCTAGTATCTCATTATGGGCGGATTCAAAGAGATTTTGGAGAGTACTCGTGTTTTGATAGTAACACCACCCCTTATAAAACCGTGAAAGTATTTGTATATGTTTACGGTAGGCTCAAGTGCTTACTCTTACGATGTACTACCATCATATACGAGAATGAAATGTTTTCGAAATTTATTAATACATCCGTGACTTTGTGTTATATAAAAATGAATCAACCAACTTTTCTTGTACGGAAGAACATATTACTATAATTTTTTACCATTGTACTGTAATAAAACATTTTACAGCTTATTATAATAAAGTTTAAGATTGAAGACAAAACAATGCATATTTATGCCTTTTATCTTAAGGGCTGATTATAACCGTCTCCAAATGGATAGTCTCTTGAATAACCAATATATGTATATATATATATATATATATATATATATATATATATATATATATATATACATATATGTAATTTTGTCAAATATAATAACAACGTACTTTTTATTTCACATTTTTAATGTGGGTATGCCACAACGGCACTTCCAAAACATCTCCAAACGTTAGAAAAACTTTATTAGTTTATGGATCTTTTAGGTCTAATAATATCTGTTGAGTAAACAAAGGAAAAAAGCCACTATTTTTTATATTAATTTTTCCAAACATGACAGAAATACAATGTAATAGTTTCATAATTTTCCATGAAGACAGTATGAATTGTAAAAAAATATTTCTTCTATTCTCAATTATAAGACAATTTATTTTAGAAAAAAGCAAGTAAGCCAAGATATAAAATTTTAGGAAAAAGCAATTAACCAAGATATAAAATTGATAACAAAGTCAATAAGCTAAGAGAAAAACTATAAATGAAAAGAGCAAAATTACATCAACCTTTATAGAAAATGGTTAACCAGGAACTCTTAAAATTTCCATGTAGTTGAAAGGGGGTTTTGTAAGTGTAAGATATAATTGTAACTTTTTTATTCTAATAAAATAAATAGATGTGTAATAATAGGAATTTCAATGTTGTATATATAATAGTAACTTTTCTATTCTAATAAAATAAATAGGTATAAAATATTAGGAATTTAATTTAAATATTAGTCGATAATCTCAGAATTTTAGTACATTTAAAATTAAGTCAAGGGTATAATTATCACCTTTCGAATATTTCAATTGTCATAAATTTCGTAACACAACTGAACAATTACCTCATGGTCATTATAAGACGTGTCGTTTTTATCTAGACGAAATATTTTGCTGTTTTTTACATATCGTAAAAAGTTGGTTTCGATTTCTTTAACGTTAAGATCTTAGACCTAAGTTTATTGACGACATAGAAATACTTGTAAGTTTTTCAAGAACAAGTATTCTCCGCTACGAAATAACCGGTTTTTTTTGTCGTCAGCTTTTTGTTTTTAAGTAGATGGTGATCTGACTCCTTATCGCATATTTTCTTTCAGTCGTAAACAATATATTATCAGCTGATCTGCCGATACTGATACAAATCTGATAAAATTTGGGAGCGCAGTGGCAATTGGTAAGGTCTTTCGATATGACTTATAAGAACGTCATCAGCAGAAGCTAAGATTCGTGGCCCAGGGGATCGAACACACAGGTGAAATGTTATAGCCGTGAGTTTTTTTATCATTATTTTTTTTTAATATTCTCTAAAAACATCTGTACTAGTCTATCAAATGTAATTTTTATATTGAGGGTCATTCTGAGTTTTAATATAAACTACTTAAGAAAATCTCGTCATTAATTAGCGGGCTCACATATATTACAATATTTCGATTGTATGCTGCTGTTGAAATGGTCAAGTAATACCATGATTATTTTTGCAATTTTTATCGATTAATTCATAGAAATATCTTGAGTTGGCTAATATTAAACTTGCTCTAAATTGTCTTACTTATTAGACTATTAAAGGGGATTAGCCAAGTACTTTTAATATTTTTTTTACGAAGGATCACGCAGATGAAGCGGTTTCTAAAATACTACAAAAATATTTCTATATGGAAACAAGATTCAACCACTATAGATTTTGTACTATTAAAATTGGATTAAACAGTTTAACTTTTTTATAAACACAAAAAGAAAAACCATGTATATTATTAATGAGATACTATAATTTTCTATGATGTACCTTAATTTTATCTACAGCTCAATCGTTTAGATCTCAGTATATCCCGTCTAATAAATTAAGTTTTTATTAACCGTTTTATATTAATATTTAGCATATTTCCTTCGTGTATAGTACACAATTACTATGCAACCTCTCCAATGTGCAGTTGGTAGATGGCTTACCAATTACAGTTTGTAGCTTCTCAAACTAGTGGCGCTTTAGCCCGACACTAACAGTACAGTATTTAGTTAAATTAGTATAAGCATCATTTCAGCTCTTTTTGGCAAGCAGCCGAGAATCAAACCTAGGACCCCGCCCTGTGGTTCGTCATCAAGGCTATATAAGCCTTGTAAATAAACCAAGGCGCCAATGGTTGTCACTTACAGTTATCAATTTTGATTAAATAATATACAACACAACTTTTTCTTACTACGTATAATATTAAAGTATAAGCTGAAACGGGTATAAAACCCAATATATTGAACGTGTGTGGCATCATCTTTGAAATTTCTTATTAGTTAAGTTTTGCTTCATGTACCCGAAAATATGCGGTTTATAACTTACTATATTTGGGTTTCAGGTGTCCCCGAAAGACAATAGAATGAAATCCCATAAAGCATAGACGCATAAAGCATAGAAGTGAGTCTTTCCATCACTACTGAGATATTTTTTTAACAAATGCCTCGATCACATACCTTCTTAATCTTTTAACATTTGAAATATTTTCATATACAATTCCTTGTGTTAAATGAAACACACTGAAATGAAAATGAAAATATTTACATTCAAAATTCAGAAAATAACAAAGCTTATACTTTACTTTATGGCTATTTCACTTTTAAGGTCACATTTTTTCTCATATGTTATTATTCAACTGCCTATCCTTTAGATCATCTACAGAAATACTTAGTGATTTCTTTTGCAAGATCCTTATTTGTTAATGAAAATTTTTACAACCTTTTTTCGGAGCTTTTAAATATTCATTTAATTTGGCAACATATTTTTCGTTGTGTTAATTTTTTCTTTTAAAATTTTTAAAACATACAATATATTCCAAAATCAATCTCGTTATGTATGGAGGCCTATCTCTGGGAAAGTGCATTATTCTGGAGTCTCAACAAGTGACTTCTCTATTAAAATTTATGCTCGTTGAATTGAAACAAGGAATGTTCACAATTATAACTCTTATGTTTCAAATAAAGGGAACAATCTGAATAATTTAATGTTTTCATCGGAGTCTGGATAAATGAAAATCCCTAATCTCTCAAGTATCACGTGGAATAATCATCACAATTTGCATTTTGTAAGACTCTAACAAAATATTCCTGTTAAATCTTTTAAAGGCAGTAACGCTGAACATTTTTCTTGCGGTTTTAAGCATATCAAGTGTCATTTCTATACGACTCACGCCAATTCTAATTATTTTCAATAGATTTTGCTTCTTTCGGAGTGGGGCCAATAAATTCGTATTTTTAACACAGTCTTTCGCTTTGTTTACTGAATTAATCTTCTTTTCTTTTATTGAAGTATTCTTCATATTAAAAAAATTTCGTTCTCAAATTTTTAAGATAAAAGGAAAAAGTGTTACTTGAACATAAAATAAATTGAACCATATAGCTATATCTATGAATAAAGAATTATTATTATCGTTTATTTCTGATAATTATATTGATGAAACTGACTTATTATTAGTTTACTTTCTATTATTTTGACTTTTTGAAAATATTATGAAACAGCAGACAATAATCTTTGATAGTTAAAATTCAATTAAAAACTCTAATAAGAATTTGAAAAAGATGTCTCTAAATTTTTTATTAATTCTATGATTGTTAATTATTCTCGTCTAAGTATTTTTTTAGTTGGACAATGTTTATTTATATTTTATGCCTACACTATATTATGTTTATATGTAACTTAGTATTATAATTATGTTAATCAATGGATGTTGAAATGGACGTACACTTCTATAAGCAAAACATGAAATATCGTGTTAGAATATTTTTAACCATGATTTTTGATTACTTAAACATAAAGTAATTCGTAAATGCCTCCACGTACGCAGATTCCTAAAATAATAGTGACAAACTATAGATACTTTGTAATTCTGTAAATATGTATCCTCTAGTTCCTAAATATTCTATTACAAGTTAAATAGTTGCAAGTTATTGACATTTAATATTAATTACAAGTTAAATAGTTGCAGGTTATTGACATTTAACAAAATTATTTTATTGGTTCTTAATATAGATTTACATTAAAAAAATGTTGTAATCAATAAAAACTCGACAAAAGCTTTTAGCCCTTTTTAGCAGAACTAAGCACGATATCTTTTTAAATAAAATTGAATGAAATATCAAGTCGGATATTTCTCACGAACTTACATCCGTAAAGTACAAAATGTTTATTAGAAACCCGCTTTAAAAAATACTCAACTGCAACAATTTTTTCATATCGATATTTAGGTCATAGGTCATCCTTTAAATATAATTTAAATGTAATCTCTAATTTTAAATTATTATTAGTTAGATCTCAAGTATTGAATAGAGTGGAATATTTGCGGCATTCTTTTTTTTGTAAACCACTATATTCGACGAAAATTACCGTTCTGCAATTTGAAATTCTCATAAAAACTAATGCTTTATACGTTTAAATAACAATGTGCTATTGTGATAATAATGAGCTATTTTGAGTTAAATTCCATAAGGTAATAAATAGCTACCATTGCATTATGCCATTATACTGACTTTTGATGTGAAAACGTTTATTTGCTCGTTAAGTATATAAGAGGCGGTTGAACTTTTTTGTGTAAAAAAATATATGCAGATTTTAATCGTCAATAACTACAAGAATATGAAATGAAAATATAGATCTCTCTATTATCATTTGATAATATAGAGACGATGGCAACGTGATAGCGCCTGATGAGTATGTATTGCGATCACCATATATCGTCATATAGTTATTGTAAGGAATCAATGCGTGTACGTCAGCGGAGGGTGCTACGGTAAACTATGATGTTATTGAGCACGATACAGGAATGTAATCGAGCTTGATGTGCCACATCTCGTCGAAAGACACTCTGCAAACATATATATTGGGTGCGGGAAAACCAAGTGTAAGTGAAAGCTTCCAGAGTGATGATTACTAAATTACATATTAACACGAAACACATATTATGATTTTTATATGATAAACTGCGCCTTTCGGTGTTTTTTTGTGACGTATCACTTTCTAGTAGCTATATTTTAAAATTCTTATTATAATATTAATTGTATTTAATTTCCTTTGCTTTTATTTTTTGTTTTCTAAACGGTTGCAACCAAAGGAAAATATATTTGGTTCTAATTGGTATGACGATGGATTTGATGGTTTAAAATTTATAAGATACGCACAGACGGATAGGCTTCGCGCGGAATCACATCAAAGAAATTTGCCTATCATATTTCTTTGCCTATCATATTGCAAGTATATACCTGAAATTAAACAGTAAAAATTACTTAACATTAACTGTTTTAGTTAAACAAATGACTACTGGAAATAGTACATTTCCAACTCCATAATTTTCATATCATATAAAAATTAATATATTTTTATTTCTAAATACTTAATTTTCCAATGTCAGAAAATGAAACATGTACGGCTGTCAAAGTATTTATAAAACGAGAGAAATAGAAATGAATTATTCAATAATTTAGTGACCGAAATTATTTGTCATAAAGCCAGTCTTTAACTTGATACACACATTACATTCTCTTATGTATATCGTTTACCTAGTTACAAAAATAAACGATATACATAAGAATTTTCTACTGGGAAAATTATTATTATATATATCGTTAACTGGTTGTACGTTATTTTTTAAGTATAAACGTTATTGATTTCTTTTATAAAATAAAGCAATAACGTTAAAAATTAAAAAAAATAAATGAATTACGGTTGAATTTCGGCCACTGGGAGACCTCTAGTTTACACAAGTACTTCAGGTTTATCGTTAATAAAAATATATATTACTTTTTTAACTTATCTCTATTATGATCCGGTGGTATACCTAATTCCATTTTATTTAGTTGCGGTCAACGTAAGGGTGTCAAATATTTGGTTACTCAAGAAATAAGTAAATCATAACAGGACCAATACTGAGTATTAATTGGATAATTTCACCAGAAAACATTTTAATGTTTATATTCTGAAGTGCTCTATAGATTTGTTTGTATTTTATTCCAAATACTTATAGTTTAATAATTATCAAAAGGTGTCTTATTTATGTTCCTGAGATCGTGTATTGAACTAGACAGTCGACATCAGGATTCATATCCATGCAACTCTAATTTGGGACCGCAGATGGCCATTAGTACGTGAAAGTTTATCATAAAAAATATCTTCAACACAACCCAGTCGGCAATCTCATCATGGCTGCGTTTGTTTCAAGCGCATTTTTACATGAGCGAATTAAAGAAAGTCTTAATCAAAATTCGTGAATCATAAAGGTTTTAAAGAATATATTGCAATTTTGTTATTTAATTCAGACTGATTGATTTTTTACAACTTGCTCACGATCATAGAAAAAAAATTGGTGCTTTGTTTTCTGCAGAAAAGCACAAACGATTTGACGTGAAAACTTGAAATTACGTGATAAAACGTATTAATTATTTACTTGGAAAATTGAGAAGAAAGAAAAAAAAACCGATATTTATTTCAATTTAATTTGTGAGTTGTATAACTTGAAATGGTTATAGGCATTCCAAACATTTTTTCATCAAAACGACCAAAAGATGCATCTCCTCCTTTTGAAATTTTGAAAAAGCGATTTTATTAGAAGATTGCCTAAAGATTACCTAAAAACTATAGCTGTTACTCTAAACTTCGTAGTTTTTGAGAAATTTATCATATTTTGTCGATTATAAAAGATGAACTAGGGATTACGTTTACATGATGAAAAATAATATTAATTAAATATTTATCTTTGCATAATTGAGTACTAAAGCACTGTAGTGCTTTTCTATTATTTTTTTGTGGATATATAATATTACATGCCATTATTGCCGTGTATTAATATTTTATTTTATTTATGTTATAGTAATGTAAATAAGAGCAAAATATAAATTTCTTCTATCTTGCTAAAATGCTACGCGCAATAGAAAATGTTAATATTTGTTTGTCTCGCTTTATCATAAGTATAATTGAATGGACGTAAAGCTACTCTTAATTTAATTGACGAAAATTTCCATTGAAATTGATACAGCTGATTTTTCATAATATTAAACATTACCTAAAATACAAACATGATAATGTGTACGTATGTAAATATATATATATATATATATATATATATATATATATATATATATATATATATATATATACATAAATATATATATATATATATATATATATATATATAAACATACATGATAATACACGTGTTACAGAAGGTCCATAATATCTCACAATGGGATACATAAAGAAAAACATTTCAATAAATAGCTTCTTCAAAATGCTCTGTAATTATTATAAACTTTCATTTACGAAATTGTTAATGCGAAATTGTTATAATAATAACTTTGGTTATCTAGATTTACAGCGTGCTTCCTGTATGAGAAATTAATCTCAGTTTTTAACGTGGTGATCTTTGGTGCGATTTAATGTAGCTACTAAACGACTTTGAGGAGGTTCTCAATTCGTCGGGATCTTTTTTTTATGTATGTTCAGTGATAATTCTTCACCAAATTTTCCGATCTTAATGACTCTTTTTTATTTGAAAGACGGTAATATACCTAAATATGATGTTGATGTAATGATCAGGTCCGGAAACCACATAAATATGGATTACGGATTCCACATAAATTTGATGATGATCTGATGATCAGGTTCGGAAATTAGTGATGATTCCATCATTAATTACTTAATGAATGGCAGTAAATCAATTATTATTATATTCAAGATATTATTAACATATTCAAGTTATTTGCTACGTGTAGTTGTTATTTTGCAAAGTAACTACATTACTTACCAGGTGAGGGTCTGATGGTAAGTTCTAGAGATGAATAATGGAACTCCTTAAAGGATGTTAGTAAATCAACCGTGATTATAGATATTGGCTACTTTGCAAAATAACTGCACCATCGACCAGATCCGAGTCGGATGATGAGCTCTGGAGATGAACAATGGAACTTCTTAACGGATGGTTGTTAATTGAAAGTGATTCTATATGTTTGCTAGTGGCAGTTGTTACTTTGTTAACTACATTTTGATAACTACACTATCGACTATGCCAGAGTCTGATGATGCGTTCTGGAGATGAACAATGGAAAGCATTATCGGGCGGTAGTAAATCGATCGCGATTCAATATATATGCTACTTGTTAATTGTTACTTTAGCTATTATCTTACAAAATCTGATATTAGATTTCGATATGGAGAAAGGAACTTCTCAAGGGTATTTTTTAATTTGCAAAATCTGATATTGGACTTCGGATATGAAGAATTGCTACTAATATCGCTACTACTATGAAAGCGGCTACTACTATCGCTTCATTTTTATGTGTTGTTGATAACCAACTTTAGACAAAGAGGAAATTATCTATAGTCTTGCTTTTCCCTTGAATTTTAATTATTATAAAATATTCTAAGAAAGAAAATCATTGCGATGATTAATATTTATATATTAATAACTAAACATTTTTAAAATTAAGTATCACTTAAAAATACCGGCTTCAAAACTAAAATGTACAAAAAAGTACAAAATAATTAACTCAAAACAAGTACCTGTTTATTGGCAATAAATAACCAAGTTACTTATTTAAGTCGGTGCCAGCATAACCGATTAGCTCAAACAAATGTAAAGTTTTATATTATAAATACGCCCTTTATGAACCTATTTAGTATTGTGAGTACATTATAAGTTTAGGTTTTAAATTTACATTATAAATTAAATTAAATTATAAATTTGTATAAGTTGAGCGACAGTGCTGGCAGAAACTTCAAAAATAAGTAACTTAGTTATGTATTGCCAATAAGTAGGTACTTATTTTGAGTGAAATATTTTTTTACTTTTTAGAACCTACCTTTCTTGAAGTTTGTTTTTTAAAAGATATATGATATATGAAAGCTTTTGCTACAAATTTGTTCTAAGTACCGGCAGCGTGTAAGCCTCAACAATATTATATATCTCTGGTTGAAAATGCTGTAGAACACAGATATTAGCCTGATCACTGAAAAATTTTCCTATGAGATAATCATTGATAGTGAATCCAACGTCACCGATATCTCTTGCGAGATACTAAAATTGTTTGATTAAAAGCTCGTTTGATTCCATTACATATTACCCTGTAGAGAGAATTAGATAGTAAGATTACAGTAAGTTGGAAAATATATATCCGTATCATTTTCACATTTAAGTAATATTTTAAATATAGTGTAAGTAAGTTATAAAACTCACGCATGCCTTATGGGACCGGATATATAAAGGAAATATTATTTTGGCCAGACGTGAAAAGTAATGAGCTTTACAAATAACATACTTTACTGTTTCAGACTTCACAAAGACTTTTAGGTGTATCGTAGAATGTTGTCAACGACATTATAATTATATGAGAGTTTGCTGCGTTGTAACTGAAACTACTAATATATTAAAATAAAGTACAACTGTTGGCGTGAAATAATTGATTTCCCAATTCATGTCGTAAATTGGCTATTGATTACTGCTTTCATTGTAGTGATATTAATTTAACCAGGATTATCAGTATAAGTAGTTAGCATCATTGACGAGTGAAAGAATTTTAATGGACTTCCGATGAATTGTAGGGTATTAAAATATTTGTTAGGCATTATAAAAGATGTGAACTATAAGTTATAAAATGGATCCTAGTCCTTACATGCGAGGACGGGGACACAGGTTTTTTCATTTGCCTGGAGCATGCACCTGTCTTTTCTGTAGTTCTGTTCAATACAGTTTTACGAGATGTGCCTAGTCAGATATTTTTTTTGGTGGTGGTTCACGACTGATCACTAGTTAGAGTGATGTTTATTTAAATTGATGTGTGTTTTTTTTGTGTTTTTGTTATTTATTATTATTTGTAGTAGATTATATTACCATTTTTTGTGGTATTTTGTCTACCGTCTTGGGTAAATCAGTAAGCTGGACATAGAGCTTCCAAGAAATATATTAATTATTCAATGTCATTAATTTACTAGCCATCAGAAAACTTTTCTCGTAAATTGATATACATAAGAGAAGAATTAAACCAAACTTATAAAATTTAGTATGAATAGTACATCTGCTGAATTAGACATAGATACATACAGGATACATTTTTCACGTAACTTTCATAAGAAGTTTAGATACTTTAAACTTTCTACTCTTTGAAAGTTAATCCTTTACTATAATTTTTGATATTGAATATATTTGGTGTTAATTTTGTAGAAAATTATTCACAATTAAATGAAACTACGTGATGTAGTATTATTTCTACTTTATTTAAGTTTTTTAAAACGACCTAGGTTTCGTTGTATTACATCTTCAGGTAGGCTATTTGCTAATAGCCCACCTGAAGATAAATAGCCCACCTGAACTTAACACTTACTTACACTTCTAACTTCACGTAGTTTCATTTAATTGTGTATAATTTTTGAGTGAAGGATCGCCGTATCTATGTGTGTTTATGCGTGCATAATGAAATAGACATTGGGACGTAACGATGCAAGGGTAGAAGATGTTGGACTTCATAATAGATGATACACGTGGTTTACCTCAACTAGGTAGATTAGTTATAAAATATAATATATGTATATAGTATAAAATTTGAAAAAAAAAATTTTATAAAAAGATAAAAAGTAAGTAAGTAATTTGCCCTACTGAATAATTTGTTTGTTTTTCTCGTTTTTCTTCAGTTTTACCCTAACATCTGTCGATAACACAAAATATGAATTTCATGTCAATGTCGATATTATGACATAGGAATGAGTTTTTATATTTCTTGGAAAATACTTTTCAAATCTACATTATGTAATCATGTGAATGACAAAATTCATTTCAAGTATGGATATATTTCGAGGATTTTTCTCTATAGAGAAGAAATAAGAAAAATGTCATTCAATATCACCTTTAATATTTCGACAATTTCAGCATTTCGTTAGCATTGCTCTTATAAAAATGGTATTAAATGGTATTTCCAATAAGATGGTTAGAGCAAGATAGTTTTTATTCGCTGTCTGATACTTCACTAGTACCAATGATGCAGGTAGTATATGATTTTCTATCCAGTTATAATAGTTAAGGGTCATTTAAACAACAGTTGTATTGAGCGTATTAAGAGTGCTGCAAATGACCTTTAACATCGCCCGTTGAAACTATGAAACCTATAAAAAATCAAAATTGCCTACTTCATTCGCAATTTATATCGATCAGCACAACAACGTAATTGAAGTCGTTATTTTTAAGAAACATTTGTGTAAAAAATCCTTGTTCTATTTCTAATCCTTGTTGTATTTACATAAAAAGTCAATAAAGTATTGTCTAAATTGGAAGTGAATTGTAATAACAGAAACGTAAATTCTCATTTTCTTAAAGTCGGTTAGCCGTTTACTTTCACATAAAAGCAATCGCTATAATTGAGAACCAGAAATAATTTCTAAAAGTTGGTTTCTGGTTCTTCATACATGATGCAATTTTTATATTAGCCTTTTTATCACAAGTCAAAAAAACATATTCATTTTCATTCAGTCGATGGTATCATCAATGTGTAAGATGAAATTTTATCAGTATGTATTATTTTAAAATTATATATACAAATATACTGCCCACGTCACGTTAGCTTAAAATATATAGTGACGGCAAGCAAAATTAGAATTTTAGTTGGCACAGCTAACAATAATGTAAGACAACGTAAAAACCGGCGTCGCGTGTCGGAATACACAGAAGTAAGATTTCGTAGTTGTTCATATTCCTAACAAATATTTATACAAGTTAATTCCCATAATTTTTGTTGAAAGTCCTAATAAAATGTTTGCAGATAGAATTTTTCCACATTTTCAGGCGCATGGCAAAAAAAATAGAAGAGTGGGGAACATAGGACATCGTTTTAAAATTTAACAATTATCAATCAAGGTTTAAAAATGAAAATAGTAAAAGGAATCACAAATCCATTTTAAAAGACCTGACCAATTATATCACGATCGATGTGATATAGAAAAATATCCTTAACCAATTTTCTTTATTCTTGATTCAGGTTATCATTGAATAAAAGGAACAGTAGATTCTAGGTAGAGAGATCTAGTAAGATCATGTTGGTTAAGTGACTCTGTTGTAAAATAAATATTACTTATACAATTCTACATATCCTACTGAGTTATGACACTACACTTGACTTATATTTATTTTATGAACTATCCTTGCTTCTAAAATCCTGAGCTAAAATATTACCCGATTTGCGATTTAGATGGCTGCTTGCAATGCAAAGTCCAACTGTGATTTATTCTAAAGACATGCGTATTTTTTTATGACGGTTCACAAAATTTATTGCTAAAAAGATGAGAATTCATTTATTTACAACCGAGTTAAGTCAACGTAAAGTTAAGGACTATATCTTTGCAGTGGTGTGTCGGGTCGATCCTTTGACGAAGCTATTCTGACACTGATTACCGTCCGCTCCTCGAGAGGTGCTAGACTAACGTGTTGATTGGCTTTTGTAACAATAAGTTCGCCATGTGCGTAAATTGTATATATGAAAGCACATAAATAAACACATAAGGTCTAAATTTTTTTAAAATTTTCCGAATTTGCAAAAGAGTTTGGAATATTTTTTTAAAAATACAACACTGAACGAGGTAAAAAAGGATTTTGTTTTGTACAGTAGGTAGGTAGACGTGATATTAAAAAAGGAAATTATTACGCATTGCAAACAAAATTATACTTCATAATTTCTTTATTTTGGAAAGACTAATATCTTTTAGCTTTTCATGAACATTCAGATATCTGTAACAGAACGATTTGAACAATTGGCTACTATAAAGTTTAAAAGTGATATTTTTTCAGAGGTTCGGTAGACGCGTGCAAAAAACAAAAGCATTTGAAGCTAAATGTGAATTTTATATTTTGATATCTAAGAGACAAAATCACTAAGTTTCATAAAATTTAAAAATAACACGCCTTCGCACTTGAATTATTTTTGACGATTTTATATAGAACTAGATTGGATTTACTCGTGTGAAAGAGAGACGTGAAAGTGCTAACTCATGAAAGCAACAAAGTCTAAATAGAAAAAGGGAAATTGTCTAATATACTCTGAATAAATACGGCCTTATTTAAGTAATTTCTAAGACTTCTATAGTATTCTTCTTTTCATGAAGACTCTGAGTTTTATATCTAATTCTTTTTTCCTATTTAAATGTACTTAAATTTTGTAATAGTGTTCCACCAAATTTGAATTTTAGTAAAACCACGAGTTTCGTTAATTCGTTCGTGGATAGATAGTTTAGAAATTGGACGAGGTTATTTTTTTGTGTCAATTTCACCTAAAATTATACCAGCCTTTATAAGTAATGGTTATGGTAGTTATCTGTAGATAGTAATAATGTAATATCTAGATACTAAAGTTAAAACTTCATTGGGTAATATTAGCTGCTAAAAATGTCAAAAATTCTCTTTTTATTTGTAATATAGTCAAAATTAATTTATAAAAAAATATTAAAAGCACTGAAAGGCGGCACCGATTTAAAATTTTGAAGAAGCGGTACAAAACATTTCTTTCTATAATTATAGTATGGAATTAAGGCACATTTATTTCTATCAAATATTAGTAAATATTTATGACCATTACACAATTTATAGTGGGCTACACTTTTACACCTACATATTTGATCTATTCATATATGAATATTGCATCAGTAAGAAATATAACAAGTAATATTCCATACTGTAAATTCATTATTTAAAAGAAAAAATTAAAAAAGCATATGCACTACACTCAGCTGCCGGAAAAAGGCAGTAGAGCATGCACGTTATACTGATTTGTAACGTAAAATTTTAAATCCCTGATTTGTTTTTAAGTTTAAGCCGTACAAATTTTTTTTAATTATTACACAGCGCCTAAATTAGAATTTTTAATTGATTAATTTTAAATTTACAAAATGGCTTATTTATTCAATTACCTAAAGGAAACCAAATGGAACAATTTTAAAGAAATTGTTTTGAAATTGAAAAGAAAAAACTTTGTCTGCTAACAACGCCATTTGATTTCGAAAAATGTTGTCATTCATAGATTCTTAAATATATTTAATATATATATATATATATATATATATATATATATATATATATATAATAAATATCTTTTAATTATATTGCACTAGTGTCCATAACTGTCTTACAAAAATAACAAATTTTTTAAATATTGAAAATGTTACCTTTTGAAATTTTGAGTCATGAAAGTTATTATCTTTTATTATTATTTTAAATTTAAATTCAGTACCATTTTTGACAGCGTTCACGAGGAAACCCTTTGTTCCTACACTTGTTGCAAACTCATTCAAGACGCCGCTTGACAGAATTAGGGACGGGCTCCCTTCAAAGTGATACACCTTGCCCGGTCACTAGAGACGAACTTTAATAATCGAAAAATAATTTCATGATTAACTAAAATCAAACTGTGTAAAGTAGGTTTCCGTTTTTATTAAACAGCATTAGAAAAAGTTAAGATACTTCGCAGTGCATTATACAAATTTAGTTCAAAGTACTTACCTACGCAAACGGTCAAGCCTGTAGGTTTTATTAAAATAGTTAACATATTTTATTAATCGTTCAGGCAATAGATGGAATGGCTATTGAACTCAGACCTACTATAAATTATATAAATTACACAGCTTAGTAGAATAATTCAGATTGCACAAAGGAATTTATTTAAATTCCATGGGACACCCGAAAGTGATTTCCCAAAATACAACGATATGCTCACGTACATAACAAGTAATTAATTCAATAACAAACGTTGAGCTTATTCTAGTATGTAAAGTAAATTAGACTTATTTGAAAATCAATTATATAAAAACCATAAGAAATTTACTCTTTTGAAGAATTATATACGGGTCTGTGGACACTACAAGCATAAAGGTGAGTATAAATATAATTGAGGAACTAATCAAAGAGAACTTTTTTCAAAATACCATATACTTTAACTTAAGAAGGTTAAACTTGTTTTAAAATGAAGATAATGCAAACATAATAAGCTTTTATAAATTATGTTGAGTGCTTATACCGTCCTCAACTTAATTTATAAAAGTTTATTACGTTTTATTACATAATTTTTAAAATTTTTTAATTCATTTTTGCTTAAAGTGATGCTAAATATAAATATTAATGTAGTATATAAAAAAGTATAAAAACATATTACGGTTTTATACCTTATATCGAAGTGAATGTATATAAAATAGCAATCAAAACAAGTTTGACGCAAATTGTGACACATTTGATATATACGATGTGGTAAACTTCGTAAAACGATTCATTATTTGTGGCGACATGACGGAAAATCAGATGCATGTCGCAAATAACCTCCGCTCAACACTTTAGTACGTATATAAATGATTGTTTCGATTTAATCTCGACTCTTTTGAACTCATGATATATTTTGAGTATAACGATTATGATATTGTACTTATGAATCCTATTTCTTTTAAAAGGTCATTTTAGATGAGGAGCATTAAGTTTAATTAATATAAAAAGAATATCAAAACTAATCATCTCAGACTAATAACAAATTCCGGTAAACAAAGATCCTAAGTACCTTTTCTACTAGAAATTGAATTAGCGGATTTTGAGTTCCTAATTTCAGATACCTAAAATTAGGTTCTATTGACTAACCGAAATTAGGACATTACGAAAAATGTTTTTGAATCAACATCTAAAAATAAGCTTAAAATTGTTTACGAAAACTGGGTATATTACTTAAAATACATTTTATTACCATCGTATCAGACATTAACACAAAGTATTTGAAGTTACCACTTGCGTTTAAGCCGTGTTCGAAATTGTTATCTTGAAAACTCTGTATTCACAATACCATATAAATATTTTTTATTCCGTACGCTCGTGGTAGGTATACTAGCAGCGTCATCTGGTGAATGGATTGCGAATTATTACCAAATGCTCCCACATCTAAGACACCAACTCAAATATACTCCATATTCTATGTTAATTAACACCATCTTTCCATGAGACCATCTGCGTTCCTCTCTATAATTTCATAATTTTATTTAAAAATAGGCAAATCTGCAAACATTTTTCAATTTTGAGACTTGCTTTATGGGTCAGTTCAATAAAAGTAGCATGCCTATTTCGTATCCAGAATTGCACTTTCTGATTTTTGAGTTTATCACTTTGTTTTATTTGATTCCTTTTCTAACAAAGTTTTGGAAAATAAAAAAAAAAACTTTCTTTATTCCTTATTACCACTTTGAGCACAAGCCTTATTAGTCAAAAAGTTTAAAAAGATACGCTCATAAAATAATTTACCCTTATAGAATAATTTCCTTATTTATATATCCAATTTTAAATTCATTGGCTTGTCACTGGTGATATTTGGTAGTTTTTTTTTTAAATAGTTTTAAAAAAATCAGAAAAAATTAACCTGAGCGGTTAAACTGATTTCCATAATATTAATATTTTTATGTCATTAAACAAAATTTATGTGATAATTAAGAGATGTCTCTTTGTCTTACGACTTGATGTGAAAATAAAATTGAAAAAACTTGTATTTTTTTTTACCATTAGAAGTTCCATAATTACGAAATTATTTTTATATTTTTTTTATTTTTAGTAATTAATCTATAACCCATCTCTCGTAAAATTTTTTAAACAAAAATTACGATCGATAATTTTCATTTAGTTTATTGAAATATAATTTATTAATTAATTGGTACGTACGATCTTTTCAAAAAGTGTTACATTTTGTCATGTCGTACCATTAACTGGAATATTTAAAATAAGACTTGGTACTTATATAATAATATAGGGTTTATGCATGCCGATTCTGCACATCAAACGTGAAAGCGTAAAAATTACATTGTTTATACCATGTATTGCTGGCTACGGTACCTTCGATTAATATTGACAGTGAGACGAATAATTATGTAATATTATATATATATATATATATATATATATATATATATATATATATATATATATATATATATATATATATATATATATATATATATATATATCTAAATTGTATACTTGTACATTCAAAGAAAACATAATCTTATATTAGGTAATATATAAAAAATATAGTTCCTCAAGATCTAACATGTTGAGGGACTATGTAAAATAAAAACGCAATGTCGCGCAAAATCACCAACTAATAAGAGCCCTAAAATATTATAAAATAACAAATTATAATAAATTACTTGGTGTAATCATAACGAATTTGTAAAATCAATAAAATATATCACATCGAAAACTTGAAAGCAACGAAAAGTACCAATTATATTCTAATAATAATAATAATAATAATTAACTGCGCAAGGTAGTTTCTATTCACATGGTTATGGTTTAATTCGAGATTAACACTTTTAAACTATAATTCACATTGGTACCTGCGTCTCCTCGTCTTTCGTCTTGGTTTAACCATTTATGATATATATTAAAGTACTAATCCCGAATTTAAACCGATTCTCATGAACAGAAACATGTAATAGTACTTTGTGTTACTATCGGCGAATTGTTGATCATTCTCTATATTTTTGAGCATACATGTAATTCCTTGTATTGATTTTATTTCAATATTTTTAATCCTTTTTTTAAGGATTTTTTTATAGTTTCTTCTAATAACTTATTTTATTTTGTTACTTATTTTTTTAGATTATTGAGTGTGTTTTGCGACGTTCATGATTTTTTGTGAATTTAATTAATTTCTGACATAAAACCGCCGTCTGACTAACATTTGGAGACATGTTTAAGACGCTCTTATCGACAAACAGTACAGTGATATTTAGTCTGATTATACATATAAAAGTATAAAGCGATATAGCTATTACTGTTAAATGGTAACGTATAGTGGGTTACTATTTTAGAAGGATTATCTCTTTATTAGTAGCAACTAATGTGCCCGAAATGACTATGAACAATGCCTGGGTACGGTCATAATTCTTATCCAGCTACAGCCTCTATAATTCCACGGATATTCCAGATTACGTTAACGTCTATCTGAAACGTGTCAAGATTCGAGCATATCGTATAAATACAGATGTTTAAGCGGCACGTTGGTAGCCAGACGCGGAGTGCTCAGACGGCGGTTGTGGAGATTAAAGTTTAAACTGTCAAGCGTGCGGCGGCACCGTAAGCATTTATTCGGGTGACCATAAGGTAAACAGACCCTAAATATTTATAAAGGATTAACCGTCACTCACGGTTTTATCCGCGTAAAATTGATTTATAATTGTGTAGTCAAAATGTAAATTAATCTGAGTAATTGCTGATATAATAAAAAAGTTGCCTACTTGAAAAACAGTGTCATTTAGCGATACCAAATGGAAGGTTTGTTTGGTACTCCTTAAGGAATCGTGTGTTGTTTTGGAATGAGAACTATGCATATTTTATCCTATATGTTAGTCTCTAATATGTTTTATTAGTATGCAGGTTGGTAAGGATCTTTGAGTAGCTGAGGTATGAAGATGAGACAAATGGACAACCACTTTTACATTTATAATATTAAGTTAGCATTAGAACTAGTCAGGTTAATTAATGAAAAAAAAGGAAAAACTTTTACAAAAGTAAAGAAGTTTACCGAAAAAGAGAAATCAATAACGTCAACAAATCTGGGCGAGATAAAAATATAGTGCTGAAATTATTAATAAGTAAATTGTAAAATTAATTATAGATAAAATAATAATCTAATGAAAAAATGTAAATCATACTCTACATAGAAAATACAAAATATATATTCCAGATAGTAAAGAGTATCAAGAGTGAAAAAGGATTTTCATCACCTTGTAATTGTTTAAATTTTCATCACACGCCCTATAATCGTTTACACGAGAATAATTCCAAAACGGAGAGACTAACCAATCTGCCTATTTGATTTTACATGCTAGTCAAGGAAAGTGGTAATTCAGTTGTGCATTTTGCATGTATAGGCGAGTGGAATGCGAGTATAAAACAAAGTTTTCACAGCGCCAATCTCCCCCATTTGGCCGCCATTTTAAGAAATAATGTACTTGGTTCTTTTTATTATAGCTTGATACACAAAAGTGTAAAAAGAATTGCTAATATTTTTTGTAGAAAATTAAATTGTCTACAATTTTTCAGCCGGACTTTTTTTAAGGCGGATCATTGATTAAAATTTTAGGAGCTACAGAAAAAGATTAAATCAAAAAACCTCTCAGACACCATAAAGTAACTTTATTTAAAATTTTAGGGAAAATACATGTATATATACAGTAAAGAATTTGAAGCCAAAAATTTTCCTAATTTATCTCCATTTTTTATGGATTGTACAGAGATTCAATAAGGGGAATGTCAAAGTAAAGAATACACGTTTGCCGTAAAAAGTATTATTAAAGTGGTTTTCATTAATTTATTATTTGAATTTATTAATTGCAAGTTTATTAAATATTAGCTATTTCAAACATGGAATGTATTTACTTTTTTCTTGTCCCTCAGTGCAGCTTTATTACTATCTGTATTTTAATAGTTTATGGATCAAAGGAAACAAAAATTGAGAATAAGCCGCCATGCTAATAAAACGTCCCTTATTTTAATTTTTTTAAAAAATATGCAGGTATTATTGTGGTAATTTTATCACCGTAACCGTATAGTTGGTAATTATTATTATCAAGAAAGTGAATACATATTTCATAGGGCTAAGGCTGCAGACTTCCATCATAATATTTTACAATATTTAGAAAAAGTGTCGCTTGTATTAAACTAAAAGGTTTATCATAAATAAAACTAAGTAACGGTTTATACCATAAAATAATTTGGACTTAGTTGATTGTATCGAAAACTGGGCTCTGCTTCAATTTTTACAACGATATCGTATTGACTGACTGTATACTGAAGTGTTAAAATGATTATATAGTAACTACACCAAATCAGTCAGATGTAAAACAAAGTGACATAATTTCTCCGAAACGGCTGAAAGATGTCTTCAAGCTCTGGATTTAAATTAATGTTGCATCAATATCAAATGTGAACACATTACTCATATTTGATTATCTGATGATATGGTACGATAGAGTCGCTGGATGACCTTGGTACAAAACTTAAGGTTTTCCACCAGATAAGGTTTAAAATAAACACGGCCATTATGCATATCATATCTCATGTCCATATCGAATCTATTATTCGTGTTGGTAAGCCAATCTAGAAAATTCTGATCACTATAATTACAAACGAGGAAAAACGAGGTAACCATGGATTTTATGTTGTACGGTAGGTGCGAATGATGTAAAAAAACTTAACTTTTTACATTGCATCATAATGATGCTAAAAATCAGACAAAACTATATCTTAAGTAACTCGAGATGCAAACAATCGAAGAAAAGAAAAAAGGTCGAGTGAATAAAGTCGGCACGTCTTATTACGTACTTTGTTCACGCTGTTTTATCTGATGAGATGTTTTCTTAATTAACAAAAAAAAAATCATTTCCATGACACACTTTGAATGAACACAATTTCACGCAGATTGATTAAGTAATTGAGACTTAAAAAAGTAGACAAATAAACAAACGTATTTAAAATATTAGGATAAATTTATAAGAATAGATGCCTATTGGAAGCCGACAACGTGTAAAATGAAATGGAAAGTGGTTTAAGGATGCTAAGTATGCCATAAAAAATACAGCTTTCAGTTATTGCAGTACTTTTAAAGTCTATAGAACTCAGTAAGGCTATGAGTTTAAAATATAATTCAATTTTGTTATTTAAATGGACATATACTCTGTAGCAATATTCCACCAAATTAGACTTGCAGTTGTGAGTTTCGATCATTCGATCGTGGATAATTAGTTCAAAAATATGACGAGATTATTTTTTAATGTCAATTTCATCTAAAACTAAACTAGAATCCATAAGTTTTAGGTTTGGTGGTTATATGTGGATGATAATAGCTTGGTATCTAAGCACTTATATTATAACATCATTAGCTAACATTAACTGCAAACAATTTTAATATATGCTTTTCATTTACAATGTAATCGAACTTAATTTATTAATAATTCCGAAGAACCCTGAAGGATGGGCCGTTTTAAAATTAAAAAAAAAATTGCGGCAAAACATTTTTACTTAAAATACTCTATAAAGATAAGGTAAAATTAGTGACATTAAAATATTTAAGTATTTACAACTCTTAGATCTTTTATATTGAGCTAAATTTTCAGAACGTTCATATTTGAATAGAATGAACATTGTCTCAGTACAAAATATCCTGCAGACGTGAACTGATGAACAATATTCCGTATTATAAATGAATTCTTTCATATGAGAAAATTAAAAACTGTACATGCACTACACTCAACTGTCTGAAAAAGCAGAGCATGCAGGATATATTGATGTATAATATAAAATTTAGACGCGTTTGTATCGTAAATGATTTTCCCAAAGTATAGTCTAACGTAAAGAGTACAGTCAATACGGTTACAGATAATTTCTTCTTAATCTTTCCTTTCTTAATCTTCTAAAAGTTTACAAATAATTTCTTTATTCAATTAATCAAAGAAAAAAAAGGTGTTTAGAAAAACTGTCCTAGTTATAGACATTTTTAACGTCATAAACTATACTTTTACTTATCGACAAATAACTTTGGACAGTTAGTCAGTAAACGACTTTTTAGTCAACATCGTAATGGGACACTTTGATTTAAAAAAAATTTCATTCAAGGATACTTAAATATCTGTACATTAAATACTTTTTCATTGAATTACAATAGTTGTCATCATTGTCTTGAAAAAAAATTAAGGCTTGATAACCTTACCCCTTAAAATTGTTTTACGAGTATGTACTTATTCTGATCATTTATATATTTTTCAGGGCTAATATCTTAAAATATGTTAAACGACAATCATAAACAATTATCGAAAAATCGAAGAGAACTTGTCCTAATTGCAAATATATGAAAATATCATCGTAAAAAACATTCGTCGAAAAGTTTTTCATTTATTGGGAATAAATGTTCTTGTCCATAACATCTTATTAACGTACTTAGCGAAAATATAATTTTGAACTTTGAATTGAAAATAATCATTGAAATATCCCAGCTAGTGAGGATATTTATTGAATATTTGACAAGTAGAAAGAGTAACTAAAATTTATAAAGCTCAAATATAGTCTCATAATTCGGAACAAGTTGAAGACCGCACTTGCTTTGAAAACGAGCGAGGCCGCGTGCAAAAGTTAAACTAGCTTTTGCACGCGGCCTCGCTATAAACAAAATCATTTAAATGGCACTTTGATGTAAGCAAGTGGTATGGTTTCGAATCTTATTTCTCTTATTTTTTTTCATTTAATCTAAATTAATTATACTGATACAGATTTTTTCAAAATATGCAAGTATTCATTTGGTACTAGGATACCTAAAAATGTAATATTGGAACTAAAAACATTCAAAAGTCGTTATATTTTCTCTCGCCAATTAAAATTAAACAATGAAAGAACACCTGTGACCCTAGCACTTTGCAGGCAATGTTGACTCGTTTATTTTTCTTTAGAGAACACGAATTTCCCATTAACCAAATGGCCACTTTACACAATTTATCTCGCCGCACGTAGTCCGGCACTTACAAGCTGAATGGTCGTCATTGTACGTGGCTTTACCGCAAAAAGTTTGGTTTGGTTTAAACAAAATAAATACACGGAGTCTTTCTTAGTTAGCTCTTTTTCCTCACTTTCACACATATTTATGTGTTTGTTCCGTCAATCGCCTAAATACAGTAGAAGCATTAGATAGACCAAAGCGTATAATTTTAAATTGCCATAATGTCTCTTCAAGTGTGTATATCCTGTTTATTTCACGGTATTTTTATTTATAATTGTCAACGTTTAACTTTTAATTCTTATGGAGAAAATTATTAGACTAAAATATATGACTTACGTAAGAGCTAATAGTATTCTCTCTGATGACATTAATTACTTTATTACGTATACCAAATTATGAAGATACATTTACGGCAGCTAATGAATTAGTGACGTTTATTTATTTATTGGAATAACCCTCAGAACAAATGTAAATATCACAATCCTGAAGCGGTCAATGCAGCAAAAAAAATATAAAGACTGGGCGTATCTCGTAATAGCGGTAATAATTGAACAATGTATCTGTGAAGGCTATATAATATTCGTGCGCGCTCTAGGCAGGAAAAATAAAATATGACACTATCCTCTAATATAATAAACAATATATTAAATATTATGCTGGTTTTGTTCAATATATTTCGATAACTTAGATTATACATCTTTCAACTATTTGGCAAGTACCTTAGCACTCTGATCGGAAGTTCGTTCAACATGTCCGATCAAATTCTTTGACGGTTCTTGAGATTCTTTAAATTTATTATGACATACACAAAGAAAAGAACAATAAGAAAAATATATGTTTATGTCGAGAAAAATAAAGATATTTTCTTTTAAATTTAGTCCCAGATTTATACATTAGCTCTACACCTTACAAACACTGTATGTCTAAACTATATTTAGATTTGGAAGTGACATTTACATTTATTTTCCGGCATACGGCAATCTTATTTTCTATCACTCTCTGCAGGTTAATATATTGTGAAATATAGAAAGGTTTCTAGTCGAAATATTTTATTATTTCGAGAGGTATGCCGATAATGTGGGCTTTTCTATTTCAATGACCAAGTGATAAGGAAATTTACCAATAATATAAATATATCAAGGCCCGCACGATGTCACTTGCTTTATGGTGACTACAAAATTACTGAAAAAGCTTTCATAAAATCAAATACTTCTAGATGATGTTCAAATCAGGTCAAATAGTTATTTAACAAATCCAAGTTCACTCGTATTATCATGAAAATCACGTCTAAGTTCATTTTCGTATTAACAATTTCTCAAACCTAACTTTGACAGCTGTATTTTTACATCAGTAAAATATTATGAAACATTTTAAATAATATACAATATTTTTCTATAACTATTCTATGATACGAGTATTAAGTAAACAGGGCATAATAATTTTCATTAAAATAAAGGATCCAAGCGTGATCCGTGATGAATGAAAATCTATAAAAAACCTATTAAGTAAAAGTCTCTTTACGATGATGATGATGTGTGTGTGTGCGCGCGCGTGTGTGTGTGTGTGTGTTTGTACATGTGCGTGGGCGTGCGCGTGTGTGTTTATGTGTTTGTACGTGTGCGTGGGCGTGCGCGTGTGCGTGTGTATGTTTGCGTGCGTACGTGGGCGTGCGCGTGGGTGCGCGTGCGGGTGTGCGTACATGTGCGTGTGCATCAGCGTGTGCATGTGTGTGTGTGTTGTTATATGATCCTTAGCGAATCGTTGATATTTATTAATTCATTTATTTCTTGACAGCTTCGATTGCGAATTATAGATTTACTCAAACCGTTAGACATCAGCAGGTTACATGAAAAGAAATACTTATAAAAAGTAAAAATAATAAGCCATAAAAACACAGCAATTTAAATAAACATCACAGTAACTAGAAATTAGTCGTGAGATACCAAGTAACCCCATACCTCCATTTCTGATAACACTGTATTTAAAAATGTGAATATGTAATATACAGGTTATACAATATTCTTGCACATTCTTGGCAGGTGAAATAAACTATAACACCGTTCTTTTGTATAATAGACAGCAAAATTAAATTATGCTGTAATTATTCAACGTATTTCAATAACTTAGATTTTAAATCCCTTAACTGTTTCGTGAGTAGCTTAACACTCCAAACAGGTGGTAGGACATTGTTTAGGCTAAGAACAAAATAGTAGACGAGGAGTCAGAGTGTTATTATAACATCAGTTGGTCACAAAGAAAATTTCTTAGTTTGAGATGAACCCTATTTGCTTGTAAATATAGAGGATAGGAAATGAAAAACATGCGGATGTATTTGCGTCCTTTGTTAATTTAGCAATTGAAAAACCGAAGTCAAATTTCCGCAACATGTAAATAATCTATGAAGCCACAGTAAATGAGTAAAATTAAATAAAATTTTTATTCAAATCGTCTTTAATTGTAATATGGATATTTGAAAAAAGTTGATGGTATCAGATATGTGAGTTAATAAGATATATTACTATGCTTTAGGTTTAAGATTCTACATCGCATGGTTTCTGAAAAGGGAAAATCGACACTGAAAACAGAAAAAATTAAATTACTATACCCTTGTCAGGCGCAAAAACATGGAGAACATTTAAAAAACTATGACATCTGGAATCATGGCTATGGTTTGCTTAAAACTTTGTGTGGGATTTTAAAAATCCATATTTCTTTTTTCAAGTTTAGGATGAGTTGTTTCGGAAAGAATAGCAGGTTAACCTTTAGCTATTGTTATATTTTTTTTTACGTAAACTCTGGCGTAGGGGTCTGGGCGGACTGTTATTTTAAATGTTTATATTAGCGATCTATGAAAATGTTGAGGTTCAAATTATTATTGATTTAGCAACTAAAGTATGTGTAAATAAAACGAAAAAAAATTTAATATGTTTTTTATTTTGAGCCTATAATATTTAATTTTTTTTCTTGGGCTTACTTCTTTGTTCACTAACTTGGTCTCTTAAATTGTATTAATATTTATCGCTTAGATTCTGATCGATTATTATATGTTCGTTTCGTTTAAAGTAATTGAAAAATAATCAACAATTTCTTCATGGAATATGGCGAATCCGATAGATTTGATTAAATCTGTGATATTTGTAACCATAAATAAACGGAATTACACGACTCCGGACACTTTATTCAAACCGATTATCCCAAAATCTAATCCTTTATGTTTGAAAATGTCTAAGTAATGTCATTATGTAAAACATATTTTAAAAATGTTAAATGAAAGATGCATTATTAGTTCATTACTTATTAATTCATCTTTATGGTGGATCGATCGTAACAGCCGATACTAGAGATTAACGTTATTTTAATAAAGATTAGCATAAAAGTATTAAAAATGTTTAAATTATGTTCACGGAAATCGAAAAAATTTTAGCTGAAACTATAGATTAAAATTTGAAAAATTGAGAAGACTTTTTATTGCTAGGTTTTCTGACTGAAAAACTACTAATATCTAATATTTCTATGCAAAATACATATATTTTCATCGCTATTAATTTTAAAATACACATAAGAAAGAATTATGAGCATAAGACGGAGTGGAGTAGGTATATTTTAGTATCTGCCGTGCCCCCGAGACATCAACGTAGAGTTTAAAACCATTACATAAAAAAAGTCAGTGAGTACAATGGCACAAATCAATTAAAGTTTTCAATTCGCCCGCTTTTACGCTCTTTGCGGAACAAATGTCTCCCGAAGGACTCAAATTACTGTAAACCCGCGGCAAATATCTTGAGTAGCTTGTTTTGAATGTCCAAAAGTGGAATAAAAAATCTAAGTTTATTAGGTAATAATTAATGAGCAACTAAAATTTATTTAAATATCTTTATAATTAACAATTCGTTTAACATAAAATTTCGTATAATACAGAATGATCTCAAGTGATAATTATGTATTATACAAAACCCTATTTTCGACACTACTAAACCTAAAATTATGAAAAACAGAATTTTTGTTAGCTTTTACAAAGGTCCTAAGAAAATTAAAGTGATATTTCTATTGGTCATACTTTCTAAATATGTACGAGGTTTTACGCCAATTAAATATATGAATGTTGTGAAAAATTAATATTTGACAATAGTTCAACATACAAACTACAAATCCTAAAAAGTTTGTAATTAGTTAAACGCGCAGGGTACCCTCGCACTTCGTTTAAATCAACACTATGCTGGTACTTGTTTTAGTAGTAGTGCGAGTTGACTTCGTACTTAACGGGTTGTTCCTTATTTATATGACTAGAATGACATATTGGTAATGATGTAAAACTTTATATACCACGGTTAAAGTCGAAGTTATACTAAATCATACTAATTTTATAAAGAGGAAAGTTTTCCTTGTTTATTGTTGGTTTTTAGGGTTTTCTATAAAAACCACTAATGCAGTTGACATGAAATATTTAACGTCGTATAGTTTTATCTCGATAATAACTTTTCAAAACACATGGTTAGTAAACACGATGTAAGTAAAGGGAATCAAAGTGTACCGTTTGAGTTAAACTTTTAGTTTTGATCTACATGTATTAAACCGATACATGAAGATATAATAAAGAAAATAAAAATCTAAAAAAGGTTCTCTTCTGTTATAAAATCGGTATTAATCAGTATTTTCAATTTAATCATATTAAACCACATAACTTTGAAATAATTTCTAGGATATTTATGACTAATAAACATGACTTGTTTATTATGACTGTTTTTATTTTTCTATAATGAACCGTACACTTCTGTATTCGACTAAAGGTACTTCAGTACTTTAGTCACTAATATCTTGATAATACTGTTAATACATAGAACTTAAATAAATATTATGTAAAGAAGGGATTTAAATAGAATACAGTTTTCTTTCATTTTGCTCAGGAAAAGTCGGATCTCTGGTCAGAGCTTTCCCGGTAATTAGTGTATAAATAGCAAAAGATTATAGCAATTAGTATTTTTAAAACGATTTTCATACACAATTTATATATCAATGACGCGCTTCTAATCACAAATCTTATCTTTACTGATCCTAATATGAAAAATAAAAGTCGAATAACGATTTTAATTTAAAGCAGTA